>CP053458.1:97844072-98121572 GCA_022644695.1 Cenchrus purpureus
CACCGTCAACAGAGCTCCTCCGCCAAGCGCTGCGCCGCTTCGCGAGATCGACGCTCGTGGAGCGGCTCCTTGACCCTCCCACACCTCGTGGCCGCCGTGCGCGCCGTGGCCGGCAGGAGCCCCGAGCCGCTCCTCAAGCGCCTCCCCGTCGACACCGCGGCGCTCGTGGCTGCGGGCGCCGACACCACCGTGCGCTGAGGCATCCAACTCTACAGCCGTCTTCTCTAGCCTGTCCTCCGGACGCATGCGGATGGAGTTTGGACCGGGAAACAACCAAACAAGTTTAAGGACTTGATTGCTCATTTTACAAGTAACGAGACCGGGATGAGAATGCGGTACAAGTTCATGGACCGCCGGTGAAATTTATTCTTAATTTTTCCAACACCACCATGTGTTTTATAGGAAAAATGTGCTTAATATATTGTTGTCAAGTTGAATATGGCCAACCATACACTCCATGATTGTCCTGTGTTGTTTTGCAATTAATTAAAATTAAAATCACCAATTAATTCTTGCATATGCATCATCGTGTAGAAATCCCTGACAGTAGCTATACGCTCGTACTGGAAGGAGGAGACGAGGGAGCTGACGGTGACATGCACTACGTGGCAGTAGATCAAGACCTGGACCAAAGTCCAGAAGGTCCCAAGGCCTAGTTAGAACTAACACTCGCTTGAAAGGCAAGCCCCGGAACATTAACCCTTGTTTTAAAATTGGTGCCACTATCTTTGCTATGTTTGTGCATTTACGTTTCAGGAGTTGAAATGAAACCCTAGATGCATGATCCCTAGGTACCTATGGTCTCTTACTAATATGCTATGTCGATAGCTGCTATGCTATAGGACTCGGTAAAAGTCGAGTGATGTTCATCACTCACGAGAATAGGTTCTTATGTTGGAATCATAAGATCTTTATAAATGGATTGCTCATGTGGTAAGAGCATGGGACTTGGGCTCCGATCCAGTGGTTTTGTGGGTTAAGCTTTTGAACGTACTAAGCACTTGTCGGGAATGAGACCGGTACGCCTAGTACCCGATTGACGCAGCAAGAGAATCTTTCCCTACTACACCTAGGGCACAACGATGTGTCCTCTGCTTGCAACAGTGTGGTACCTGTGTGAGTCTGGACATTCGTGTGGGAACGTGCCTGTAAGTCTTGTACCAAGGAATGTAGGTTCCAATCCCGAGCTGAAGATTGACGGGAACCGCCTGGTCGTTGCATACCCTGTTTCGCTTTTATTTGGACATTCTTGGGGTATGCATTCTTCCGTGTGTTTAGGTCCACCTTGCAAGGTTATTAATCGATCGATCGTCGGCCTCTCACCGTTATCTGAGACTGCTTAATCAACTGGCCATGATATCCCTTAATGATGGAACTATGTGAATATTGATGCTTGATTAATTGTATTGCACCACTCTTGATTGCAATAGTTTGCTTATTTTAGTAATGGTTAAATCTCTAGAATTTGAGCTAAAATATTGAAAGTAAGGATCAATGATCTTAGTCATTTTTTGGCAAAGCAAACCCACTTGCCAAAAGTCGTGCATGTCTAGAGGTAATTTTTATTTTCGGATGGTTAAGTCTTGCTGAGTATGAGTATACTCAGCCTTGCTATATAAATATTGCTTTCAGGTGATGTTGTTTGGCCTGGAGAGATTCCACCTGGCTGGGAGCTGGAATGGGTGGATGATGACGTGTGATTACATCATGGATAGCCTCATATGATGCCTATCATATCGTTTAGTTAATTTCCGCTTTTCGAACTCTCAACCTTTACTTATCATGTCATGAACCATGGTTTGTAATAATTAAACCCTTCATGGGAATATTGGATTTAATTTGTGTAATGTACTCTGGACTCGCCTTCGTGTGAGTTTTAATGCATATGTTCGATCCTTTGTTGCTATGTAAGTGATTTCACCGGGCTTGACCCGGCAACTTACGACGAGATGATACCTTATTATCGCTTAATGGCCAAAGTGGATTGATTTAGCCGATAGTACGGTATTTTCTCGGGCGGGTTATCACAACAATGTTTGATTAGAATTTGGGTCATTAAAAAACGACGAGTCGCAAAAAAGTCATCAACGTCGGTCCAAATACATTCTGTTTGGTGTTTGCCGCCATAATCCTTTTCGGTTAGCGGGCGTCATCTTCTGTAAAAATCATAAAAATTGCAAAATCCAATGCATGGAATGACACAATTGCCCTTACCTTCCTCTTCGGCTCTGATCTTCATAATCCCTTAGGTAAGCTTGGCACACAACAGTGGTACATGTTGCTAAGAAGTAAGCTTAAACTTAGTAGCTCTTTAACCATACAATCAGTTATATATATAAACCGAGAACTTCGTAACACATCTGTAGCTACATAAATCTTGAAGAACATGAAAAATTGATCCTAAATTACGCCAAAATTTCTTCTATGTTTGTATGATTGTTTTTTTGAAATAAAGTATTTGTATGATTGTGTCATCATCGTTCTGACTTCTGAGAGAATATTTTTGTCAACCAACCTATTCTTTTGGCTAGTGGCTGGTGCTGATTTATTCTGAGTGAAAAGTATTGCTGTCTAGTTATTGGTGGCTACTTTGTTCTGAGAGAAAAACACTGCTACGTGGTAGCTGATAAGCCAAGCGAACAGGGCAAGAAGAACCATATGGTCATGCAAGTGCACGTCGGGCCCCATCCTGGCAAGACCCTTGGTACTATACTTTTGACTTTTGAGTACTTGAAGCATCCTCTGTTCTTTCGTGTTACTCCAGTTATTGTACCTTTTGTTGACCAAAAGTAAGCATGGAGAGCCAGTGCTGCCACCTGTCCATAGAACATTCGAATTCATAATCTTGCGGTGAATAAGCCCTTATATTAATGGTGCAACACAGGAGTGACTAATGCTTCAAGATTTGTGTCAGCATTTGTAGAATTTCTTCAAAACACCTGGTTTATGAGAACAACCATGTGGTACGTTCTGGCAGGGGCATGTTTCTTGCATGGGCCAACTACCACTAGAACTGATGTCCAATGCGTTATGCGTGAATGCGTTTGCCAAGTTCACCACATATATAATATATTATATGTACTATACTTCTCGTCTCTCTCTTTGTGCCTCAGCCACTGACAGACGCTATTCAGCATGGAAGGGAGGCGTTCTTCTTCTGCTGCGCTCCTCTTCCTCGCCCTTGTGCTCGCCGCCGGCATCCTCAGTGCGGTGGCGCAACTCCATCCGCCGGCCGGCACGCGCTACATGCTCGTCACCTTGAAGACTGGCCGCGGTGACAATTCCAAGTTAGCCATGAGGACAGGCGACAACGCCCTCCCCGGCTTCGCCAACGGGAAGAACCAGTGGTTCGCCGTCACCGGGAGCGAGGACCTCGTCCCGCCGGGAAGCAACAGCTACCGCCGCAACACCCCCAGCCAGGGCCTCGTTAACATGCTGGGCGCTCTGGTGAATAAGGATAATGGCACGCATTAGGCCGGGATTGTGATTTAATAATTGTTGTCCATCTGTACCCGTTAAGTCATTTTCAGCTTGTTTTTCCCTTCCATTCTGAGGTCCTGCTCAAATCGAGTTACAGTTGTCTGTGTTCTTCTGCAGTTTAAAGGATTGTGCTTTCTGAGTTCATCTCGAGTCGTGCATATGTTCAGTCTTGTCGCGAATTGCAATGATAGGAGTGCTGAAATGAACTGCTGTATTTCCCTGCTTGCTTTAACAGTGAAACGAACTACTGTCTTTTCTGCTTACTGGGCAATCTGAAAATCCTGGATTCTTGATGTTGGATTTCTCCCTACTAAAAAAATCCAAGGTTATAACTTTTTTTTTATCAGATTCCTTCTACAGAACCATTAGTAGTGTTCATGTCCAATTGGAGTGAGCCAATCGGGCGTGCCTATATTGATGCTTGAAACTTACAAATTAATTTCAATCGCACTCCGATGAAATACTTTCAGGCAAGAGAAGCAGAGTTGCGCTAGTAGTCAAAGATGCCACTCCATCACACACCATGATGTGATTTCTGTTGTGTGTTCTAGCGATTTGGGTGTGTGATTAGAAAAGCATCAACACACTTTTTGACGATTCCGATGAAGAAAAAGATGATCTTGGCTCAAAGAGCCGATCAATCTAACCCTAGCACATTCGGAGCGAACCTGCGTGTTCTAGCACATCAGTGTGTTGACTAGAAGAAACGTCATCTGCAAGAATACTTAAAAAAGAACAGTTAGCTTGTAATTTTACTTCAGAAATGGATGCATATTTCACTTTGCTGATGCTCCGTGGCCCGAAGCCGTCAGTCGCTTACTGTGCTGCCTCTGATGATAATAGAGGTTTTTTTCATATTCAGGCAGCTAATGAACATGATATAGTTTCAACAGATTTTTCTCCCGCCGCAGCTATCATTAAAGTGGAGTCTGGCGAGGTTTCTAAGGATCTGCTCTTGGCCACGCTAGCACGGATCATTCCTGTCCCCTGGCGATGGGAAGCGCAAGAGGAGGGGCACAAGTGTTTTATTGTGCCCTTTCCCAGCAAGGAGGAGTTGACCCGTATGGTTGCCGTCGGAACCATCACGACAAGGAATAAGGAAGGTACTTTTTTGATTGAAGAATATGTTGATGATGTTCAACCCATCAAAGTCCTGGATCAGATTTGGGTGACTGTCACAAAGGTACCGAGAGCACTTCGCTCTTTCCTTCCGCTGTGGGCTGTTGGAACTATGAAAGGTGCTACTCAAAAGGTTGATGTGTACCACCTGCGGCGTACTGGGGAGGTACGTATCCTGGTAGCGGTTTTGGATATCAAAAAAATCCCAAAATTCGCTGATGTTTGTGTGAAGGGATGCATGTACCGCCTTTTTTTCAAGCCAGATGAGGAGGTGATAAAAGTTGCAGACCAGGATGAAGATGAGGACCTGCTCACAGATGATGATAAAGGTAATGATGCGGATGGGGATAGGAAAATGGGGGATGCTAACCCCTCTCCGAATCCACAGGGAGGTGACAAGGAGTCTACTTTTGCAAACTCCGCCTTACGCATCTCGGGCGGGCAATCTCACAGGCAGGCTACTATGGTCCAAGAGGCACTGGATATGGCATGTGAGCAGCTGTTTGATGAGATTAGCATCAAGGTCATGTTAGAGAAGGATTCAGTGGGTTGGAAACACTACGGATCCGTTGGTGATGAAGAGCGGTGGATGTACAATGCCATGGTGACACCTCCTATTAACCCTCACCCTTTTTTCTCTGATGAGTTTGAACAGGACCCTGGGAAATTTTGTGCCCTTGCTTCAGTGGGAGGAACCCGCTCTTACGCTACCGGGCGCACCCGTTCAGGAGGAGGGGGGTATTGCGCCTACACCCCCTCTTTCTTCGGCACAGGATGCAGGGGCTCTGGTGGGGGCCACCCCATTGTTTACTGCTGGGGACCCTGCTGTGGTTTCTGTTCCCCTCCACGCTGGAGAGGGGGAGATAGACGCCGCGGGAGAGACGACCGTAGTAACCGGAGGCGCGGCACCGATCTGATGGCGAGGAGGATGATTCCCTCCCCGCGCATAGAGGAGGTGGCCGCGGATGATGTCGCTGCCACCATTGAGGGGGCCGCCCCACTTGTTGTGGGGGAGCCACCGAGTGAGGTGGACAACCTCACTGCGCCCGTGCTGGCGGTACCACTGCTGGTGGCGCCTACTCCTACTCCTCCTGAGGTGGGCGCACCTAAGACACTACGCCGAAGCAGCAGGAATGCGGGAAAGGCGGATGAACATATCCTACTCAAGGCGCTAGCAAAGAAAAAGAACCTCGAAGGTAATTCCTTTTCTAGCTTTTATTCCACATTATTTCAAACCTTGGTAGGGTAGGCATCAACCTAGCTACCTCAGATGTTGTTCGTATTAAAAACCTAGAGGTAGATAGATTAGTTCGGCTAATAAAAATATTAAAGTAAACACTACTAATCTTATAAGTGATGACGAAAGGGAAGAAAGACCGGAGGAAATTCTCAACCACGCTTATGGAAATTTAAATGAGAGCTTGTTTGATACAGAGGATGATCATATTATAGATCTCTCTCCTATCAGTCGAAAGAAAAAATATAATAATGCCAAGAATCCAAGAAAAGGCAAACTTCCCAAAAAGCCGAAAACCCCTTCAAAGATTATTATAAAATGAAAGGGGTATTCTGGAATAGCAGAGGTCTTGCGGACTTGGCTAAACACAGATTTTTGGATGAACTGGTTAAAGAGGAGCAGATTAATTTTATTGCTCTTTCTGAAACTGGGCGTGAATCCTTTCCCGATCTCATGTCCTCAAAAATTTATGTGCTGGACGTGATTTTCTCTGGCACGCTATGGCACCCCATGGTAGATCAGGTGGGATTTTGCTAGGGGTTGATCTTAGTGTTTTTGATATTGGTGCCATTGATGAGGGGGATTTCTATGTGAAATTCACCCTTAGATACAAGTCAAATGACTTCAAATTTGTCCTTTATTCTATTTATGGACCGGCCCAATTACAAAACAAAGGCGCTTTTCTTGCCGAGCTAGCTAATACCTGCTCAAAGGAGAACCTTCCGTATCTCATAGGTGGGGATTTTAATATTATCTCGGCCCGAGGACAAAAGCAGTGGAGACTTTGACCACAAATGGCCATCCCTTTTTAATGTATTCATTGAATCTCTTGATCTTAGGGAAATTGTCATGACAGGCCGCCAATATACTTGGGCGGGTTCGGGGGATAATCCGACTTATGAAAAACTTGACAGAGTTTTAGTTAGTACGGAATGGGAAAATAATTTCCCTCTGACCATGGTTGAAGCGAGAGATCGAAACATTTCAGATCATACTCCGCTAGTTGTGTCCACAGGTGCTTCCACTCACCAGTCCGGAACCAGACCTTTCAGATTTGAAAGGGGATGGTTCCTAAGGGAGGGGTTTTATGATATGGTTGCAAATATATGACAATCAGAAAACTCTGGATCTTGTCCACTAGAACGGTGGCAATCCAAGATCCGTAGGCTCAGACAACATCTTAGAGGATGGGCCTCAAATATCGCAGGGTCTTATAAAAAAGAGAAAAAAGCTCTTTTAGATCTTCTACATAACCTCGATAAAAAGGCAGAAAATGATATGCTAACTGATCAGGAGATCAATTTAAAGCATTATCTTAAAGAGCGTTTAGTCTCACTCTTGAGGGAGGAAGAGCTTAAGTGGTATGAGAGGGCTAAAGTCAAAACACTTTTGGAAGGTGATGCTAATACAAGGTTTTTTCACCTTGTGGCCAGCAGCAAACACCGTAAACAACATATCTATAGGCTTGAAGATGACCAAGGTGTCATTGTTAGTGTTGGACCGTCTCAAAAGCCACATTACTAATTATTATAAAAATCTTTTGGGATCCTGAGCAGACGGAAGTCGCCTTGATGGAGGATCAAATTCTTGATATTCCACAAGTAATGCCTGAGGAAAATGATATCCTCATTGCCGACTTCACTGAACATGAGGTGAGAGAGGCAATTTTCCAAATGGAGCATAATAAGGCTCCTGGACTAGATGGATTCCCAGCGGAATTCTATCAGGTTTTTTGGGGGTGATCAAAGAGGACCTTTTGGCTCTATTTCAGGAGTTCCACAAAGAGACCCTTGATCTCTTTAGCCTCAATTTTGGGATAATTACCTTAATTCCAAAAACGGAGAACGCCACTAAGATTCAGCAATATCGACCCATTTGTGTCCTTAACGTTAGTTTCAAGATTTTTACAAAAGTTGGAACTAACAGGCTGAATAAAGTGGCAAAGACGGTGGTAAGCCCAACACAAACTGCCTTCATGCCTGGTAGAAATATTATGGAGGGTGTTGTTATTCTACACGAGATCATCTATGAACTTCATACCAAAAAGGCCAATGGAGTTATTTTTAAGATTGACTTTGAAAAGGCCTACGATAAAGTTAAGTGGTCCTTCCTCCAACAAACTTTACATGAAAGGTTTCTCACCTAAGTGGTGCCGCTGGATTCAAAACATGGTTACGGGAGGGAGTGTGGGAATCAAAGTTAATGATGACATTGGCCCATACTTCCAAACGAAACGTGGGCTCAGGCAAGGTGACCCTATGTCACCCATCTTATTTAACATTGTCACTGATATGCTAGCTCTACTTATTAATAGAGCGGCGGATGGACAAATAAGAGGGTTATACCCCATCTAGTAGATGATGGTCTGCCTATTTTACAATATGCATCGACACCATTATCTTTCTAGACATTGACCTCGAGCATAAAAATCTTAAGCTCCTTTTATGTGCTTTTGAGCAGTTTGTCGGTGAAGATTAATTTCCACAAGAGTGAAACCTTCTGCTATGGTGCAACCAAAGAAATGGAGCCATTCTATACTTCTCTCTTTGGTTGTAACTCGGGGGCTTACCCTTTTAGGTATTTAGGTATACCGATGCACCATAGACAACTCCTAAATTTAATGGAGTAAAGTTGAAGAACGTTTTCAGCAAAAGCTCTCATGTTGGAAAGCAAAATACCTATCCTATGGGGGGAGACTGGTTCTGCTTAACTCTGTGCTAAGTAGTCTTCCAATGTTCATGATGTCCTTCTTTGAGATTCCTAAGAGAGTTCTTAAAAACCTCGATCACTTCAGATCGAGATTTTTTCCAAGGCTCTACTAAAAACACAAATACATGCTTGCTAGATGGGATATCTTGTGTCGCCCAAAGGATCAGGGTGGTCTTGGGATCTTGAATTTACAACTTCAAAACAAGTGTCTTTTGGCTAAGTGGTTAGTTAACCTTTTAAACACCGATGGAACCTGGCAATCTTTGCTAAGGAATAAATATTTGAGAACCAAGACCCTCACGCAAGTATCTCCCAAACCAAGTGACTCTCACTTTTGGAGAGGCCTCATGCATATTAAGGATGAGGTTCTTTCTAAAGGGTCTTTTATTATTAAAGATGGGACCAACACAAGATTTTGGGATGATACATGGATAGGTGATAAGCCACTCAAAGATACTTACCCGACCTTGTATAATATAGTACGGATCGACAGCAACAGCTCTAAGGTCATGTCTTCTAGACCCTCTTTATATCTTTCAGACGGTCTCTGGTGGACAATAACCTCAGACAGTGGCTTCACCTAGTAGCCCGGGTCTCTAATGTTGTTTTGGTGGATGGTAATGATCATTTTAAATGGCTGTTGACAAAAAGTGGACTTTTTACTGTCCGGTCGATGTATCTTCATACTATAGATACACATCCACCTTTTCAAAGATAAGAAGATCCGAAATGGAGATTACCTCTAAAATCAAAATTTTTCTTTGGTTTCTTCGTATAAGGGTGTCGTTTTGACAAAAGACAACCTTACTTAAGAAAAACTGAAAAGGGAGTCAGAAGTGTGTTTGCTGTAGTATGAATGAAACAATACAGCACCTCTTTATACAATACCCTTTAGCAAAGATGATTTGAAGGTTTATTTTCTATGCTACTAATTTGAACCAACCTAGATCTATTAACCATATGTTTGGTAATTGGCTTAATAATCAACATAAGGAGATTAAGCAGCTAATTTGGGTTGGTGTCGCTGCCATTTGCTGGGCTATTTGGAAATGCGAAATGATATAGTTTTCAAAAAGACAAAATTTAATTCTATTTTGCAGGTCATTTTCAGGGGAGCTTACTGGTTACGCTTTTGGGCCCAGTTGCAGCGTGAGGAGCAGACTAAGGACATCCTCATCGCTATGAGCAGGAAATTAGAAGTCATTGCTCTACAAATCGCTAATGGAGGATGGAATCTTTTTTATCGTTTACCTTAGTTGGGTGCTTTGTTGTCTGTTGCTACCTATCTGCTCCTTTTGACGTTTGTTTAAACTCTGTAATAATTAGCTGTGTACATCTACAGACGTAGAGGCCGGATATAATTATCCACTATCTAAAAAAGCTCTTTAGTTTTTACTTAATAGTACACACTATAACAGATATGCCATTGAGAAGTGACAGAACTCCTACTTGCGACTCACTGTCTCGTGAGCATTTGCCTTAGACAAGTCTAATTAGCGCGTGATGTGCTCCGGCACCTACCATTAGCTTGAGGCCTCCACTTCAGTAACAAGTGACGATACTTCTTCAGGTCAACAACGGCAGGCTCGAGACGACCGTTTAGCTTTACACATCTGTGAGAAAGAGGAGCAAGTGAGAGGAAGAAAACTCAGAAAAGCTGATCCACCCTCACGGCACTACGGGAAAGAGAGACTTTGTAGTGCGTTTGGACGCACGGCAAAGGTCAAAAAAACACACGGCAAAGCTTTTGTCGTGTGTTTTTCTTAGAAACGCACGGCAAAAGCCACACGACAGCGTTTTGCTCGGTAAAGGGACTTTGCCGTGTGCCTTTTGTCGCACCCACAGCAAAAGGCCTTTGCCTTGCGTCAGGATAGCGCACGGCAAAGAAATTACAGGAACCAGGAAGCCACATTTATTTTCTTTGTCGTGCGTCTTCTACGGCGTATGGCAAACGTTTCTGAAAAAGAGAAAAAAAAAAGAAAACCACAAGCTCCGCGCCGCCACTGCTGCCCGCCACCACCACGCCACCGTGGCTGCCACCGCCGAATCCCGTCATCGCGGAGAAGAGTAAACCATATCTTTCGTAACTCTATGAAACTTCATCGGAGATGTTTCGATTTCGAAGTAACGTACATGAAAAAATGTTCAAAACTCATTCATATTTTTACTACAGCCTTCACATATAATATCATGAGATATTGATAAATCTCATAATTTTTAAACTTTATTTGCATTTTTTAGAATTTTCAAATCATTTGGACACACAATCATGATCGTGTTTTCTGGTCAATATGTTCAAAATTTCTTTTGATTTCATGAAAAAGTCTTAAATTGGGCTAAATAACATGAATATCATTTTTTCAATCATTTTATTCTATTATTTGCATCACTTGTAGTTCAAATTTGACTTCTTTCAAAAAATTGCTTGAAATACAATTAATTAGTTAAATATAACAAATGACTACAAGAATCAACCAACTTTTAACATGATGTATCACATGTTGTATGCATAGAGTTGAAAAAGATTTCAAGGTGAGGAGAATTTTTTTTGAGGAGCAATTGATTTTAGGACTTAGGGAAAAAATACTTCAAGGTAAAAAAAAATACTTTGCCGTCCGCATAAAAGAAAGCGCACGGCAAACACATGAGTTTGCCGTGCGTTAGGAACAAAGCGCACGGCAAAGGTTTTTAAAAATAATTATATTTCATTTATTCGAAGTTGGAAGGGGGAGAAAAATACTTTACCGTGCGCGGTGGAGAAAACGCACGACAAATAAAACTTTTGCCGTGCGTTTTTTTCTTTGCCGTGCGCCCTATAACAAACGACGGCAAAGAAGCTTTTTGCCGTGCGTCCGAAATAAAGCGCACGGCAAAGATTCCAACGCATGGTAAAGGTGGGTTTTCCGGTAGTGCCGCCTCACTAACTATGCAAGCTGCTACATTTGTTTACTCCAACAACAGTTCTAATTTGTTTATGTTGATGACATGAGTACTATAAATCACCTGCAGCTTCCCATGACAAAGCATATACAGTGACCTTTTGTCACTCATTTCAAGCATACTGGGACATGTTGACGCAGCAGTCTTGATATATGTTAGCGAGCTAGTCAAGTGAGGAAACGCTAAGAAAGGCCGAACAACTCTCACTTACCATTCTACTCAAAAAAAAAAAAAACTCTCACTTACCATGCATGGAAGATGCAACATTCTTTTCCCCAACAACAATGCAAAATATTTTTTGTGGATGGCATGGTTACTATATACACATGTGCCTGCTTGCCATGGACAGCATACTGGTACTTGTTATTGACGCAGCAGCAGTCTCCCTATGTGGTAGTCACTAGTCAGTCAACTACCGTGACAACGTCGCTGCAGCCACCTTTGGTGCTAAGAAGACCCAAACCAGCCGAACTAAATCAGGGAAATAGTGCCTCCTTTTGAACTTAAGACACTGAGAGAAAACACGAGCAGCTGGCTACTTAGGATTCCGGCGACGGTGAGCACATCGACGCCACCGATTTCGTGTGATCAGGTGATATATTTTCTCTCATTTGCAATGCCTCAAGCTTTTTTTTTTGCTTGCTATTCACAAGTCATAACCATGCAGTTGCTGAATATTTCTGCAGTATCCCACTCAAAATGTGTCCTGGTCCTGGCAACCTCTTTTTCTCCTTGTTTGCCATCATCTTTGTGGTGCTTGCATCTGTAGCACCACTAATCTCCTCCTCAGAGCGCCACGATTACCCCACGGCCAACCTCTCAACCAGGTGGGTCAACAATGCAGCCGCACTCCCACACAGCGTCACATTCTCTGATGGGTCAGCTGTGCGCCCCATCGTCCTTTGCTCACCACAGAACTTGGAAGGCCCCTCCTTCGCTGCAGGGTTCTTCTGTGCTCCCCCCTGCAACAGTTTCTTCTTTGGCATCTTCATTGTACACACCGATAGCAGTGCCAGCATAACAATGCTGGCAACTGGGAACCCACAGGTGGTCTGGTTTGCCAACGACCGGGCTCGCGCAGTCAAGGAGAACGCCACCATTGAGCTTACCTTGCAAGGAAGCTTGGTTCTTCTTGATGTGGATGGTAGATTTGTATGGTCGAGCAGCAGCTCAGGCCAGTCTGTGGTGGGCATGGCGATCACCGACATCGGCAACCTGGTGCTCTTTGATGGGAAGAACACAACAATATGGCAGTCATTTCACCATCCAACTGACACCTTACTCCCTGGGCAGTAGGGATAGATTCGGATGTCTGGAAATCCGAATTATCCGTATTCGTATCCGCTAAAAACGTTAATATGGATATCCGTATTCATATTCGTTTTTAATATGAATGTCAAATGGATGTATTCGAATCCGATTTTCAATATTATCCGTATTCGACATTATCCGAATTATCCACAAAAATCCGACATATCCGACATTATTCGTATCCGAAAAAAATAAAGTACCCATAGATACCATTTAAAATTTATTTATATTACTAAATACTAATTACAACTGATGTTAATTTTAATATTGCTAGTAAAATAATGATTTACACCATTGTAACTATTAAAAATTATATATATGACAACTAACTAATTACGCTAACCTAACCTAATATTACTAAACTATGTAATGATATTTTTTAATTAATTTTGATGTGTCTAATCATAATAATTTAAAATACATTATATTATTTAGCAAATAAATAAATTATATTTAAATGTATTTATTGACTTATTTTTACTAATAAAAGATGTTTATATATTTACAAAATTACTTATTTTATATTTATTTTTATATATTAATTAATTAATTAATATGTTATTTGCAATAGGATATCTATTATGTATAATAATCATAATTTACTCTCTACTTGTAACATGATTTGATCAATTATAAAACCATCGACAAATGAAATTGATACTCATTATTACTCTATACTATAAATCGAGTAAGTATTCGAATGCGAATCCGAATTCGAAATATCCGTTTTGTATTCGTATTCGATAATATTCGTATTCGTATCCGAATTCAAAATAAAATGTGGTAAATAGTGACATCCGAATTCGTATCCGTGCGTATCCGATCCGAATCCATCCCTACTGGGCAGTCATTAATGGAAAACATGAAGCTCACAACAAGTACCTCTGCAACAAATAGGATGGAGAATAAGCTGTATCTGACTGTTCTCGCAGATGGATTATATGGTTTTGTTGACTCTACGCCACCACAACCAGGGACGGAGCCAGTAGGGGGGCTGGCAGGGGCCATGGCCCCCCTCATGGTTCTATTTTTACACTAAAAATACTGTAGATCAAGAAATATTTGAGCATATATTCTAGTGTTTAGTTCTTGATTAATCTGATTGGCCCCCGCAATCTTTCGATCCTGGCTTCGTCCCTGACCACAACCATACTACATGGAGCAGGTGAGCAAAAACAACACTGACCGTACGAAGGTTACCTTAACGAACGGCAGCCTCAATATATATGTGCAGTCCACAAGGTCAAGCAATCCAGATAAGAGTTTGTCATTGCCAGCAGCTAAGTCCAAGCAGTACATGAGGTTAGACTCTGATGGGCACTTGAGGCTCTATGAATGGTCTGATGCAGAATTGAAGTGGATTGTAGTATCTGATGTAATCAAACCATACCCAGGTGATTGTGCTTTTCCAACAGTGTGCGGGAAGTACGGGATATGCAAAGGTGGGCAATGCTTCTGTCCCGGTCAGAGCAATCCCAACACGGTCTATTTCAAGCCAGTTGATGGCATAAATGCAAATCTTGGTTGTGTACCACTGAATCCAATATCTTGTCAAGGTACGCAAAGCCATGAGCTCCTGAACCTTGACAATGTTTCTTACTTTGATCCCAGCCACACCATTCCAAGTGCAACAACCAGATATGCCTGCCAGCAATCATGCTTGAAGGACTGCACCTGCAAATCAGTTATGTTCAGGTATGGCCTGAATGAATCTAATGGCGAATGTATGTTGATTACAGAGGTCTTTTCCTTGCAAGCAGTACAACCTGAAACCATTCAGTACAACTCCACCGTTTACCTCAAGGTGTGGTCTGCTTCTGGACATGTTCCCTCTGCTTCTGACCATGTACCTTTTGCTTCTGGCCCTATACCCTCTGAATATGGCCCTATGCCCTCTGTTTCTGGCTCTAAAGAATACAGAACAAAGGTAATTTTAGGTGCTACACTTGCAGCAGTTATTATTTTTGTTTTGGTGGTATCTGTTTTCACTCTTTATGTATGGAAGAGGAGTAAGTCTGGGATAGTTGAAGAGGTAGAATTAATTGTACTCCCAAGAGCACCAGTTCGGATTTCATTTGAAGAGTTGAGAAAACACACCAAAGATTTTAGTAAAAAGCTTGGTGAAGGTGGATTTGGGTCAGTCTTTGAAGGGATAATAGGAGAAGAAAGAGTTGCAGTGAAACGATTGGAAAGTGCTAGACAGGGGAATAAAGAATTCTTGGCAGAGGTTGAGACTATTGGCAGCATTGAGCACATAAATCTTGTTAGGCTGGTCGGCTTCTGTGCAGAGAAGTCAAACAGGCTTCTGGTGTATGAATATATGTGTAACATCCCTGAAATTTGGATGTTTTCCATGAGTGAATTTTCGCAAAATTTTAAAACTTTTGTTTGAACTTGTGTGCTACCAAATTTGATCCCAATTTGCTTAACCTCTCATCTCAATTCCAAATAAAATAAAACCATATAAAAATTATTTTCAAATTAAGGTGTAATTGTGAGTTGTTTGAATTTGAAAGTAATTCAAATTCAAGGGGACTATTTCTTCTTCCGACGACGCGATAAGGAGGCGCATGTCAGCCGCCGCACCTCGTTTCATGGCTCCACCTTGCCGCTACCGGCACCCCATGGACGCCACGAGCCAGCACCCGATCTCCCACCGTGCTCGCCCCTAACCCTAGCAACCACCCTATAGCCTCCTGCCTTTCTCCCCGCCCGCAGCTTGCCCCCCAAGCCACCGCTCCGCCGTGCGCCTTTGTTTAACCACCGAGGAGAAGGAGGGAGAATGGAGGGAGAGAGAAGCCGCCGCAAGAAGGACGCCGCTACACGCCGTGAAGCTTTGGAGCGCCGCACAAGGAGCTCTACGCCATTGTCGGCGCTTCGTCTTCATCACGACACCGCCGCCGGAGGAGGGAGGACGCCGCCCCGAGTGAAGCCTGGACACCTCGCGCGCCACGTATAACACCGGACACCGACGCCACGAGGGATTCGGGAGCGTCACGCTTCCACTACTCCGGGAACACCATGCGGGAGATGAAGCGGAGGGCCGGAGCCATGAACACCAACAAGCGCCGCCTCGCTCACGGCCGCGACTACCGCTCATGCGGCACGCTTTCCCTCTAGCCGCTTTCTTACGCCTGATGAGGAGGAGCGCCCGGCCATGCCGCCGCCGTGCCGTGAGCTCGAGCTCGCCGCCTGTTCCGGGCCTCGACCGCCCTTGCGGTTCGCCACCTTTGCTACAACGCCTTTGTCGCCGCGCTGTCGCCGCCGTGCGCCGCGCCCGCTGCCGCCTGCCACCGAGCCCGCCTGCAGGGACCTCACCACTGCGGCCGAACCCTTGCTGCAACTTTTGCACAAAGCCACACCTTTAGCCAGCCAAAACCTTACTGGCCGCTGCGCCTGCCCCGAGCACCCCCGCGCGGCTTTCGGCCACGCGGCCGTCAGAGGCCCGTTTTGCCAAGAACGGCGCCGGAGATCTCCATCCCTAGCCACCTTGACCGGCAGCTTTGGCCGCCGAGTCGCCTCCGCTCGCTGATCGCGCCACGCCGCGCCGCCGCGTGCGCCGACGCGCGCCATGGAGCGGGAGCACCGATGAACCCAAATGGTTGGGGCATTTGAGCACCCTGAGAGATCGGTCGAATCCGGACTTCGCCATGAAACCTAGGTGGACTCGGTGGCTCGCTTGTTAAGGCCCAGCAAGCCCATCCGATCCAAATGTTAACCAACCCTAGAGTGGAGTTCGTGAGGTTCTAGACTTGGTCTGGGCTTTACCAAGTCTAATGGGCCGCTTTGGCACTAACTTTTGGGCCCACTTAGGCCCACTAACACGACCAGCTGACGTCGGCCATGCTGGCATGTTTTAATAAAATTATTTTCTGATTTTATAAATGATTTAATAAATGTTTTATAAATCTCTTTTCCTTTAAAATTCATAACTAATTATCCGAGTTCGAAAATTATGAAACCACTTGCGTTGGTTTCATAATTTCGAGACGCCGCTACTCCTATCCTTATCCCGCCTCGCCCTTGAATCGAACCTCTTTGCCCACGTGCTTGAGAGAGAATTCGTGGGTCGATGCCCGCCACTAAGGGTGGGTCCGGACGCCGATCCCCGCAACTAGCCACCTTTGCCACGGGACAGGATGACTTCCCCAAGATGCTCGACTATCCTTGCTTGCACCGCTTCCACCGCCTTTGTGCCACAACCCGCATACCCGCCTCTCTCTTTGCCTTGCATCGAGCCGTGTAGCACGCGACGCACTCAGCTGGTTAGTAACCCTAAGGCCGCGTGATGATGGCGTGTGCCTTGAGCAGGCCATCGCTTCAAAGCACGGCAACCCCGCTGCAACCTAGCTACTACACCATGGTGTATCGTCGTAGTGCACTTGCTCCACCGCGCTCCCGAACACATCTTGCTACATCACCATCCTTTTATCGACCACAGTCGATCCTTTCCTTCTCTCATGCCGCCACCGCACACCTTGTTCTCGATAATACCTGCCTAACTCTGCCGCCTACTCTCTTCATCCTCCGAGTTTCCGCATCGTTGCACCTATCATTTCTAATACCTTGCGCAACCACCAAGATCCTTAGCCTTTGACCACCCAACCTTGAACTAACCCTTCTCTCTAATTTGTTTTCTAGTATACAAAGCTAGTAGCTTAAAACTATTTTAATATAAAACTAATTACTTTGATTTCCTTAATTAAACTAGTCTTTGTAGTTAGCTAGTTTGGATTTATTTGGTTCTTTAATGCTTCTCTTTGGAGTTTATTTGCAAATAGATCCTCGTTGTTTATTTATATTTCCGAATCTAGGATTTTCCTGAGTCGAGGAGACAAGCCGTAAGATCAAGTATCGCCACGGAAACTACGACAACTACTTACACGCAGTGTTCACCCGACTTCTTTGAATGCCCATTAGGCATGGCTATTAGAACCGCTAGTGCTTTACTTATCGCATAGTGATGGATATGATGAACCCGCATAGCCTCTTTACATACTTGTCCTTGATTGACCTACTACTACTACTTTACTATGCGTGATGATACGAGCTAGCTATGCATGTGTGGGATTATTGTGGTAGTTTCATGGCGTGTGGGGAAACCAGGAGAAGGTGTTTTGGGATATTTTGGCGGGGTGAGCGAGACAACCCGATCCGGGATCGGGGCCAGATCGCCTTCTGACGCTGCCCAATGTGGTGCCTATGGCGGGTACACTTTTAGGAGCAGGTGTTGGGGATTTTGTGATGACTTGGAGGATATGAGCTCGCCCCGAAACCGAGTGGGTCCTCGTTACACGGGACTTTCAGACACACCACCGCCGAGGGGATAGGCCGACAACCCAGCAAGCGTACCATACCGCCAGTAGGATAGGGTATCGTGAGAGGTAGGGTGAGGTCCACCTCCTCCCGTGTGGCCACACGGGGCATTTTCAGCCTGGGTGGTCTTCATGGGACCGTGACGAGACCCGGATGCGAGGATGGAACCGTAAACTCCTAGGTGTTCGTCGGTAGGATGGGCTCACGACTTGCTACCGTCTGTGCCATTCCGAGTGGGTTGGTGTACACGCCAGAAGTTTAGATCTATACGATAGGCTCCGGTCATGGACATGCCCGTTGTCTCTCAGACTCTTACGTTTTGGGATTTCTACCTCCCTTATAGGATGAGTGTGATTGGTGAGCCGTGGTTGTATTCGGAGAGGAGAGTTGCTCCCTACCTCATGGATCCGAGTGCAATCATTGAGGTGCGAGGAGTGGGAGTTCTCCCACCCTAGATGGAGATAGGTGATGGTGACGGAGATCCGGGTGACGTGTGTATCCGCTTGATGAGAGATATGGGAATTGGTGGAATTGAGATTCTATTCTTTATGAGATGTCACGCTTAGGAAACCCCCCTCTTACCTCATACCTTTTATACCATTAGAGGTAGGCCACTTAAAGCTTGCATACGGTTGGTGGACGTGAACCTATCCCATTCCTTGGGGATAGATTGTGAGTGTGAGATCGGACTTGGAGCGAAAGTCCATCAAAGAAGAGTCCATGGAGGAAGGGTTCTGCCCGCCAAGGATGCCTGGTGAAGATCGAGGATGAAGCCTCAAGCCTTAGCTACCGGAGTTTCTTCTTGTCGTTTAGCCCAAGGGGCTTGTACTTAAATCGATACCGAGTTGTCGGTTGTAATACTATGTTTTGTACTCGATTTCATTGTATGACCGTGATATTTATCTGTGATGAATGCCTATGCGTGATAGCGTCGATCCGTGGACTATCACGAGACGTAATGCCGGGTTTTCGATTTTGAAAACCGGCGTTATGGTGGTATCGTAGCCAGATTGACCGTAGGACGAGCCCTAGCAATGGTCGATAGTTCAGACAGCCTAAACATCCTTGATTGATTATATACTCCTTGACTTTTATATAAACCCCTTGAATTCTACTATTACAACCTTGACTTTTATGAAGAAAAGATGAAGAGACTTAATCGAATATCCTCTTAAACCCTCTACAAGTTTACACCATCACAAATGCTTCAATGGAGTTCGACTCATCAAGATGGAATAGACTACCACCATGGTGCCACATGAAGTCGACAAGAGAAGCCACAAGACCAATAAGCACCCTTCCATTCTCGCTCGCCAGACTAAGCTTGGATAACACCACTTTGAAGCTAATGATGAGATAAGATTCCAAGCGCCAACATAAGGAACCGGTGATCTACTACTTGGATTTGGCACACGAAGCATGGTCGCAGGAGTCAACCCCGAGATGCTCGTAGCTCAACATTTGGATAAAGACCCGTCGACTTGAAGCTACACGAATAGCCGAGTCACAAGGACTAGATATTAAGATCACCGCAGCTACAAGAGGCAAATATTGGATTGAACCACGACCACCCGGGAGCAAACATCAAATACTTGGAATCATGATTTGATAGGTATATGGAATTCCCCATTGACGAGAAGTGTGTGAAATTGGGATGCTTGAATCTGGATCTCCCAACCGATCAGAGATGACGATGGATCAAGATCAACAAATGAGAAACACGGGCATGGATAAAATGATAAACATGGAGCACCCTTTGAAGGATAAGCCACGAGGAACTATGGACGAAGAAGAGTAGTCCAACTAAGATAGAATATCCGAATTGAAGAATTGGAACAAGAAGCGTTGGGTTAAGATCAAGAAGATTTTAGCTCCTCCCACAGAACTCCATGATCCTCCTAGGCTACGAATGGAACCTCCTCGATGAAAGATGATTTCGCACTGGACCCTAACCGAGGTTTGTGAAGGAAGCAATAGCTACGTGATGTAACATCGTATGCATTTAGTCGTGGATACAAAAAAAGTCGTGTGACCCAGAGAGGATTATGGAACACAACTTACGGATCCTCGATCAAGCCACACCGAAGACTTTCACCGCTTCTGAAAGTCCAACACCAAGACGTCAAATGGAATGTATCCTTTCTAGTGATGTAACTCTAACAATAGAGAAATCCCCCAAATACCCACCTATATACTAGTAAGCTTCTACCGTGTAATCCTGAGGTCATAGGAGTCACCGAGATACACATTTGTTTGGTGCATTGTTTGAGTGATTGGATCTTTATGATCTTATGGTTGTTATGCCTCTTCATGTTTGTGTGAAATTGTATTGAGTGTTTATGCTTGCTAGATCTTTAGATGACTCCTTTAGAGGCCTAGGCTTCCCATCCTACAAGATCAAGAGCTTGAAGAATGAAGACCGACGTGTCAAGCATACATGGCAAGACCAATCTTCGTAAGAAGAGAGAGAACTTCTGCAACTCGCCAAACTAAACCAAGGTTTTAGATGAGTTACCCGATCATTGGAATCAAGTTCACAAACTAGAGGAATGAGTACCGAGATTTGAAACCTCGAAAGCTCGTGGAGTATGTACCTCCATGGAAGCATATATTGGTTAAGAGCAGAGTTGAGTACCCTAAATGGAATGCATTTTGGATAAGATTAGTCGATCCCACTTTTGGAATAAGCCATCAATAAGGAAGTTCTCGACACCGTGATAATGAACTAGTGGAAAGAACTACGCAAGACCATCGACACAAGTTATCCGCTCAACCTCGCAGCTTGGAACCTACCTATTGGAAAATAAGTAAGAGTTGGTTAAGCATACAAGAGTAAGATAGATGTAACTCACGTGAAGATCCATCCCAAGAAGTTGGAACCAAATTGACTAGTGTGAGATTTCGGATGGGAAGAATTACTCGCACAAATCGAGGAGTTGCATAACCCTCTTAACATGGACTATCATGAATGGGAAGTAACCATTCATAGTGTTTACGACCAAGAGCTAATTGGACATGTCGATGTTGCTAGCCCTCCGCAAGAATCGTGAGACGAGTTAAACCAATGATGGTTTTACTATAAGAATGGCACCCAAAGAGTGATAGAGATTATCAGCACTCAGAGAAGTTCGACGATGAGAAATCGCCCGGAATATGAGGAACTTTGATTAACACAAGACCCTATGATGGAATAAAAATTGCAATAGGGCCCAATTATTTGGATATGCTTAAATATGAATAAGTCGAGATATTTCCTAAGTCACGGATGACCGACTACGTAAAGGAAGATGCTCACCCAAGTGCAGCTAATCATCGAGAGTGCACCATAAGAGGAGCGAATGCACTAATGTTTTGAAAATCTAGGGTATCTACCTTCGAACAAGAGATAATATTTTATACCTTCAACATATCCGAGATGGATATGGCTTCAAGAAGATATCTTGGATAAACTAGGGAAACCTAGAGAATATATGAGACCATGGATGAAGAAAGGTTACTCGAGACTCCACTTTCGCTAGCGTACCTCTTATGGATAAGCGTCAAATTTGGATCAAGATAGTAATATACCTCTGGGTACGTTAAGAATACAAGCTTCGGTATATGACGACTTTGGATAAGAGCTTGCTATAGACAAACCATCTACGCATCGGCCGCAAGTTAGGCTAAGAGATACCACGGAGATACTGCACTCGCTAGGCATAAAGTATATGACTCCCTCATATGGAAAGGAAGTGAGACTCGTGCCTAATTGGAATAAAAGCACTTAATGGACGCCATGAGAATATGACCTTGTTCATATGGAATCATATTGAATAAGCTTGGTTGATAAGAAGAATGTAACGAGTGGGAGGACTGAATAGTATGAGACACCATGCTCGACTTGTTCTAAGGTCACCAAACTTGTGTGGCATCCTGGAAGAGATAGATTGAGGTAAAGGAAGCTCTAGCCGATACTTGGAACTTGTCACAAGTTGGGGACAAGAGTATAGCTCCCGAGATACCCGGATTGTACATCGCAAAGTGCTTATGGATGCTAACGCACGAGAACCCGCAGAGCACTTGGCTCGAAAGCCCTCATGGGAATGAAGAGATGCGAACCTAAGGAATCTTGTCGACTAAGTCTACGACGCCAAGGACATCGACAACTCAAGACCCACCGAGGAGAAGACCTCACCACCCCGACGAGCTTAATCTCGAGGACGAGATTCTTTTGAGGGGAGTCCAGAATATCCCCGAAATTTGGATGTTTTCCATGAGTGAATTTTCAAAATTTTAAAACTTTTGCTTGAACTTGTGTGCTACCAAATTTGATCCCAATTTGCTAGCCTCTCATCTCAATTCCATATAAAATAAAACCATATAAAATTATTTTCAAATTAAGGTGTAATTGTGATTTGGATTTTCTTGGATTTTATTTGTGGTGTTTGAATTTGAAAGTGATTCAAATTCAAACTTATACAAACTATATTGCAAAACCTATTTGATCTACAAAGTCCAATCAAACCCAAAGACGAGGTCCACCCTCAACCCGCCACCACCTCCACCTCAAAGTCACCACCTCCTTCTTTCCCGCCGCCTTGCCTTCAAACCACCACCACCGCGTGACGCCGCCATGTGGACCCAGGACTATTCCCTTTCTTCCCCTTGGCGCCCCGCCCCGCCACGGGCACGGGTGCCCGGCCAAGGCCTCCCTGCGAACCCTAGTCCTCGATTATAAAACCCTAGCGCCACTTCTTGTCCTCACGACCAAGCACCTCCCCAAGTCGCTCTTGGTGCCTTTTGTGTGGAAGAGAGAAGGAGAAGGAGGGAGCGGGAGGGAGGCGTCGTCGAGGCGACATCACCCGCCACGCCGCCGGCCGATGTCTGGAGCGGCCGTGAAGCCGGACGCACGCCGCCACGCCCACGACCGCGACGCCCGAGACCGCGTGAGCCGGCGTGGGAGGCAGGCCGGGACGCCGAGGAGCGTGAGCACGCCGAGGTGGCCGCCACGAACCACACGCTCAAGCCGACTCGCTTCCGATCTCACCGCCACGCCGCCCCGCCGCTCACGCCGCCGCTTACCGCCACGGGCCAAGCACTCGCCAAGCCGCCTCTCGAGCGCCCGGTGAGCGAACACGCCTCTTCTACTTGTTTTGATGCCTCGAACGCACGCCGCGCCGTGGATGCTTGGCCTGGTATCCTCGCGACGACCGCGCACGCCTCACACGTCGATGTTTTGTGTTTGAGCCATGAGCCTCGCGGCGCCCTCCGCCCGCACGTCCGCGGCCGCCTTGCTTGCCCATGTTGCGCCACACGCGCCGCTGTTCCCGCTGCTCGCCACGCACGCTCGCGCACCTGCGCGCGCCGCCGGTCGCCACGCCGCGCGACACCGCCGAGCTCTTTTCATCCGCGCTCCGCCACGCCGCCTGCTCATCCCGCATCGCGCCGCGCCTTCCCTTCGCCGCGCGTACGCTCGCTACCGGCCTGCCGTTTTCTCCGCCGGAGAGCGCCGCCACGCCGCCGGACGCGAGCCGCTACGGTCGAACCCAACCTCATGCTTTGCCGCGCCGTGTCGCCTTGAGGACACTGTTACGCCGACAACTTGAGAAGCTGTTTTTGCTGGGGGACCGCCATGCCGTGGAAGCGGATCGGACAAACGCCCGCCGTGCGAACCTCCGCCGCTGCCACGCATTTCTGAACCTGCGCTCTTTTTCCTCGACAGGTGGTGCCACACGACCACATGCAGCCCACACGCACACATAGATCTCGGATCCGGAATCTGATGAACCCTGAGGAGTTGGTGCAAACTAGACTTCCCGCATGACTCGGTTGGGCTCGCCCACGGCCCGCTAAGCAAGTTAAACAGCACCAGAAGTTTAGTTCGGTGGTTTTCTAGATTTTTCAGACTAATCGCCCATTAATGGGCTACTAACACTTTGGGCCCAACTCGCCCAACTAATCGATCACGACGTCATGCGACGTCAGCATTATTTTAATAAAATTATTTTCTGATTTTATAAATGATTTAATAAATGTTTTATAAATCCTTTTCTTTAAAAATTCATAACTAATTATCCGAGTTCGAAAATTATGAAACCACTTGCTGGTTTCATAATTTCGAGACGCCGCTGCTACCCTATCCTTATCCACTCTGCGCCTTGAACCGAACCTCTTGCCCATGTGCTTGAGAAGAATTCGTGGCGGTCACCGCCACATCGCTATTGGTGGGTCCGGACGCATCCCGAACCAGCCACCGGCTTGCTACAGTGGATGACTTCCCCAAGATGCTCACACTACTTTTCCTTGCTTGCACCGCTTCCACCGCCGCAACGCCGCATACCGCCTCTCTTTGCCTTGCATCGAGTCAGCACGCGACGCACTAAATTAGTAACCCTAAGGCGCATGTGATGGACGGTCGTGCCTTGAGCAGAGGCCTCGCTTCAAAGCACGGCAACCCCGCTGTTGCAACCTAGTTACTACGATATCGTCAGCACTTGCTCCACATTGCTCCACCGGCTCCGAGCACGCCACGCATCACCATCCTTTATCGACCACTGATCCTTTCCTTCTCTCGTGCCGCCACCGCACACCTTGTTCTCGATAATACCTTGCCTAACTTTCGCCTTACTCCTCTCTCTTCATCCTCCTCGAGTTTCCCGATTGTTGCATTTCTGCGCTTAATACCTTGCGTGCGCAATCCAAGATCCCTTAGCCTTTGATCGGCAACCCAACCTTGAACTAACCCTTCTCTCTAATTTGTTTTCTAGTATACAAAGCTAGTAGCTTAAAACTATTTTAATATAAAACTAATTACTTTGATTTCCTTAAATTAAACTAGTGTCGCTTGTAGCTAGTTTGGATTTATTTGGTTCTTTAATGCTTCTCTTTGGAGTTTATTTGCAAATAGATCCTCGTTGTTTATTTATATTTCCGAATCTAGGATTTCCGAGTCGAGGAGACAAGCCGTAAGATCAAGTACACGCTACTAAACTA
This sequence comes from Cenchrus purpureus, assembly GCA_022644695.1. Lineage (NCBI taxonomy): Eukaryota > Viridiplantae > Streptophyta > Magnoliopsida > Poales > Poaceae > Cenchrus > Cenchrus purpureus. The sequence continues at coordinate 97,869,157 of CP053458.1, forward strand.
CAACTACTTACACGCAGTGTTCACGCCCGACCATTCTTTGAATGCCCATTAGGCATGGCTATTAGAATGCTAGTGCTTTACTTCATCGCATAGTGATGGATATGATGAACCTGCATAGCCTCTTTTACATACTTGTCCTTGATTGACCTACTACTACTACTACTTACTATGCGTGATGATGATGAGCTTGCTATGCATGTTGGGATTATTGTGGTAGTTTCTTGGCGGTGTTGGGAAAACCGGCAGAGAAGGTGTTTTGGGATATTTGGCGGGGTGAGCTCGAGACAACCCGATCTGGGATCGGGGCCGGATCGCCTTCTGGACGTTGCGGTTGGTACCTATGGCGTACACTGTTTTAGGAGCACAGTGTTGGGGATTTTGTGATGACTTGGAGGATATGAGCTCGCCTTGGCCTCAAAACCGAGTGGGTCGCCTGTTACACGGACTTTCACACACCACCTCGCCGAGAGTGGGATAGGCCGCTCGACCCTAGCAAGTGCATACTACACCGCCAGCAGGATAGCGGGTATCATGGGGAGAGGTGGGAGTGAGTCCACCTCTCATACTCCCGTGTGGCCACACGGGCATTTTCACGCCTGGGTGGTCTTCATGGGACCGATCGAGACCCGGATGCGTGATGGAACCGTAACTCCTAGGTGTTCGCTCTAGGATGGGCTCTGGCCGACTTGCTACCGCCGGTGCCATTCCGAGTTGGCATCGTGTACACGCCGCAGAAGTTTAGATCTATACGTATAGCCGCCCCCTCGGTCATGGACATGCCTTGTTTCTCCGACTTTACGCTTTTGGGATTTCTACCTCCCCTTATAGGATGAGAGTGTGATGGTGTGTGGTTGTATTCGGGAGAGGAGAGTTGCTCCCTCTACCTCGCTGGATCCGAGTGCAATCATTGAGGTGCGAGGAGGGAGTTCTCGCACACCCTAGATGGAGATAGGTGATGGTGAGATCCCTGTGACTGCTATGATGAGAGATATGGGATTTGGTGGGAATTGGAGATTCTATTCTTTATGAGATGTCAGCCGCTTAGGAAACCCCAGCTCTTACCTCATACCTTTTATACCATTAGAGGTAGGCCACTTAAAGCTTGCTATACGGTTGGACGTGAACCTATCCCATTCCTTGGGGATAGATTGTGAGTGCAGGATCGGACTTGGAGCGAAAGTCCATCAAAGAAGAGTCCATGGAGGAAGGGTTCGTCGCTCAAGGATGCCTGTGGTGAAGATCGAGGATGAAGCCTCAAGCCTTAGCTACCGCGGAGTTTCTTCTGTCGCTTAGCCCAAGGGGCTTGTACTTAAATCGTATACCGAGTTGTAATCGGTCGTTGTAAATACTATGTTTTGTACTCGATTTCGCTGTATGACCGTGATATTTATCTCGTGATGAATGCCTGCGTGATAGCGCCCCGATCTGTGGACTATCACGACGTAACGCCGGGTTTTCTGATTTTGAAAACCTGTATGCTATAATATGCCGTGGGTCACTTGATAGGTGGATCTATTACGCCATAACAATGGCACTCTCAATTGGTGCACCCGTTTTAAGATCATTCTTGATATTGCCAAGGGCCTACGCTATCTTCATGAGGAGTGCAGGCGAAAGATTGCTCATCTTGACATCAAACCACAAAATATTCTCTTAGATGAGAATTTCAATGCCAAAGTGGCTGACTTTGGACTATGTAAACTGATAGACAGAGATCAAAGCAAGGTAGTGACTGTTATGAGAGGAACACCTGGGTATCTTGCGCCTGAATGGTTAACTTCTCAGATCACTGAAAAAGTAGATGTGTACAGCTATGGAGTTGTTCTAATGGAAGTAATAAGTGGAAGAAAATGTGTTGATAATTCTCAGCCTGAGTCTTGTGTTCACCTAATCAGTTTTCTGAGAGAAAAGGCTCAAAACAATCAGTTGGTTGACATGATCGATAAACACTGTGATGATATGTTCTCATACAAGGTGGAAGTGATTGAAATAATGAAGCTTGCAATGTGGTGCTTGGAAAATGATAGCAGCCAAAGGCCTTCTATGTCAATGGTAGTCAAGGTACTTGAAGGTGCAATGAGCGTGGGAATTTCCCTGTACAGTGGCTGTCTCAGTTCAGATCCAATTCAAGACAACCTGTCCGCATATTCAACTCCACCTCCAGCATCAATATTATCTGGACCAAGGTGAGCAATATTATGCACTTCATTTTTTTTATCTATTTTATTATGTTATTTTGTTTCTACTATGGAACGACAAACTATTTTAATATGTGTATTTTCAGACAGCATCAAGAACATATATCTGTTTGAATGTTTTTAAATACATATCTGGATCTGAACTGGAACGCATCTGCATATACCATCGTTCTAGGGAGCTCTGCTTGATTTATTTGTTGGTCAAGTTACAATATTATCTGGACCATGGTGAAATTTCGTAGTGCACTTCCATTATGACTATGGGACAAACTATTTTAATATGTGTATTTTCAGACAGCATCAAGAACATATATCTGTTTGAATGTTTTTTTAAAATATTTAACCATATCTGGATCTGGAACTGGAACGCATCTGCATGCTCTGCTCTGTTTACTTGTACCATCGTTCTAGGGAGCTCTGCTTGATTGCTTGCGCTGCTTAGCACGATTTTGGACTTATGGTCAAGTTACTTGATGAGACTAAAAGCTCATTCGATGTATTTGTAATACTGTTTTTGCCAAAAAACAGTTAGGAAGACAACGCCATTAAGATGAGAAAGAATACAAAGTTTTAGTTACAAAAGCCTTAGGGAAAGAACAACACAGCAGGAAAGCAGAAAAGTCGTGGCTTACAAAAAAAGGCTACTACAAGCTAAGACGACCAAGGGAACGGATCCCGACGAACCCGGCCCGACCCCAACGTCGCGCTTCCTCGAGGATTAGTTGTGCAATGGCCAATAGTTGCAGAGGGACCCTATCATAAACACGTTGGTTTCTCTCTTTCCAAAGCGACCAGCTTACCAAAAGGCGAGAGTCAAACCCTTTTCGCCGAAGCTTGGGAAGCCGAAGCTTGGGAACTTGTTTCCTAGCAACCAACCACCACTCAAAGAACGGCACCTCCAGCTGTGGCGTCAACTCCTGTAAGCTGTAGTAAAGCAGAATCCGAAACCAAGTTTCGTGAACACAACCGACCAACAAGTGATCTACGGTTTTGACCTCCTGCGCACATAGAGTGCAGTCATCCCTGTCTCACAGGCCATGACGACGTAGCTTGTTGGAAGTCTAACAACGACCATGTAACACTAGCCAGCCAAAGAAATGACACCGTTCGGGCGTCTGAATCTTCCAAAGCTGATCCGCCCCGGCCAGGCGAGTTCTGCCCAAGAACAACGCACGATACGCTGAGCTTGAGGAGAACTCCTCGGAGGATGACCACTTCCAAATGAACCTGTCCGGCTGGTTAGACAGGTGGAAGTCGCAAAGCATGTCCCAGAGACGAAGATATTGGACGACCACAAATATTGTCCGTGCAAAGACAATGTCCTTTATCCACCGACTTCCTTGCAGTGCATCCCGAACCGTACGGGACCTCGTAGTGCATGGAGGAACTGCATTCCAAAGATCCGGGGCTAGTTGCCGTATAGAGCAACCGTTCAGCCAGCAGTCCATCCAGAAAAGAGCTCAGGATCCATCCCCCACTAGCACAGTTACTGACACATCAAAGAAATCCTGTGCGGACTTGTCAACCTGGAATTTATACCCCGACCAAGTTTTATCCATATCCACCCTTGCCAACCACAACCAGCGTAGCCATAACGCAAATCCCATGAGCTGCAAGTTTGGGATGCCAAGGCCACCCAGCTGCTTAGGGCAAGCCGCATTGACCCAAGTGACAGCGCATTTCCCGCCTATGGCCACCTCGGATCCGCACCAAAGGAAGCCGCGAACACTTTTATCTATGGCTTGAATCGCCACAGGGCGCGATCCGCGTAGCCATGGAGATGTGCACTGGGATGGCACAAAGAGTAGATTTAGCCAGAACGAGATGACCACTCTGGTTGAGCATCCTGCCCTTCCAAGTAGGCAGGCGTTTAGCGACCTTGTCAACAACCGGTTGCATAGCAGCTTTGGGTAACATGGCCATGACAATGTTTGCAGAAAAAAAAGAAACATTTTTCTTTGATAGGGGAAGTATACAAAATCTTGATTATGTATAAGGTAGGACAATTATATATCAGTAATGTTGTTCATATTAATGACAGTTACACCTGAATTCTATAAAATGCTGATCCTCTCAACCATTCTTTGAAAGGCAGTAATAATTTATAGCTTTGCCATTTTTATAACAGAATTTAAGAAAAAAGCTGGAAACATGAAAATCAAAGGAATATAAAAAAGATGATCTAGTCGATTTCTCTGCAAAGCTGTAAACTGAAGTTTATAATCACAATAAAATCGTCCAAACCAACATCCTAGTCAAGATATACAGTGGAGTAGAGTAGTTGGACAATGCAGGAAGACACAGCTAGCATGGTGACCCTTTGTCTCACATCTCACTGAGCCACTGCAACTTCACCTTCTGTGTCATCGGTCCCGCACTGCATTTGCGTGAAGACGGAATAGTCGGGTCATGCAGAGAAAGTGTTGGAACGTGGGCAGCCAGAGCAAGGTCGGTCACCAAAGCCAGCTCTATCACACTCCTTTGAACCTGTTTGCACCCGAATTTTATTCATGCACCTTGCCCTTGTACCTAGTCCGGCCGGTAGTTGCACAATGCAATCAACATGACGATCGTCTCTCTCCAGATAAATCAATTTAAGCAGATCTGACTGGCTCAATTCTCCCACGACCTCAATTCTCGCCACGCTGATATGGAGCGTTCATCCATTTCCATGGTGTTCCTTCCCATCAAGATCCTTGCTCTCGCCACCAGCAGCACTAACTTGTCAGAAGCAGCTCGCGACCCGCCCAAACTTATCATCATGCAGCTGCCACTATTGCAGAATAGGGCATTAGTACCGAGCAAAATGCCAGTTTAGTACCGGGCGCTTGCCCGTTATCGACTGGCCAGTACTAAATGTCATGCCATTTAGTACCGAGGAGGCCACCCGGTACTAAATAGTCATTCACGCGCTAAATGCCACGCCATTCACGCGCTAAATGCCACGCCATTCACGCGCTCTCCAACCACAACCCGATCACCGCAGACGACTACAAGGTCGTGGCGCTGAAGCGGGTCATGGTGACATTGATGGTGACCAAGTGCGAGGCCCTACCTTCGGCTGAAGCCGATCGAGGAGATCGTCTCCAATGGGTGGAGAGCGGCGATGCTCACCTCACCCCAAGGCATCTGGGGTACATCGAGCACTAAGACACCATGTGCTTCGAGCTCATGCGGGTGCACTGGAATAGCAAGTGGGGCGGGCCTTTCACAGACCTGCTCAGGACTAGGGCCAACATCCACAGCAAGGAAGACGCCCTCGATGTGGTCGGTGTCATTATCAATCGCACCATGGATCAGCTAGTGATAGCTCATGCTCTTAGTGCCTGAGGGAAAATTTTCTCGGCGAAAAATAAATGATAAATAATCACATTTCTCGGTTGTGCCTGTTTTTAAAATTTTATCACCGAGAAGTCTTCAATACCAATTAATCCCATCTCCCGACTTCGCGTAACCCTAAATCTTATGTCATTTCTATGTATCTGTATCTTGGTTTCAATGTAAGGTTGTTTGGAAATAATCTAGGTTATTTTGATAGAAATTGAGAATTTTTCTCTAAATTTTGTCCGAAAGAAAAATGATAAATCCGAAAATTTTCCGAGAAAACCGATAGACACGTTTCTCGCCAACCTTCAGTTTTTTTTGTTACCGGTAAAGTCTTTGAGCTTGCTAGGTACTCTGATTACGCCCGGAGAATAACAAGCTAGGTCATGTTGGTTTTTAAAATTGGAACTACAGCTACTATACTTGTTAGTTACCCATGAAGTCCTAGCTAGATGTCGTTCCTGTTGATCCTTTTTTCTAGGCTTTTGTTTTGAGCCTTCTGCTTTGTTGTGTCTTCTGTTTAACTTCTATACGTCTCGGCAAGAATGTCGGTGTGGACTGAATTATTGTGATTGAAGCTTACTGCTTTGCAAAGAAAAATTAAGGTAGGATGAAGTAGCAAACCTTCACAACATTTTGGATGAGCACAATGCCTATTAAAATGAGGAAAACAATCGGGCAGCACCTCCCTACACTTGCGACCGCATGGAGGAGGAGCTGCCCGTGGTGTTGATTGTTGAAAGAAGGAAAAGAGGGACTCGGGCCTGCAGGAAAGAAAGAAGGGGAGATTTGGGGAACTTTCACCCAAATTAAATATCAATCAAGTAAGCAAGCGCGACAAAATAGCAACCAAGGAAAACACAACTAGCTCTCACACAACAATGTATAGAACAGCTGCGCATTCACACGACGTGTATGAGCATGCATGCCGGGCAACATATATATAGTTACCTGCGACAGCATGCGATATATACTAGCACGTTCCAGCAGGGGCGACGTCACGGCGTCCCAACATTATTCATTCATTTATCTAATATGTAATAATATAGCTAGCTCAGAGCTAGACATGACGGTTTCGATGATGATCAAGTTTGACAGATGCCGATCGATGCCACGCGCTAGATAGCTGTGCCAAGTATACTACGGGGAGTCGTCGGAGTCAACCGCCGGAGCAGCGACGCAGCACCACCTCGGCTGCGGCTTGCAGCAATCGATGGGAGGGGTTTCATCCGGCGCCGTGTGTGACAGAGCCGCCGGGAGGACGCTGGCTCTCAGCAGAGCTCGCGGCACGGCCGTAGCACCGGCGGCGCTCATTTCAGCGCCGGCGCCGGAGATGAAGACCACGCACACGAGAGCCACGACTAGCAATTTGGAGACCTGCATGTTGCTTTTTTATTTTTCCCGGTTACTTCTCAGGATGGCCTTCATTCGTGCGATGCGATTGAAGAAATCTCTTGGAACTTAGCTGCTAGTTAGGACAAGCCACGGGTGGGCAGGCCGAGGTCGCCACACACATAGAAAGCTCCGCAAACTTCAGTTCGACCCTTAGCCATCCCTTCATTGGGCGACGTAGATAGCTAATTAGTCAGATTCCGTCTGGTCTGATGTGGCGGAGAGAGAGAGGAAGCTGAAAACCCATCTCGCCTAATTTGCTTTCTTCTCCACCGCTCTCTTCGTGAGCTCGTCACACAGGGCGTAGGGTGAGTTGGGAAAGGTTAAAAAAAGCTTACCTGTGGGACCCATGTACTTTGGAAAATGTATAACCATTGGAAGAGTGAATTGTGTGCTATCTCCAAAGATGACGCGTGGACACCAAATATAGCAGCTAGCAAATTAGCTCTACGCCACCACTGGCACCACCGCGGCCTTGCGTCACTCCAGGACATCAGCGCGGCCAGGACGCGCGCCAAGGTCGCCGCACTCGTGGGTGCGGTCGACGAGGCCGGCGTCATGCTCTTCCGCGAGGACGGGGAGAGAGAGCGGCGTCGGCGGAGAACAGAGAGCAGGAAGGGAGAGGACAGCGGCGCGGAGGCGGAGAGCAGGGTGAGAGGGCGGCGGTGGGGAAGAGGTTGTGGGGTAGGGTGGTGGGAGGGGGTGTTCGCAAAAGTGGCTGGGGCTGTTTGTAAAAATGACACCAACCTCTCTCATTTTCGCTTATTCGTGTAGAAATAAATTTTTGTCGATGGGTTTATGTGCAAAATATATGAATGTGTTTGCTTCGCGATCTGGACATTCTGGACTGATTCTAGATTTGTAGCAAACCGGAGGGGTTTTTTGCAAAACTTTGGGCGCGCTGCGGGATCCTCGCGGAGGGGTGACGCGTCGCGCAGTGGAGAGGCCACCGATGCTTCAATTGCTGTGATGCCGAGAAAGGGTTGTAGCTTTTCATTTCCCCGATTGTTTGGACGCCCCAGCCCATTAGATCCTGTTTGGATGTGTGGAAAAAGTATACACTTGTATGATGATTACACCTGTAAATTACTGTGCACAAGAAATCCATACCATAATTATACACTTGTAAAATGGTGTTTGGGTGCCCGGTATTCATTTGAGGCGCCAAGCACCATGTAGAGGCACCTTTGCCGGCAATGAGTTCAATGGATCTTGCTCATTCACATGGGTAACTAAGTGATACCCCGCGCGTTGCTGCGGAAATTTCTTAAACAAAATTTTAAGGTCAAATTTAAAAAGTAGAAATACAAAGGTTATTGCATGACAACATTCTTTTGCAAACAACATCTATAACATATATAGATGAAAACATGTTCGTGAACTCTGTATGCTACAAATTTATACATCCACTCAGAAAAGAAATTGCAATAATGTAGCAAAAAAACAGATGTGATGAAAGGATACTAATTAAAACCCTTTTGCAGAAAATTCCCGTGGTAACCTCTCGTGAATAAAGAAAGACTACCAAATAAAAGTACACATCCAAAACCCTTTTGCAGAAATTAAAGAAGAAGAATAAGCAATCAGCAACCATATATATATAAATAACTCCTTTAAAAAAGGTGTACATGATCCACATGAAGAATTGAAGATACACACCTAGGAAGGTATGATTAAAGCCCTAGCGAATATAATCACTGCTGTTTACCTGTGATGATGCACAGACACTGGATTAGCAAGGGGAAGTGAGCACGTGAGGAAGAGCCGCCGTGCACAGGAGCCGAGGAACCTCCAGCAAGGTGATGGAAGGCCTCAACCCACGGGCAGAAGATTTCTCTGTGCCTTAGCTGCACAAACCTAAGTTGTAACCAGTGCACGTGTACTCGGATCTGAGTGAGTCGATCAGGTTCCTGATGAAGTCTAATTGAAATCGAGATGAGAAATTTGATCCCAATCTTTAAAGATCACCCGAACCACAGCACTTACCTGCTTCGGATGGATAACAACCTTGCCGATGCGTTCATCAGCGGAGGCGCAGAATTCCCGCGTGAGTTCGACGTGGTTGGGGCAAGGATTTTGGAGTCGCTGCAGGTGCGCTTCCATCTCGTGCACCTCGGCTGGTAGGAATCGGAAGGGCGCCGCTGCCAGCAACCCGTCGCTCCTTCCGGTTTGGTGGCTGACCCAAGCCTCTTCCGCTCATCATTGAAAGAGATGATGACAACTGTAACTGATCATGCTACTCATGCAAATGCTGCTAGATGGAACATGAGAGAGAGGACACATGTTACTACTTAAATTCGGCATGGCAGCCTATTGATCTGTCGTGTGGGGGAGTGCCTAGAGCCCGGGAGGGTGTCATTAGTGCCTGCCTCTTGATCTACCGTGCTGAGTAAAAGAGGGAAGGGCTGGGAGGTTCTTGATCTACCGTCCTGAGTAAATAAGATGGCCAGGTGCTGACGTGGCTCTATGAGCATTGAGAGAAATCTTGTAGTGGGTATCACTTATATAGGTTATATAGATAGATAGATTGGCTAATTGTACGAGTCTGATTCCAACAGTTATCAAATCGCACAAAATGTAAGGAGAGATGGGGGATATCGAGAGAGAAGAAAAACAAGTGACCGATGTGCTTGGAGTAGATGTGTTCACCATTGCCATGGATTTGCTTGTTGCCATGGATCAGCTCACGGTGTCCACTAGACCACAATCGATTTCCGCTCACACATCAAAATTAGCATGCTGGCAGGCGTAATTGTTACCCGTTTGCACAATGGTGTACGGGGCTGGTGGGAATGCGCCCACCAACAGAGAGGGCTCTGTGCTGGCGGGTGACATAAGGCACCCGCCATCAAAACGAATATAAAAAAAATGACTCAGTCGAATTTTCTACAAAGCTGTAAAGTGAAGTTTATAATCACAATAAAATTGTCCAAACCAACATCCTTGTCAATGCAAGATATATATAAGTTAACTGAAGACACAAGTAAAAGGCTGAAAACAAGGCTACAAGCATCAACGTGCTGGAACAAGTTCACATTTTTAGTAGAAGGCTGAAAACAAGGCTACAAGCATCAACCCGGAACAAGTCCACATTTTTAGCCAAGACGATTAACCAGCCAATTTAAAACGCACAACACGCAGGCTGCCAAAGGTGCGTATGTTACTAGTACTCCCTCCATTTCATAATACTTACCATTTTGGCTTTTCTAGATACATTCATTTTGCTATGCACCTAGATATATACTTATGTCCAGATACATAGTAGTAGGAATGTATCTAGAAAAGCCAAAATGACAATTATGACATGGAGGGAGTAGCTTGTTATTCTAAGGGGTAATCTGAAAATATAGATTCTGTTTGGCAGATCTCCGGCCACGACCCGATCGCCGTGGATGACAAGGTCGTGACGCTGAAGCAGGCCGTGGCGACGCTGGCAGTGACCAAGTGCGAGGCCCTCCGGCTAAAGCCGGTCGAGAAGAACGTCTCCAATGGGTGGGAGAGCATCTAGGGTACATCGAGCAGCATTGGGACTAGCGATGAAAACGGACGGAAACGGACGAAAACTCCTCTCCCATTTCCGCTCCCGCACTTCTACGTCGGGAGCGGGAGCGGGAGCGGAATGGTCGGGAGCGGAAACGGACGGGAGATATACGGGTGTACGGAAACGAACCAATACGGACGGAAACTAGACGGAAACGGGCGGAAATCGGGGACTTTGGTCGGGACATAGACCACAACAACCAACGTTATACGACATTACAACAAGAGGCTGCAGCACGAATGCAGCAACAACATTAGAGCAACTCTCCAATTCAGTTAGCAAGAGATATCTGCAAGTCAGGAAGACCAAGACGTGCAGTAAGTCACTAAGTCAGCAACAGCCAATAGCAACAGGAAGTATAAAAACCAACCATATAAGACCATAACTTCATAAATAAGTCCACTGTTGGCACTGTCCACATGACCACGCACCACAAATGTCTCGATTCAACAAGTCCACAGCTCAGACACAATAACACAGACACAGTAGAGTTCACACAATGACAATATCTAAAAACTGAAGGCCATCAAACACCACTTAACCATGACATCGACGAATTGCAAGATTTGTTCACAGATCGACATCTTCATTCATGAGATCTGGATCACTTTCCTCTTCTTTTTCCTATATGCGATTTACAACACTGGAGATTTGGATCACTTTCCTCTTCTTTTTCCTCAGCCGCAATTGAAGGAATGGATTTATTAGAATCTGAAAGTTAAAAGAGAGGCATATGCTACTGAATAATGAACGAACGAGCGTAGTTGCTAATCTACTATTGCCTACGAGTCTTACCTGAAATGGAGCTCCTCCTCCGGTTCTAGCTCCAGAGCCGGACATCTTCCCCAGCCGCGGAGGATGGCAGGAGGCCACACACTCGTCTGGGGTAGGGGTCGTAGCCTCAATGAGAGGCGGCGACGGCGTGGGTGCGACTGCGTTGTACGATATCTGAGCGAGAGCACAAGGCAGCTAGTGGTGGTGGTGGTGGTCGTGCGCCGTTGCCGGGGGACGGGGTGCGTGCGAGGGTGACGCCGCGACGGACTGAGAGGGCGGCGCGGACTCTAAGGTGGTGGCTCCTTGACTAGGTGAGGGCGGCACGACGATGCGTGGTGGTGGACCGGCGGTGGTGCGGCGGTGCGGGCGTGTGCCTGGACCTGGATCGACCGACGGCGGACTGCTGGGTGGCGGCGGCGATGTGTGGCGTGCAGGGATGCGCGGCGATGCGTGGGCGTGGCGGCGCTGCGTGGCGCGGCGTGCAGACCGGCAGCGGACGGACTGAAAGGAGGTTTAGGTGTGGAATGGGCTGCTGGGCTGGGGCTTGGGGTGATAGGGTGTTGCATATTGGGCTGTTAGCCTTTGTCCGAGTTAGATTAATGCGGGTCAAATACGGGATGTTTCCGGCCGTATATGGGATCCCGTAATACGGGCGGGGTGGAAGCTTCCCCATTTCCGCCCCGCTCCCGAACAACCCCGTCTCGGCAACCGTCCCGTTTCCAGATTTTTTCGAGAATACGAAAACGGCCGGGTAAAATGTGGAACACGGGTCGGGTCGGGGCGGGATTTAACCCGTCCGTTTTCATCCCTAATTGGGACACCATGTGCTTCGAGCTCATCCGGGCACACCGGAATGACGAGTGGGGCAGACGTTTCACGGACCTGCTTAGGACCAGTGCCAACATCCGCAGTAAGGAGGACACCATCGCTGTGGTTGGTGTCAATCGCACCATGGATCAGCTGCTGATAGCTCATGCTCGTAGTGCTTGAGCTTGCTAGGTACTATGATTACCCCGAGAATAACAAGCTAGCACTACAAGAAAAATGCCGACTAGTGACGTAAAAAAGGTCGTTTCTCGTCATAAACCGCGATTAATGACGCCGATTGTTACGAAAACGCTCCGTCATTAATTGAGCGTCACAAACCGTGATTAATGACGAGACCTTATTTCGGGGCGTCATGAGTTTAATGACGCGTATAAATTCGTAACACTAAGATGTCATAAGCTACATGCCACGTCGGACCAAAATCTGACGTGGCATGACGTTTTGTGACAAACCGTTTCGTCATTAAGTGAATTCAGCCCATATTTTGTTGGGCCAAGCCCCAAATTCCTTGTTGTCATAGATTGAATTTGGCCCACTTAATGTTAAGCTGAGCCCAATGTTTCGGTCGTCATAAATTGGTTTTAGACCTTATTAAGGTTGGAATGAGCCTAATAAATGTGGTCGTCATAGATTGTATCAAACCTTGTTAAGGTTGGATGGAGCCCAATATTGTTGGCATCATAGATTATTTAAGGCCTTATTCAGGTTGGACGGAGCCCAATAATCGAGGTCATCATAGAATGTTTTAGGCCCGGTTTTAGTATGACCGAGCCCAATAATTGCATTCGTCATTAATTTGTTTTGGGTCCAGTACTGGTTGGATCGAGTCCAATATTGATGACGTCATAAAATGATTAAGGCCCAACTGATATTGGACCCAGCCCACCAATCGCTGACTTCATTTTTGATACAGCCCATTTTATTAATAAATCGTTTTTGAATTCATAAAAAAATAATGGGCCGAGGCAAGCCCACATTATTTTTTCCCTGTTATTTTGGGCTGAAAACTAGGTAGCGCTTAATTAAATATAATTCAATCTCATATTACATGCTAATCAATTCAGTAATTGACATCACAGATAATATTTCCATACCACTGATATAAATAAATGTTTCGGATCACACATGACACACTATTATCAATGAACACAGAACAACTACAAGCAGATTGTCAGTAGGAGCTCACAAACCAATACACATGATATTTCCCTACTCACAAATAAAGTTGGTCTTGAAATAGAACCCACTAAGATAACAAAGCTCAGTACTCACAAACCAACACTACTAGCTGGGAGGACACAAGCAGAAGACTAAGAAACACAGTGGCCTCACCCAAGGCGCGAGCTTAGCTGTTGACGGAGGGTCTCAGTAGTTTCTACTTGTTTCTTCAACCTCTCAATCTCATCAGTCTGCACTTTCATTGCTACATCTGATGCTTGTGCCTTGATCTTCAAGTCTGTCAAAACTTGGTCCTGTTCAACAAAGATTTCACCAAGGTCAGCAGCTTCATCTAGCCCTCCCAACGAAACTTCAGTTCTTGAGCATGTAGCGAAAGCTGGATAATCTCGAGGCATGTAATCAATGAATGGCTTTGACTTCACATTGGAGGGACAGGAATTTGATATTTGAACCACAAGGATTGTCCTCAATATTTGAGCCTAAAAATGAAAGGAGAAGTCAAACTTTAACCTTAAACGAAGCAAGCAAATAAACTTAAGAATAATCCTAAGAATAAAGTAGCAGGATAATCATGCGTTCTGTTATATACCACGACATGTGATTGAATCTCAGCAATGCAGGAGTGGGATGCTAGGCCTTGCACAATAAGTTACAAATCAGGAACTGGATCTAGAGCGGTCAAGGTAAGAGAAGGATCTGAAATCTAACACAATAAACAAAGTAAATTACTTTCTAAGCATGGCTCATCTATTAACTTGTGTTACAAATCAGGAACTACATCTAGAGCGGCCAAGGTAAGAGAATAATCTCAAATCTAACACAATACACAAAGCAATTTACTTTCAACGCATGGCTCATCGATTAACTTGTGTTACAAATCAGTGACCGGATCTAGAGTGGTAAAGTTAAGAGAAGAATCTCAGAACTAACACAATACACGAAGCAATTTACTTTCTAAGCCAACGAAAATACTACTAGGGGACTAGAAAGAAAAGGAAATGAGGTTCTCACTTGTGAAGCTCCAAGATTCAGGGGCCCATGGATTGAGGAGGCATCGGGAGACAGTGCTTGAGCCGTATCCTCGGTCAACTACTCACGGCCTTGGCCACATAGCGACAGCGTAACATCGATATCTGCCGCCCACCATCTCGCTGAGATACCCCTCCACCGGCGACGACGAGGTCGGACCGCCACCGCAGATCTAGCTGAGCAGAGTGATGCTTTTTGGAAATGGAAGGCGGGAGTTTAGTGGCGCAACGAGGTAGCAATGGAGTAGCGTATTTATTATTTCGGGGCGGAGGGAATACAGAACTTGAAAATCCTGCTTTCGACTTCCTGACCGTAAAATGAAAATTTGGTAAGCTGCACTTGCCTTGGGCCATCGACAAGTGAGGCCGCAATCGCGCCCCATATTATCGGAGTTTGGGTGGGATTCCGGTGGCGTACAATATAGGTAGGAGGCGGATATTCGGAAGAGGCCCATGCCCGGTGAAGGCGGGTGCGTTCGATCGAAGATCACAAAGCCTAACAGCTGCTTCTCCCACTACAATGCCTACACGTCTATTTTTTTAAGTCATACGGAGATAAGGATCTTCCTTCTGTGTTCTTATCCGGACCAAAGCACAGTCGTGTACCCACCAAATATTTCGCATGCCTACTAGGGAAAAAGCCTGCATATTCTGCCCTATACTTGTGACAGGATTCCTGAGAAGTGTAGGCCTTCGTATTCCGAGCATCCCATGTATTTTCATGGCTATTGTAACCTCGTGAGGCATGCTCTGCCACGAGGTGCACGCTGCCTTATGATCGGTCATGGTTCGATAAATAGGCGTGCCCCCAAGGCCTTTGCTCATCGCCTCTTCATCCTCCACGTATTGTGCTAGTAGACCTCTCTATTTGGTTCTGCGCGTTGTGAAAAGAGGTGAGCTCTTAGCTTCCGCGTCGTGTTTTTATAGGTTACAATCATTGTTTCTAGTTAGTGCTTATCATGTTTACGTTGTTGGCGAGTGTGTAGGAGGATGGCTTCTAATGCGAACGGAGGAACCGCCAACTTCCATGCTGTGCCACCTCCGCAGCAGCCAGGATACATGGATCCATATGATCTGTACGACATGGACGAAGCGGACGAGGAAGAAACAGAGGAGATGAAGAAAGATGCTTTGGCTTGGCTGCAGGAGCAGGTTACACTCGTGTGCCCGCCATGGTCACCGTGTGTGCCCTTATGCAATCTTGCTCACCGCGTGGGGTTTTCGTGACATCCTCAAAGACATGCTTGGCATTGATCGCTCGGGACGTACCATGAAGTCGAGGGGTAGGCATCATGCATTGGAAGAATATCTCCGCACAGATCCTCGTTATCCTACATTCCATCGTGCATTAGGTATGGTGGAATAGGTGTGTGCCATATCCATCTCCATGATCGTGTCTGTTGTCTTCCTCGTTGCCAAGTCCGAAGGTTTCGTTGCTGGGTGTGTGTTTGTGCGCGCCTGTGCCAGTGCCACTATACGAGTGTAGGTCTATGGGGATGTATCATGTATGTGCACATTTAAGTTGAATAATTTGGGCAAGGTGACCATCATTTACATTTTGTATATTCTTAGCAAAACGGTGAATTTAGTCAAACAGTAAATTTGTAAAATCGGTCATCATTTACGTGTGTATCTGCAATGCGGTGCGGTGGGATAAGAATAAAATATCACATGACAAGACATTACATCTCAGACTATGACAACACATCATGACCAAGGAAATCCACTGAAGCAAGGAAGGTGATCATGGAAAAGAAGAACACCAATGTTCTTCATGGATAATAGGGATCAGGGATTTTCCTACCACTACAAGATTCACAGAGCAGGAAAACAGGGGATCGATCTTTTCCATCCAAAAGAAAACATACCATTGATCTTTCCTTCCACAAGACCACCTATATGAACATGAAAAAGGAAACCCAAATCCGAGTAATCTAAGACGACCCCTCCGAGGAGTTCCCCGATGACTCAAGGCCGAGGGAGCTTCAATGGTCGGGGAGCCATGAGATCGGGATTGGCGTGGCATTTGAAGGACCAGCACCGATGTCCATCCTCTTCTTGGTCATCTTCGGGTCCACCACCTCCTCCTCCTCCGCACCCTTCTTCTTCTTCACCGACGGAATGTCCTTGAACGAATCAAGCTTACCGGCCTTGTCATCCTTCAAAAGCTACCTCACAAACGCCTCCGTCTGATGATTCCTCTTCTTGGCCTCCACCCGCTTCCTCTTCTTGGCCGCCAATCGCTTCTTCTCAATGGCCGCCCACGTCTCCACCTCTTCCTCTTCCTCTTCATCCTCTTCCACGTAGTCATACTCGTCCTAACTGTCCTTGCTCTCCTGCCTTTCCATGTCTTCTACATCAGATTCACTCAAGGAGGGCTCGGATGGCTCGCATGTGCTTGGTTCGGGGGAGTCGGGCGGTGTCCCGATGGAAGAGGGGTTGGAAGGGAACGGGGAGGCGGTCGAATCGGAGAAGAAGGCATGGTGGTTGTGGTTTTCTGGAGGAAGAGAGTTTGAGACAAGGCAATGGAGGGAGTTGGGAGAGTCCGGTATATTAATAGATCTTAGTTTCAGGGAAAGTTGGGGTGTCTCTTAGGGAGTTGTATCACGCTAATGCAAGGAGGCGCCTCGATCTCTAATAATGTAACGGCCTTTTACAAAGAAAAGAACTATGTAAATTTGTAATCTTAGTGAATTTGGAGCAAACTATATTTACAAGCACTTCAACATGCAGAGATGAACTGTTTACTGCCATTAAACCGGATGTTTGGGTTTGGGATGCATTAACAGACCGGATGTTTCGGTCTAGGAAAAATATACAGAAAGGTCAAATATTTCCGGTCCTATAAAAGATGCTTGTTTTGATTTTGGGCAAAGTTGATCTACGATTTCATAGTTTATGAGAGCGATAAAATAGGATAACATTTATAGGGAGACAAGGAAGAGAGATGGTCAGGGAAACAAAGCAGAAACAACTTCAAACAAGGGGATTGATCAACAAACAAACGATAACCAAAATCACAAACATGGTTTGGGTTTGGGATGCATTAGCATTTCGGATGTTTGGCAATAACCGGATGCTTGTTTTGAATTTGGTCAAAGTGAGCAACGATCACATTGCTATTTCTTATTAATCGTCCAATATTGATCTTCAACCTCTCCAGATATGTGCATTATTCTAACTACTCCTTACATATCTGTGGCTTAGCCTAGAGCATGTTGAAGTGAGGGGTATGGTACACTGCCATTGGATATGAAGTAAGACAACAAATTGGTTTGAAGTAAAACCATGACTACTCTGCCTAGCGTACACTACATGGGAACAAGACATGGTCAAGACAACCAAGTAGACCCAGAGTTTCATCCATAGTTTTTTCCTTGTTCATGTGGCACGCTAGGAAACATGATCATGTAGGTACAATAAGAGTGGATGTTCTTGTCTACGAAACACGAACAGGCCGGACAAACATGAGACCATGTTTCATGGAAATGTAAAGTTACTAATTAACATCACAATGTTCACATACATAAGACAATGTTCCCACGAAATCTAAAGATACTAATTAACATCACAGATAACATATCGGCATTGGTCTTCTACTGGCGCGGCTCGCTCACTCCATCTATATCCATCCCTCGTTTCTAGCCAGGACGCAGTGGTGGCTCCACTTCTTCATGTTGTCCTCCCTCAGGGCCTCAGACCTGGCCATCCCAAGGATGTGACCCTTGATCTCATTTAGGTTCCTCCACCGGTGCATACAGTTGGGGCAGACAGAGCACCCGTAGGTGTTGGTAGTACGCCGGAAGACACGCAGAGCAAAGGTCTTCAGATGGCCTATGTCAGTTTGGGTGTCGGAGTTGGAGTCGAATTGAGCCTGAGTCCAACTCGCAAGTGGTGGAGGAGGCTAGAATCCGATAAGCAGCTCCGCATTGGCGGGTCGACATTGGCGGCATCACAGCGGGGCGGCTCCGTGTCATGGAATTGACACCCTTGCCACTCTAAGTTGGCGCAGATGAAGTGGAGGCCGTGTGGTGACAGCCAGGACCCGGATTCGGCTCCTGAGGAGGCGGTGGGCGAGGTCGCAACGCACGGATCGACGAGCAGGCGGGTACGGCCATGCGCTGAGCTCTGTGTCCGGGGAGACCGATTGCTTCATTGACGGGCAGGCGGTGGGACGCTGAAGTGTTTGGGAAGAGAACTATGGGTAGAGTGGTTCTAACCGAGGACGCCGATGGTGGTAGGAATACAATGGCCAGCTTCCATGAGAAGTTGTGCAAGCTTATGACAAGCTAAGCAATGGGCCTCTAGATCGAGTGGCTGCTATTCATCTTCAAGCTTTGAGTGGCTTACGTGTGGGTACCACCTGGGTATACCCTCACGTCCCTAACCTCTTGATGATGGCAACCGCCTTCCATGGGGTCGTTGTGGTAAGCTTCCATGGGAAATTAGGCAACGGGCACCTCGGCCTGTTGAGGAAGGCTACGGCCGGATGTTACTGATAAGAAAAGGTGACCAAACCGGACTAAATTCAGTGTTGATTTTGTAGGCAAAATAGGATGACAACGGCCGGATCTTCCGATTCCGCAAAGTGGACCGGACCGGACTAAATGGTTCGTTGATTTGTTATTAGGAAAATACGATCGCATTATTCGAACGAACATCCATCCAAAGTAGGAAACAAAGTCCATTCTAAAGTTACTAATTAAACATCACAATGTCCACATACATAAGACAATGTTCCAACGAAATCTAATGATACTAATTAACATCGCTGATAACATAACATCACAAAGTTCACATACATAAGACAATGTTCCAACGAAATCTAAAGATACTAATTAACATCATAGATAACATAACAGTATAGATCTTCCACCGGCGTGGCTCGCTCACTCCATCTACTCCATCCATCCCTCGTTCCTGGCCACGACGCGGTGGCGGCTCCACTTCTTCTTGTAGTTTTGCCTCAGGGGCGCAGACTTGGCCATCCCGAGGACATGGTCCTTGACCTCATTCAGCTTGTGCCATCGGTGCATAAGGTTGGGGTAGACAGGGCACCCGTACGTGCCATTGAAGCGCCGGAAGATGCGCATCACGCCCGTGGGACCGGAGGATGTAGATGTAGCCGTGGTGACGGTCCTCAGACGAGTCTGTGTCAGCTTGGGAGTCGGAGTCGGAGTCGGATTCAAACTCACCAGCAGGAAGGGTAACCGTAAACGTAAGCTTCCGAGGCAGCGACGGTGAAGGAGGCCAGATATCCGCTGGCGAGCCACCACCTGCTCCTGGCAAAGCGCCGGCGATCGACGGCGGGTCCATGTTGGCGTCGTCGGAGGGCGGCGGCGGCGATGGTGGAGGAGGCTAGGAATCCGCCAGCGAGTTTTGGGAAGTGATAGAGTGGTTCGGAACTGGCGAGGACGCTGATGTTGGGCGGTAGGAATGGCGATTTATGTGGAGTTACTCACCTTGCCTGGGAAGTTGTGCCGCTTTGGTGGGAAGGTAAGCAACGGGCGCCTCTTAAGTCTTGACTCTTGAGTGGCTTCCATTCATCTTCCACCGTTGAGGGGCTGATGTGCGGGTCCCCGCGCCGTATGAGCAACATGTCTGTGATCTCTTGATGATGGCAACCACCTTCCATGGGAAGTTGTGGCACGAGGATGGCAACGGGCGGATGTTACTGTTAAGAAAAAGTGACAAGACCGGACTAAATTATTTGATGATTTGTTGGCAAAATAGGTTCACATTTTTCGAATGAACATCCATCCAAAGTACTCCGTAGGAGGAAACAGAGTTCTCTAATCTTACAATCAGCATAGTCAAATACGGAGGGACCAAACTTAATCAAAACCTACTAATTAGCATTACAACAAAGTGACACTTGTTATTGTTGGCAATTATCTTTTCATCCAGTCTGGGTCGTCGAGGATCAAAGGTGCCGCCGACGGCGCAGTGCGGATCCAACATCGGTGGTCGAGCGGCCGGCAACGCCGCCTTTCGAAAGGTGGACGGAAGGGCCGTGCCCCTTAGCTCTCCGGGATAGTCGGCGCGGCGGGCGCACTTGACATCAATGCCCGAGCGGTAGCAACGCCGCCCTGTCGAGGGGACGGAACGGCCGTGCCGAGCTCTCGGGGCGGCGTGAAGGACCGAACTGGCGACCAGAGAGGGGCGGAGTGAATGGGAGCCGATAAAAATTCTTCTCGAGGGAGATGTCTTCTCCAACAAGATGAACACGGCTAACCAAAACACTTCTCCGACTCGAACTACCCAAGTTTGCCAAGACCACGTAGCCACTGAAGTGCTACTGATCCTAGGAGCAAACAACTACCAAAACCTACTCAAGAAAGCAACGGAACAAGAACTCGAGCAGCAACGCAAACCACACCGGTCAGACCGGTTACCTCCACCGGTCAGACCGGTCCTGGCCGGGTCACCCGGACTGCACCGCCGGATCACCCGACACCCACCAGACACACCGGGTCACCCGAGACCCCCAGCCGGATCACGAGCAAGACTTGGCAATTTCCACGAAAAGCTCCACACCGGTCATACCGGTCTAAGCCTGGAAACCCGAAATCTAAGAAACCAACGTTCCGAGCTCCAAACAGCACCAAACTCAAAACAGCAACAAGCCTAGAGACTAAGCAACACACCAAGACGTTCCCCCGAGACAAATCCCATAGAGGACCAGCACCAGTCAGACCGGTCACAGACACCGGTCAGACCGGTCAGGTCTGGGCCGCTCGGGATGAATAGCGAGCCGCGGGTCAACCCTTCCAAACAACCTTCCCGATCTCCCGATCCACAGATTCGCACAAGACTTTGGGGATATTAGGAGTACCTCATGGGCATCCCATAGCTATGATTTGGTCCACCAAAACTTGCTAAATCAAGAGGAATCGAATGATTTCCACCAAGAACACCACTTTCCCGAAACCTATGAAAACTCCCAAATCGAGCACCTTTTCCCACGGATTTGGGAGGGGCATCACAAAGAAAAGAACCACAAAGGGCTCAAGCATACATCCTCAACCAAAACCGCAAAGGAAAGGCCTCAAATCCACTGAAAGAAAATCGCCAAGAAAAGGCTCCGAAAATCACCAAAAAGGGAAAACGGGGAAGACAACAAATAGCCTTGAGGAACCACGCCGGATCTTCTATACATACCATGAAAGGTTCATACAAGGTCTAGCTTGCCTCCCAATCATCCATCCCTCTCTAAAGATCTCACCATGAAGCTCTCAAGCTAGCCCTAAGAAAATCCTAATGAAAATAGGAAGGGAAAATAGCAAACCAAATGAACTAGGGTTCCAAGAGATGGCTGCCATCCTCTCACCACTTGGGTTATATGGAGGCAACCGAAAGACGAAACTACCCCTAATACATAATACTAAGATACACACACCCGAGGGGCACTTTTGGGAATCTTCGTCGTAGCATCATCGGACAGATGCCCGGCGACCGCACCTCGCTTAGCCTCGACGCAAGCCGTGCGATCCCGACGCGTGTCCTCCGCTCCGAAGAGTCGGGAAGGTGTCGTCGCTGCCGTCGACCGGTTCTCCCCACCGGTGCACCGGTACCATCGATCGGCCGACCCACCGCCGACCGGTCCAGTCTTCGCGCTCGGTCTTGATCTTGGCTTTGTGGATCAACTAAGGAACCCGGTGGTTTTGTGGTGAACCACTTTGAAACCCGCGGACTCGTGTAGCCTCCCGCCAATCACCACTCATGACTTGGCTCCCACATTCGTCCCGGCTCAACCTTGGTTTTGAGGCTCAACCAAGAAACCGTCCACGACTTCGTCTTGCTGTTCTTGCCACCATGCAGTCCGCTGACCCCACCGCCACCGGGTCCTCGAACCAAGCCTACTTGTCTGCTCCACACCGGAGGCCTCACCGACATCGACCTTCGCGCTTGTTCTTCACCGCACCAAGCCAATCAAGCCCGCACCGCAACACTTAGTCAAGAGTCAGTCCACACAACGTTGTCAATCACTCATCACACTAGGAAGCGACCATCTACCGGTCCTCGAACCACACAAGCTCTCAATCTCCCCATTGATGAGTGCATTGACAACACACACATTTGGTAACCAATGAGAAAAGGAAAAAGAAAAAGAACGACTAAAAGAAACTTCAACAAGCGATCGAAAGCCAAAGGAAAGGCAAAGAGCAAGATTACTTGAAGAAGGAAAATCTCGGTCCCCTTAGGCAAGGGCAACGGCTCGATACAACCGAGGCAAAACAAGCTCAAACAAAGAGCACAAACCTCCAAAGCAAAGCTCGAAAACACAAAGAGCTCCCCCTGCACACATGCAAGCTCCCCCTGAACCAATGCAACTCCCCCTGGACACATGCATGCCAAAACACTGAAGAAACATTGCAGCTGCACCAGCTCTCGACCGGTCGACGGTCCCACCAGCCGGATCGGTGACCAACAGAGCCCAATTGCTCAAACCACCTAAAACCCCTCTAAATGCATCCAGAAGCACTTTTCCTTTACAACCATCTCCCCTTGTTGCCAATGCATGAATCAAGGCAAAATTAGGAAAAATTCAACCTAGAGCTTCTCAAATAGACAAAATTCACTACAAGATGCTACACATGTCCAAATGAGCAAGTTAGATACTCTATTGCTTCGTATGAACATCAGCTAGAAGATCTCCAAGTTTCACAACCATTGGATAAAGCTAACAACAAAAGGAGCATTTTCTCGAAAAATTTCCCTCTCATGAGCAAAGTCCTAAACATGAGCAAAACATGCCAAAATGAATATATCACACAAACTTCATGCTAGGACAATCATTCTAATCATAAGATTATCATAAACACCCTCAAGCACCTCATGTCATGTCAAAGCCACCGAGCCATGTGCCTACTTCTATGTATGAGACTTCTCAATGGTAGGCATCATGCAACGGTTTAGCACCCAATAAGCATTCAATTAAGCACATAAATGACATGGGAGCATATTTTCCAAGCAATTTACATTCATTTTCAGATTTATATGGTACATGAAATGCCTTTTGCGACAAAAGGAACTTATGCCCCTCCACAAGATTAAAGCATGGGGCTAAACATTCATGATGACAAATGGACCTTTGGCCCCATATGATCAAAATAAAGCTATCCAACCACAAATTAAGCATAGCCATAGCCACAAAACATGTCAAGATCATATAAAGGCATTTACTCACAAGAGACCCATACATATGACATTTTTCAAAACATAGCATCAACCATGGATATAAAACCAAGATCATCAAGAGCTAGTCCAAACTAAACCATATCATACCAAACTAGCTCACAAGATCATATATAGTACATCATGGTGAACAATGTATATAGAGAAGCTTTTCCTACCTAAATGCATATGATACAAAATGCATGCAACCTAAGATACAAAGATGCCTATACATCATGATACAAATGCCATGCAAATGCAAGAAATGCACAAAGGAAAGCTATACATATGCTACAAAGGAGCTCCCACACCAACTCAAGAAATCAAACAAACACCAAGCTCCCCCCGCAAACGAGTGAAAGTTGCTTGATCTAGGGGTTTGGTGAAAATATCGGCTAGTTGGTCATGTGTGGGTACATGGATCAAAGCGATTTTTCCTTTCTCAACGTTGTCTCTCAGGAAATGATACCTCACTTCTATGTGCTTGGTTTTGGAATGGAGCACTGGGTTCTTTGCAACACTTATGGCACTTGTGCTATCACATTGAAGTGGGACATGGGTATACTCCTCACCAAAGTCACTCATGGTGTATGTGATCCAAAGGAGCTGAGAGCAACAACTAGTCGCGACATACTCGCCTCGGTAGTGGATTGAGCAACACTCGATTGTTTGTGGGAAGACCAAGACACCAAAGAAGAACCCAAGAACTGGCAAGTCCCAGAAGTGGACTTCCTATCCAACCGACACCCGCAAAATCCGCGTCGAAAACCATGAAGAGCCAAAGAAGAAGACGCGGAGTACCAAAGGCCAAGTCGGAGTATGTCGCAAATACCGAAGATGCGCTTGACTTTGCCGATGCGAAGTCCTTGGTGACGCTGAAAATGAGCGCATGACATACCGAGAATTGGATGTCCGGCCTCGTGGCCAAGTGAGGAGGGACTCGATCATGCTCGATACTCCTTCCGTCCACGTGTTCACCTTCCTCGTCCGCATCAAGAGCTGTAGTCGCACTCATAGCGTCGCCATGGCCTTGGAGTCCTCCATCTTGAACTTCCTCACAATGTCCTTGGTGTACTTGGCTTGGTGCACAAATGTTCCTTCCTTTGATTGCTTGATCGAGGCCAAGGAAGAACTGCAACTCACCCATCATGCTCATCTCAAATTCCTGCTCATGTCTTACCAAACCTTGCAACAAGAGAGTTAGATGAGCCACCAAAGACAATATCATCCACGTACACCGCACAATCAAGATATCTTGCCCGCTCGAGGAGAAACAAGGTCGATCTACCTTCCCCATCTCAAACCTCTCTCAAAGCAGAACCCCTCAACCTACCATACCAAGCTCTAGGCGCTGCTTCAACCCATACAACGCCTTCCTCAACTTGTACACCCGGTGGGGTACTTCTCACTCTCAAACCCCGGTGGTTGCCTCACATACACTTCTTCCTCCAAAACACCATTTAGAAAGCACTCTTTGACATCCATTTGGTACAATTTGAACCCTTTAGCCACGGAAAAGGCTAGAAGGATCCTAATCGCCTCCAAAGCGAGCTACGGGAGCAAAGGTCTCCTCGTAGTCGATCCCTCTTTTGTGTGTACCGAGCAACAACCTTCGACTTGTTTCTCACCACTTCCTTTCTCTCCTCTTTGTTTTCCACACCCATTTTGTCCCAATCGGCTTACACACCGGTGGAGGTCAACCAACTCCCAAACTTGGTTTCTCTCAAAGTTCTCCAACTCCTCATGCATCAATTAACCCAATTATGATCGAGAGTACGTGTCCAATGTCTTTGGGCTCAAAAGTAGCAACAAAAAGCATGAGCAAAGTGAGAGTCATTTCGAAACCTCGACCGTGTAGTACGTTCATTGATGTCCCCGATGATCCTCGAAGCTGGGTGATCCACTTGAACTCGCCGGGAGGTTCTCGCCTTGATGCTACCTCCCCTCAACAGAAGCCTTCCTTGATCTTGTCGTCATCGTGGGTGTGGGAGAAGGTCCATCCACCATCGTAGTCGAGTAGGTACATGCTCTGGCGCCACACCACCATCTTCATCATCTCCATGTTCATGCACCTCCATCCCTGAAAGATCTCCTCGCCAAGTTCATCATCACCGCACACTCAAAACAAAGAGCTACGTGGGTTGTGTCTCGTCAAGGTAACCTCGCAAGTCTCCACGATTTGGTTAGTTTCCAAGTTGAGCACACGAAATACTCCAGAGTGAGTAGCATAACCAAAGAAAATACCATCAACCGACCTAGCCTCAAACTTATCCAAATTCTTGTCCTTCTTCTGAATAAAGCAATTGTAGCCAAACACATGAAAGTGACTCACCTTGGGGGTACGACAATGCATCAACTCGTAGCAAGTTTTCTTCTTATGGACTCAGAGAAAAATCCTGTTCGACACATAGCACGCGATATTGACCGCCTCAGCCTAGAACCTCCTCGGAGTCCTATGCTCATCGAGCATCGTCCGAGCCATCTCACACAAGGTCCTGTTCTTCCTTTCCACCACGCGCCATTCGGGAGGCGTGTCTGGACTCAGCGGTGTTCAAGACCCAAGTCATGGCAAAAGGTTTCAAACCGAGAGTTTTTAAATTCCGAGCCATTGTCACTGCGAATTGCTCGTGTGGCATCTCCGTGCCTCTCGTTTTTCAACCTCAAGACTAAATCCCGAACAAAACCAAACGTCTCCCCTTTTCCTCCTAAAAGAAAACCCAGGCATACCTAGAGTAGTCGTCCACCACAACCAGGACGTACCACTTCCCACCCGGATCTCACACCAGCCGGGCCAACAAGGTCCATATGGAGCAGCTCGCATGGACGCTCCGTCATCACATCGGTGAGGGGCGGATGGGAAGCAGCTACCATCTTAGCATGCCTACACGGCGTACACATCAAATCTTTCTCGAACCTCAAACGGGGCAATCCTCGAACCAAGTTAAGTCCACTCAAGCGAGACAAAAGGTCAAAGCTTAAGTGACCCAACCTCCTATTCCACTTCCACAACTCACCCAAGAACCACCACAAAGCAGAGCAACACCAACACTTAGAAATCCGCTGAATATCTCGACCCTGAATGACCATACAGACAAGGTCACCTCGAGAATCAAGTATCCGAGAACCACCAGACTTAAACAAAACCTCAAAACCTTCATCAAGCAGCTGAGAAACCGAGAGCAAATTAAAACCGAAGCGACTTGACCAAGGCAACACGCTTCAAAGACCACTTTGTCACTTACCCTTACTTCACCTTCCCAAAGTACACGCCCCGCCCATTATCCCCAAAGGTGATCTTGAGAACCACCCCTTGTCTCGGTCATGTGCCTCGAGCAACTGGGTCAATCAACCAAAGCGTTCCTCAAGTCTCCCACCGAAATTCAAAAAGCGAGCACGTGAATGAACAAATGACTCAACAGGTTAGTACCAAAAGAGTAAAACCAGGTCTTGAGCCATTGCTCCAAAGTGGGGTTAGCGCATCCTACCAACCAAATGAGAATCCATCCTATCACAGCCAAACCTCGAAAACCTACCATCACTACGAAACCTGAACCACCACGGAAACCACTCACGTCTCACCGGAGGAGAGCGAAAACCACGAAGGAGGGCGTGGACCGTCCTCCTCTCCAGACTCAAAACTGTGACCTCTCCCAAACTCGTATTGAGCACGAGGGAGAACGTCCCAAGACCACTCAACACCACGGACTCACCACGCCAACCACCCGAACCACGACCAAGAATGAACCTAGCATCATCACAGCACGAAAACCCAGGACCTGCGGTCTCGACTGTCACTCACCGGTCTGACCGGTGGTGCTCACACCACCGGCACTGCCTATCTGCCCACTCCTTAGCCATTCTCTCCTCACGCTTCCTCTTGAAGCAAAACTCATCCTTGTGACCATCTCTCCCACAATACTCACAATGGAACCGGATCGGTTTTGGCTTGGGCTTTGGTTGTGGTTCCTCACTAGGTTTCTCTTGTTGTTTCTCCTCACATGGTTTCTCTCCCTTCTTCCCAAAGAACTCGAACTTGATGGGTTTTGGAAATCATTTGTTTGGGGAGGGAAATATGGGTGGATCTGGGGTTGTGTCAAGTTTGTTTCTCGATTAGTTTGGCTTAGGAGCATAGGCATTTTTGTGGAAGGTTTTTGGTGGAGCTTGGATATCACCAATCTTCTCTCCTCCCTCACTACTACACTCTTCAATCTTATCCGACCCAAGCGCTTGCCCATCATAGCGCTTGTATGCCTCTATCATCATCCTAAGCTGAGGCTAATGACCCGACAACCAACCCATCATTTTTCTTAAGTCATCATTCTCATCCTGCAACCGATCAACATAGTGTGCAAGCTCCAAATTCTTAACAGCATGTAATTCACAAGTAGAGCATGAAGTAGGAATAGGAGCTTTCAAATCAGCCTCAAGCGAAACAGATAAGCATCGCATCTCATCAATCTTTCCATGCAAAACAGGGACAAGATGTGCAAGCACCTAGCAAAGAAGGTCTAGACTGCAGCTCAGCCAACTCAACCCTAAGCACATCTAGTTCTTCAAACTTGGAGGCATGCTTTTCCTGAAGAGCAGTAAGATTAGCTAGGTACGAGCAATCACAACAATCAACCTCATCGAAACACGGTGAAGCCTTAAGCGAATCTATCTCAAGCTTAGCATCTAGGTTACGGGTTTCTAGCTCAGCCACCTATTCCTAGCATTCTCAAGTGAGGCCTTAAGCTCTTTCCTCATCTTCTTAGCCTCTCTAAGCATGTCATCACGGTTATCAAGCAACTTGCCTAACTCCTCATTCTCCTGGCGCAAGAAGGAGAGCTCATCACGTACCTCATCCTCAGAGTCAGAGTCCGAGTCGTTCTTCTGGCTCTTCGCCGGAGCTGTGTGCCATGCCGCAGAAGCCATCTTGCACGAAGCAGCTCAACCCGCTCAGGTTCTTAGACCCCTTCTTGCTCTTGCGCCGATCACCTTCATCTTCACTGCTACTCGAGCTCGAAGTGGAGTAGGCGGAGCTGGAGTCGACGTCGCTCGCCCCGACCATCGCTCGTGCCTTCTTGCTATGGCCGTCCTTCCTCCTTGATCTTCTCTCGTCCTTGTTCTTGTGCTTGTGCTTGTGATCGCGCCTCGACCGGTGCTTGCTCTCCGTCCTCGACCGGTGCTTGTACACATCCTTGTTCTCCATCTTCTCCGGATAGTCGGCGATGAAGTGTCCTGGCTTGCCGCACTAAAAGCATGTCCGTGAGTTCCTCCTTGAGTTCCCCCGGTTCTCGTGCATCCTCTCAAACCTCACAGTCGTCAAGAACGCCACTGCCCTCTCCAAGCACGCCGAACTCCTCATCTGGCAAAGACATCAAGGAAGACAGAGAGTACATCTTGGTGGATGGGTTAGCGTTAGACTTAGCACCTGAGCCTCCGATGAGAGCGAGACTATGCGAGTATGTCGGGCCCTCAATCTTGGCTGTGATCCCATGATCCACCTCAGCCGACTTGAGCTTAGAGAACAGCTCATCCACCGTCAGGGTCATATACGAACCCGCCTCAACAATGGCCTTGACCTTTCCGCCCCAAATGGTACAATCCAACGAGTGCAAGGGCTTCACAGCTCTATCATCATCATCGTACGGGAGCACGGTCACATTGGTCCTCATGTTGTTCACAATCACCGTGAACCGCTGGAACATCGTATCAATGGACTCACCGGGGAGATGAGTGAAATTCTCGTACTATCTCCGGTAAGTCGCAAACAATCGAGCCTGAACCAACTCGTTTCCAGCATGAGCATTCTTAAGCTGCTCCCAA
Organism: Cenchrus purpureus; assembly: GCA_022644695.1. Lineage (NCBI taxonomy): Eukaryota > Viridiplantae > Streptophyta > Magnoliopsida > Poales > Poaceae > Cenchrus > Cenchrus purpureus. The sequence goes on from CP053458.1 coordinate 97,898,406, forward strand.
ATCTTGCAAGCCAAATCTTCTGTTGACAGAGAGCACGAAACAAGTAATCGACCACCTTGTTGTTGGCGTCATGCATATGTCTCGAACCCGGAGCCAGGAAGTTAACCGGATGAACATAAGCTGTGTTCACCGTAACGTCCCAAAGCAACTGACCCTTGCCGCGAAGGAAAGCAGCCATCCGTCTCTGCCACATCTGGTAGTTTTTCCCATCGAAGTGCGGAGGACCCGAACCCCTTTTCTGGTACGCTATCTTTGGATCTTAGACTGGTTAGAGTCAATCAAGACCCGTGTAACCGGCTCTGATACCACTTGAAGGACCGAACTGGTGACCAGAGAGGGGGGGAGCGAATGGGAGCCGATAAACATTCTTCTCAAGGGAGATGTCTTCTCCAGCAAGATGAACACGGCTAACCAAAACACTTCTCCGACTTGAACTACCCAAGTTTGCCAAGACCACGTAGCCACTGAAGTGCTACTAATCCTATGAGCAAACAACTACCAAAACCTACTCGAGAAAGTAGCAGAACAAGAACTCGAGCAGCAACGCAAACCACACCGGTCAGACCGGTCACTTCCATTGGTCAGACCGGTCCTGGCCGGGCCACCCGGACTGCACTGCCGGATCACCCGACACCCACCAGAGACATACCGGGTCACCCGAGACCCCCAGCCGGATCACCCGAGCAAGACTTGGCAATTTCCATGAAAAGCTCCACACCGATCAGACCGGTACAGCACACCGATCACACCGGTCTAAGCCTGGAAACCCCAAATCTAAGAAACCAACGTTCCGAGCTCCAAACAGCACCAAACTCGAAAACAGCAACAAGCCTAGAGACTAAGCAACACACTGAGATGTTCCCCCGAGACTAATCCCACAGAGGACCAGCACCTGTCAGACCAGTCACAGACACCGGTCAGACCGGTCAGGTCTAGGCCATTCGGGATGAACAGCGAGCCGTGGGTCAACCCTTCCAAACAACCTTCCCGATCTCCCGATTCGCTCCATGGATTCGCACAAGACTTTGGGGATACTAGGAGTACCTCATGGGCATCCCATAGCCTACGATTTGGTCCACCAAAACTTGCTAAATCAAGAGGAATCGAATGATTTCCACCAAGAACACCACTTTCCCGAAACCTGAGAAAACTTCCAAATCGAGCACCTTTTCCCCCGGATTTGAGAGGGGATCACATAGAAAAGAACCACAAAGGGCTCAAGCATACATCCCCAACCAAAACTGCTATGGAAAGGCCTCAAATCCACCGAAAGAAAATCACCAAGAAAAGGCTCCGATAATCACCAAAAAGGGAAAACGGGGAAGACAACAAATAGCCTTGAGGAACCACGCCGAATCTTCTATACATACCATGAAAGGTTCATAAAAGGTCTAGCTTGCCTCCCGATCATCCATCCCTCTCTAAAGATCTCACCATGAAGCTCTCAAGCTAGCCCTAAGAAAATCCTAAGGAAAATAGGAAGGGAAAATAGCAAAGCAAATGAACTAGGGTTCCAAGAGATGGCTGCCATCCTCTCACCACTTGGGTTATATGGAGGCAACCGAAAGATGAAACTACCCCTAATACATAATACTAAGATACACACCCCCGAGGGGCACTTTTGGGAATCTTCATTGTAGCACCATCGGACGGATGCCCGGTGACCGCACCTCGCTTAGCCTCGACGCAAGCCATGCGATCCCGACGCGTGTCCTCCGCTTCGAAGAGTCCGGAAGGTGTCATCGCCGTCCGACCGGTTCTCTCCCGTCGAGGCCGGTCGAGGTCTCTTGGCTTTGTGGATCAACCAAGGAACCCAGTGGTTTTGTGGTGAACCACTGGAAACCCCACGGACTCAGTGTAGCCTCCCGCCAATCACCACTCATGACTTGGCTTCCACGTTCATCCCGGCTCGACGTTGGTTTTGAGGCTCAACCAAGAAACTGTCCACGACTTCGTCTTGCTGTTCTTGCCACCATGCGATCACTTGACCCCACGCCACCGGGCCTCGAACCAAGCCTACTTGTCTGCTCCACACCTGGAGGCCTCACCGGCATCGACCTTTCGCGCTTAGTCTTCACCTGCACCAGCACCAATCAAGCCGCAACCTGCACCTGCAATACTTAGTCAAGAGTCAGTCCACACAACGTTGTCAATCACTCATCACACCAGGAAGTGACCATCCACCGGTCCTCGAACCACACAGGCTCTCACGGCGCGGCAGGCGCACTTGACATTAGTAGCGAAGTGGACAACCACGAGAACCACGTGCGGCCAGCCCGGCCTCTCGGGCACTCCACCCTTGCATGCCGCCACGGTGGCGATGGTGAGACGGAATCGTGGTTTGATAGATCCGGAGAACGCTGTCCCACGCTGCCCGGCATGCCGGCCGATGAAGGCGCGATCGGCACGCGTGCGGGCCCCATCGGCCTAGCCATCCATTGCGGTGTTTACATCTGCCGCGATCGCGCATCTCGGCCACGAGCTTTAGCCGGTGTGGATGATAGGAGAGCGAGCTCCACTGGAGGCACGCGATGCTTATCGCCGGCCATTGGGGGAGATGCTCTAAAATGCACATAGAAATCAGTTTGCTCAAAGAGGCAGAAAAGGTCGAAAGAACAAAGAAATTGATTGAATTGGGAGAGAGGACGACGGTACTTGCGCCGATAGGAGGCAATGCCGATGGGGTCTTCTTGTGTCGAGAGGAGGAGATGCTGTGACAACCCGCCCAGGAAAATACCGTACTATCGCCTAAACCAATCCACTTTGGTCATTAAGCAATAATAAAGTATCATCACTGTCGTTAGTTGTTGGGTTAACGCAGTAAATCACTTACAAAGCAACAAGGATCGACATATATGCATTAAAACTCACGAAGGCGAGTCCGAGAACAACATAAGATTAACATCCAAATTTACTCAACTTAATTATTACGGACGAAGTCTTTGACACGACAACGACGTTCAGAGTTTTGAAAACAGCGGAATTAAACTAAATGGCATGAGGAAAACATCACGGGAGGCCTGCCATGATGCCTTCATTCGTCGTCTTCAACCCACTCCGGCTCGGCCAGGCGGGATCTCTCGGCCACACATCGGCAAAGGCATTACACGGAGCAGCAGTTATAGCAAAATGAGTATACTAATACTCAAGACTTACCCATCGGTGATAACTACTTCACCAACTCTAGACATGAAAGGCTTTTTGGCCATCGGGGTTTCTTTTCGGAAAGCAACAAAGAGTATGTCCTTACTTTCAATATTTTAGCACAAGTTCTAGTTGATTATTCCTTTCTAAATTAGCAAGCTAGTGCGGGCATAAGTTGTGCAAACAATTAATCAAGCATAATATTCATCAACTTCCATCATTAGGGATCTCATGGCCAGTGGAGTAAGTAGTCTCGAGATAACGGTGAGAGGCCGACAATCGATTGATTTAAACCTTGCAAGGTAGACCTAAACACAGTAGGGTGCCCATGAGGACAACCACAGCGGTTCCCAAAAGTCCTCGGTTTGGGATAAAGGTGAGTCTTGGTATAGGCTATCTGGTATACCCATAGGCACCCAAAGATCGCACATGCACCACCGGTAGCTAGCCGGGGACACATCCCAAGATTAGTCATAGTAAAATCCCTTCATCACTCGTTAAGGTACTAAGCTTACCGTGCCATTTCCGACAAGTGCTTAGTGCGTTCAAACACTTAACCCACGAAAGCCATTGGACCGGAGCCCACATCCCATGCTCTTACCACATGAGCAATCCATTTAAGGAGATCTTATGATTCCAACATAAGAACCTATTCTCATGAGTGACAAGCATCACTCGACTTGTAATGATCCTATAGCATAGCGACTACCGACCTATCATACTAGTAAGGACATAGGTACCTAGGGATCATGCATCTATGGTTTCATTTCAACTCCTCGAACGTAAATGCACAATCATCCATAGATAGTTGCATAAAGTTTCAAAAACACTTGGTTAATGCACCGGGGCTTGCCTTCGTCGTGAGGTTAGCTGAGGGTCCTCGGTGTCGCCGATCACCTCCACGCATCGCAGCTCGCGTCGGCTCCTCCTTCCTCGGCTTCCGGCAGCGGCGAGTAGTTACCGTGAAGCTCTACACGGAATGCAATGCGGGGTTCGGTGGAGTGATGATTAATTATTTCATCCAACTCTTGTTGGCCATATTCACCTTAACAAACAATTAATTATTAATTCTTTTTCATTAAGGTTATTATTGATATGGGTTTATTCTTTCAATAAACACTTAATTAATGTTCTCTTTTATAATTGTTATTTCATGTGAGGATTTAATATTCCATCTCTCAATAGCAAAGGGTGCACAAAATGTAATTAATTACATTTTAATTTCTTAAACAACAAGGGTGTATTCTTAGGTCCTAAACAAACTATGCAACCATTTTATAAAGGGTCACAAGGAATAAAAAGGCATTTTCCTATTTAACAAAACATTAAACCTATAAAGGCCTCCAAACCTTTTATTAAAGTACTAAAATTCAGTGGAGGGTTTCTTAAGCACCAAAACACCTATATCAAGCCACGAACACACATGCATGCTTGGAAAAGCTAGAAAATTAATTATATCAAAAATAACAAAGGCTAGCTACTAAAGCAAGATAAAGGCACACAAAAATACATAAGCATCCAAATGCTCCAAACTTCCTCACACATGCTCTCTGGTCCAAATCTAACCTAGGCATGCAGCAATTACACCTAGAACTACCACTGATCTTGCATTATTAATTTACAAAGGAAAACAAGCACATATCAAGAATAAATACTTCTGATCATTATAAAAATTGTGGTTAATTCACCAGAGGTGTATCTTGGCATAAAGAGACCACATGCAGAAGTTGGGCACAAAAACATAAATATTTTTAGCTACAAAAATTATCTAGACAGATTCTGCATAAATGGAAAACAATTCATATAAAAAGATTTACAACATAACTTTACGGAATTTTCGGTACAGAAGCTAGACATAACATAACACACAACATATCCAAAATTCAGCTACAGAACACATGCAGATTTTGAGATACAACAGATCTAGGTTTTTCAGTTTCTTATTTTTCATGCAAAAACTACTAGGAAAAACTATAGATAAGCTTAACAAAAGTTGTAGTGCTTTTCACCAGGAATCCAAAAAAATTGGGTTTGCATTTTTCTGATTTTTCTATGATTTGCTATGCAATTTACAAAAATCAGTAAAACTGCACACACTATTCAAGAATCAATTCACCCGGGGGTCCCTGGAAAGATTTGGGATCTTACAAATATGCCCTTGGTTCGCGCTTAGGCCCTCGAGAAAGAATCGAGGCCTAATTGGGTCCTCGGGCGAGGCGGCGGGCTCGCCGGAATTCGCCGGCTCCGGCGGCGCTCTCGGCCGGGGAAGTGGCGGGGCTCGACCACGTGCTCACTTAGTACTCGGTGGTGACCGGAGTTGGGGTGAGTCGGCGAGGGGCTCGGCGCGGGAGCTTGGCGGCGGCGGGGCTCGGCTCCGTGACGAGGAGGCACGGCAAATCGCGGGTCGGCGGCAGAGAACTACGGGGAAGAGCCTAGGGTGGTTGGCCGGCTCGGGAATGAAGCGCAAGGATGGCTTGGCTGTGGCGGCTATGGAGGACAGCGACGGCGCGCAGAGGGAGATGGAGACGGCTGCGCCTGGAGGGCTTGAGGGCCTTAAATAGGCGCCGCTTGCCCGTGTGAAGGGCAGCGGCATCTCGGCCGTATGCAGCGGCGGCCTTGGTAGGCGCACGCACGAGGGAGGCAGACGGATCATGGCGGTACACGGCGGCCCGGCCGGCGAGGGAGCACGGCACGTGGCAGGGGAGGACGTCACTACTTCTCGGTGCGCGCGTGGCCTTGGGAAGGCGCGGCCTCGAAGGCGCGGCCCGACCGAGGTGGCGGGCGCCACGCGCGGCGCTCGCCAGGCGCGCCCGGCCCTACAGGACGTCATGCACAACGTAAACCTATTTCATGTGGCCCTGTTTGAAAGCGAAATACTCCAAAAGTTTGAATAGAACCCCACCGAGCTTTGAATACGAAAGTTGTAGAGCACCTATAGGAGAGTATTTTTCGTAAAGGCTGACCTATGTTTCGATCAACCCTTTGAGCATGAACTGCAGGCAAAGTGGCTGTCTTTCACGGCGCTAGTGAATAGTACTCGGCTGCAGTTGACCAAGTTTTTCGCCAATTTACACTACAAATTTGCAATGCCACCCAAAAGCAAAGTGGTGTCCCTGGACAACTTTTATATTGGGAGATTTTGGAGTGTTTAGGTGAAATTTGGAGAACGCGGCAAAAGTTCCGGAGGAAGTTCAAAGACATTAGGGTTTAAGCAGGGTTTGACCGTGCCTTTGACCAAGGTTTGACCACTAGTGTGCGTTGACTTGATCAAGAGGGTCATTAGGGATTGTCGACGAGACTTTCGAGGTTTTCGAAGTGATGACCCAGGTTGACCATAGTTTGACCAAAGTCAACAGGGTTTGACTCGGTTGGTTCGGTCATTAGCACTAATGAGGCTAATTAAAAACCTGGGGCGTCACAGATGCCGATGGGGTTTTCTTGCGTTGAGGAGGAGATGCAAAAGTGTTTTCCAGTATATATTAATAGATCTCATTTGCCAAGGGAAAGGCGTAGGGTCGCATCGGGGATTATGTCAGGCGAATGGCCTAGGCGCGTAATTTGCAATCTCGTTGAACTTGGAGCAAACTTAATTCACTTGAACATGATGAGATCAAAAGTTGACACGAGACTGGTTACTCTGGTATACGAAACATTATCAGACCGGACTAAATCATTTGCTATGAGATAGGCAATAGAAGAAGGGCATGAAAGGAGGTCGGATGTTTTGGTTTACAAACCATGAGTAGACCGGAGAAATACTTTTAATCATTTGATGGCAAAAGATGCTTGTTTTAAATTTGGACAAGGTGAGCGATGATATCATCCTTCTTAGGGAGAGCAAAAAATGTGCACAATTCGAACGTGAAGCCGTGGCTTAGGTAGAGCAAATTGAAGCGATGGGCAACAAATTGGCTTTCAGTAAAACCGTGTCTACTCTATCTAGTGTACACTACCCCATCTAGCAAAGATTTGTTTTTCCAAGACTTGGTTAGTAGGAAAGAATCATGAAGACAAGCAAGCTGACTTAGAGTTTGAACCACGGCTTCATTTTTTCATGTTGACGAGTCATGCTTGGTAACAACAAAATGAAAGCATGCAATGAGATAGGCAATACAACCCAGGCAGGACCGGATGTTTGGGTTTACGAAACATTAACAGACCAGACAAAATTTTTCATTCCTTTCTTGGCAAAAGTTGCTTGTTTTGAATTGGGCAAAGCTGATTACAATTTCGTAGTTTCTGAGATAGTGAAAATTGGATCACATTATTTCTTTTTAAATTGTCCAATATTGATTTTCCACCTCTCCAAATTGCGATGAACTATTCCAACTACCAGCCGTGGTAAATAAATGGGGGAAGACCAGAAGTTGGTTTCCATCATGTCAATGCGTGTGCGAGTAAAGATTGCTACACGGGGAACCAAGGAGGAAGAGAGATAGAAACAGAGCAGATATCTAAGCATACTTCACCACAACTCTCAACCCGTGTTTGCACTTGTCTTTATGATGCCAATGGCTACTATTGCAAGAAGATGTCTCCGAGCAGTAACTACCAATGGAAGAAGATGCTGGAGTACACGGATGCTTCAAAAAAATTCATTGCAACTAGAAATCAATGCTTAGTTTTGCACTTTCTAAACTAAAGCCTATCAATCAACTTGTAACAACAATCGTGCTTCAACCGAAATCCCCAATTCCAAATATCACTTCCCTCTGATGAAAGGGAAAGCAGAGGCACAAAAGCAGTGGCACCGACCTCTCCTCCCTTCGATGCGAGGATCCACCATTCCCACCGCGGGTTGTAGATCTGCGCACCAACGCCTCTAGGCTAGATATTTGCCACAACAACCCACAGGAGCGTGCTGGCGAGCCCCTTGCAGGGTACGCGATTGGAGATATAGCCGTTGGCCGCACTTGGTAAAGTAGAACTACTTAGTTTGGAAATACACAAATTTGATTATGTCTCCGTGGTTTCGTGTACCCTTTTCAGGATCAAACGTCACGTGTTCGACCCCTTCTATTGACATTGTATCCTTTTAATTTTCCTCCATTTTTTCATCAGACTGACTTGTGGGACCTTATTAAATTTTATGACGAGTTGGAACCACGAGAAAACAAGAGCTCGCGATCGTTCCTCAGGAAGGTCCTTCCAGCAAAACATCAACAGACCGGAACTTTGCCGTCCACCGAGCAGAAAACATCATATTATGATCAGGTAGCATCAAGTTTCTCAACTCACGACCACAAAGTTCACAACAACAAGAAGCAAACATCATAGGATGATCATCATTACAATTTTCACAATAATCATAACCACCCATTTGTAATCAGAATGATAAGAACTAATCATCAATTTCCATATGTTGACATTGATTCTCTTTCCATAGCTCCATCCTCCAGCTGTCCCTTCACCTTCTGCAGCTCAGTGGCAGTAGCTTCAAGCTTCATGTTAGCTTCTGAGGATCTGTCCCATTGTTGATCCCTTTTCGCTTGCCTTAAGGACCGATTAGGCGAACCAGAGAGGGGGGGAGTGAATGTGAGCCCATAAAAATTCTTCTCGAAGGAGATGAGAACAACAAGACGAACACGGCTTCCAACTCTCTCGACTCAACTACCCAACTTGGTCAAGACCACACGACCACGGAGTGCTACGGTCCTAGGAACCAACACTCAACCTTCCGAGCCAAAACTCACCGAACCACACAGGAAACTTGCACGCGACTTGCTGTGCTGCCGGTCGATCAGATGGCTGCGCCGGTTAGGCCGTGACACCGGTCGGGGCCGGTGACGAGCCGGTCGGTGGGCAAGCAGAACGACGCGTTCGAAGCCTCGGTGACTCCTCTAGGCCACGGAACAAAAACCACCACGAAACACAATGTGAGGAAGAAGAACCCTCACAAAGCCTAGCAAAACAACTCCAAACACGCCAAGAACTCGATCAGCGGGGACCACGGGACAAAACCACACGGACAAGGCTATTCCCGAGACAAAAACCCACCAGGGCTAGCACCGGTCAGACCGGTCAAGATCACCGGTCGGACCGGTCGTGCCAGGGCAGCTCGGGATGAGCAGCGGAGTCAACTCCTCCAAATCCAACTCCCGATCTCCGATTCGCTCCACGGTTTTGCACAAGACTTTGGGGATAGTAGGAACACCTCATGGGTACTCCATAGCCAAGATTTGGTCCACCAAAACTTGTCAAATCAAGAGGAATCGAAGAAATCCCACCAAGAACGCCTCTAACCCTAGAGCCACGAAAACCCCAAAATCGAGCCCTTTGCTCACAGATTTGGAAGGGAATCAAAGGAAAAGAACCATGAAGGGTTCATGCATACATCCCCACCAAATCCCAAAGAGAAAGGCCTCGAAATCGCTCAAGAAAATCGCCAAGAAAGGGCTCAAAATCACCAAAAAGGAGAAAGCGGAAAGACACATCCAAGCCTTGAGGAACCACGGAATCATCTATACATACCAAAGAGGTTCATACAAGGTCTAGCTTGCCGCGATCATCCTTCCTCTCACAAGATCTCACCATGAAGCTCTCAAGCTAGTCCGAAAATCCTAAGAAAATAGGAAGGAAAAATAGGAAAACCAAATGAGCTAGGGTTCCAAGAGATAGCTGCCATCCTCTCACCACTTGGGTTATATGGAGGCAACCAGAAAGGCGAAAATACCCTTACTAGCTAACTAGGGATACATGCCCCGAGGCGAAATTGGAAGTCTTTGTCTTCGCACCATCGGACGGATGCCCGGACCGCAAACTTGCTTAGCCTCGGCGTAGGCCTTGCGATCCCGAGCGTGACCTCCGCTTGAAGATTCGGACTGTCGTCGCTGCCGGGCCGGGTGCTCCTCACCGGCCGACCCGGTACCGGCCGGTCGGCCTCCACCGTCCGAGACCGATGCAGGCTGCTGCACCTCCGTCTTTGTGGATCAACCAAGGAACCCGGTGATTTTCGGTGAACCACCGGAAACCCCGAACTCGGTGTAGCCTCCGCCAATCACCACTCATGACTCGACTCCCACGTAGTCCCGGCTCGACCTTGGTTTTGAGGCTCAACCAAGAAACCGTCCATGACTTCATCTTGCCATTCTTGCCACCATGCGGCCCGCACTTGACCCGGCCCGCCACGGGTCCCTCGAACCAAGCCTAATTGTCTTCTCCACACGAGGCCTCACCGCAACGACCTTTCACGCTTGTTCATCACACTGCACGCAGTCAAGCCGCAACCTGCACTGCAATACTTAGCCAAGAATCGGTCCACACCACGTTGTCAATCACTCATCACACCGAGGCGACCATCCACCGGTCCTCGAACCACACGGCTCTCAATCTCCCCTTGATGAGTGCATTGACAACACACGTTTTGGTAACCAAGAGAAAAGGAAAAGAAAAGCGACTAAAAGGAACTCCAACAAGCGATCGAAAGCCAAAGAAAAGGCAAAGAGCAAGATCACTTGAAGAAGACAAGTCTCGGACCCCTTAGGCAAGGGCAACGGCTCGACACATCCGAGACAAAACATGCTCAAGCAAAGAGCACAAACCATCAAACCAAAGCTCGAAAACCACAAAGAGCTCCCCACCGCACACATGCAAGCTCCCTTGAACCAATGCAACTCCCCACGGACAAATGCATGCGAACCACTTCACGAAGCAGTAGCGCAACAGCTCGGCTCGGCCGGTCGAACCGGTCGACACCACCGGTCGACCGGTGCGCAACATGTGAACAGGACCAGCACTACGACGGTCGGACCGGTGACCTCAACCAGTCGACGGTGCATATGAAACCCAAAATGGCTCGAAACCACGAAAACCTTCCAAATGCATTCAGGCCAAAACATGCTCAAACTTCTCCCCTTGTTGACAATGCATGAATCAAGCAAAAATGCAAAAATGCAACCTATAGCTTCTCAAATAGACAAAATTCAACATAGGATGCTACACATGTCCAAAGCGAGCAAGTTAGATACTCTATAGCTTCGTAATGACATAAACTTCATGATCACCAAGTTTCACAACCATTGGGCGAAGCTAAGATAGAATTTAGCAATTTTGAAAAATCACCCTCTCATGAGTAAAGTCCTAAACATGAGCAAAACATGTCAAAATGGCAAAGCCACACAAACTTCATGCTAGGACAACCATTCTAAGCATAAGACCATCATAAACACCCACAAGCACCTCATGTCATGTCAAAGCCATCGAGCCATGTGCCTACTTCTATATATGAGACTTCTCATTGGTAGGCATCATGCAACGATTTAGCACCCAAAGCAAATTAAAATTAGCACATATGACATGGGAGCACTTTTCCAAGCAATTTACATTTCATTTTCAGATTTATAATTGGTACATGAAATGTCTTTGCGAAAAGGAACTTATGCCCCTCCACAAGATGAAGCATGGGGCTAAACATTCATGATGGCAAATGAGCCTTTATTTATATGATCAAAATAAGCTATCCAACCACAAATTAAGCATAGCCAAGCCACTAAAACATGTCAAGATCATGTAAAGGCATTTACTCACAAGAGAGCATATATATGAAATTTTCAAAAACATAGCCATCAACCATGGATATAAACCAAGATTATCAAGAGCTAAGCCAAACTAACCATAGCTTACCAAATTAGCTCACAAAGACATATATGTCATTCCATGGTGGACAATGTATATAGGGAAGCCTTTCCTAAACAATGCATATGATACAAAATGCATGCAACCTAAGATACAAAGATGCCTATACATCATATTACATATGCCAAATGCAAGAAATGCACAAATGAAAGCTATACATATGCTACAAAGGGCTCCACACGCCAACTCAGAATTCAAACAAACACCAAGCTCCCCATAAGCAGTGAAAGTTGCTTGATCTAGGGTTTGGTGAAAATATCGACTAGTTGGTCATGTGTGGGTACATGGATCAAAAGCTATCTTCCCTTTCTCTCGTTGTCTCTCGAAAATGATACCTCACTTCTATGTGCTTGGTTTTGGAATGGAGCACGGGTTCTTTGCAACGCTTATGGCACTGGTGCTATCACATTGAAGTGGGACATGGGTATACTCCTCACCAAAGTCACTCATGGTGTATGTGATCCAAAGGAGTGAGAGCAACAACTAGCGTGACCACATACTCTGCCTCGGTAGTGGATTGAGCAACACTCATTGTTTGGGAAGACCAAGATACCAAAGAAGAACCCAAGAGCGGCAAGTCCCAGTGGACTTCCTATCCAACCAAACACCCGGCAAAGTCCGCGTCTGAAAATCCATGAAGCGCCAAAGAAGAAGGCGTAGAGTACCAAAGGCGAAGTCGAGTGTGTCGCAAATACACGAAAATGCGCTTGGCCGATCACGAAGTCCTCGGAGGCAGCTTGAAAAGCAGCGCCAGACACAGTGGATGTCCGCCTCGTCGCCGTCAAGTAGAGGAGTGACCCGATCATGCTCGGTACTCCTACGGTCCACATGTTCACCTTCCTCGTCGCATCAAGAGCTGTAGTCGTACTCATAGGCGTTGCCATGGCCTTGGAGTCCTCCATCTTGAACTTCCTCACAATGTCCTTGGTGTACTTAGCTTGGTGCACAAATGTTCCTTCCTTTGATTGCTTGATTTGTGGCAGGAAGAGCGCAACTCGCCCATCATGCTCATCTCAAATTCCACTGCTCATGTCTTACGCAAACCTTGCAACAAGAGAGTTAGGCAGCCACCAAAGACAATATCATCCACGTATACACTGCACAATTAGGATATCTCTACGCACGAGGAGAAACAAGGTCTTGTCGACCTTCCCCATCTCAAACCCTCTCTCAACAGAACCCCTCAACCTACCATACCAAGCTCTAGGCGCTGCTTCAATCCATACTGGCGCCTTCCTCAACTTGTACACCCGGTGAGGGTACTTCTCACTCTCAAACCCGGTGGTTGCCTCACAAACACCTCTTCCTCCAACACACCGCGTTCGGAAAAGCACTCTTCACATCCATCTGGTACAACTTGAACCCTTTAGCCACGGAAAAGGCTAGAAGGATCTGATCGCCTCCAAAGCGAGCTACGAGGCGAAAGTCTCCTCGTAGTCGATCCCTCTTTGTACTGCCCACGAGCAACAAGTCTCGACTTGTTCCTCACCACTTCTCCTTTCTCTCCCTCTTTATTTTCCACACCCATTTTGTCCCAATCAGCTTACACCACAGGAGGGTCAACCAACACCCAAACTTGGTTCCTCTCAAAATTCTCCAACTCCTCATGCATCGAGTTAACCCAATTATGATCGGATAGCAGCGTGTCCAATGTCTTTGGGCTCAAAGGTGGCAACAAAAGCAGCATGAGCGAAATGAGAATTGTTAGAACCCTCACCGTGTGCGTTCATTCATGTCGTGATGATTCTCAATTTGGGTGATCCACTTGCACTCGCCGGAGGTTCTCGCCTTGATGCTACCTCCCCTCAGCAGCTTAGCCTTGATCCGGGTTTGTTGTTGTAGGTGTGGGAGAGGGTCCATTCTCGTCGTCGTCAGTAGTAGGTACATGTTCAGCCGCGGGCATCACACCGCCATCTTCATCATCTCCATGTTCATGCTCCTCCTCTGAAAGATCTCCTCACCAAGTTCGTCATCACCGCACACTCAAAAACAAGGCTGACTACGTGGCTATGTCTCGTCAAGGTTACCTCGCAAGTCTCCACGATTTGGTTAGTTTCAAGATTGAGCACACGAAATGCTCTAGAATGAGATGCATAACCAAAGAAAATGCCATCGGCATGACCTAGCCTCGAACTTGTCCAACTTCTTCCCTTTCTTGAGAATGAAGCATTTACAACCAAAGACATGGAAGTGACTCACCTTGGGTGTGCGACAGTGCATCAACTTGTAGTTTTCTTCTTGTGAACCACGAGGTAGATCTGGTCGACACATGGCAGTATTGACCGCCTCGACCGAACCTTCTCGAGTCCTATGCTCGTCGAGCATCATCCAGAAACCATCTCGCACAAGGTCCTGTTTTTCCTTTCCACCACGCCACGGGAGGCGTATACGGACTCAGCGGTGTTCAAGACCCAAGTCATGGCAAAAGGTTTCGAGGCGAGAGTTTTGAATTCGGAGCCATTGTCAGCGGATCACCTCGTATGGCATCTCCGTGCCTCTCGTTCTTAACCTCAAGACAAGATCTCGAACAAAACCAAATGTCTCCCTTCTCCTCAAGAAAGAACACCCACGCATACCGAGAGTAGTCGTCCACCACAACAAGGACATACCACTTCCCACCCGAGATCGCACACAGCCGGGCCAACAAGGTCCATATGGAGGCTCGCATGGACGCCTCGGTCATCACATCGATGAGAGGCGGGTGAGAAGAGGCTACCATCTTGGCATGCCTACCACGGCGCACAAACCAACTCTTTCTCAAACCTCAACCGTGGCAATCCTCGGACCAAATTGAGTTTACTCAAAGCGAGACAAAAGGTCAAAGCTCAAGTGACCCAACTTCCTATGCCACTTCCACAACTCACTCGAAGAACCGGCCAAGAAGCAACGCTCCACACGGAGGAGAAAAATCAGCTCGGAACACTTGACCCTCGGGAGCGACCATGCAAACAAGATCCCCGAGAATCTAAAATCCAAGAACCACCGGGCCGAAACAACACCTCAAAACCCTCATCCAACAAGCTGGGACACAGAAGCAAATTGTATCAAGCGATTGAACAAGAGCAACACGTCCGAGAGTGATCTTGTCACTTACTTTAATCTCACCTTCGACGACGCGCCCTGGCCCATTGTCCCCAAAGGTGATGTACTTCTTTACCCAGGGATGAGACTTGAGAACCACCCCTTGTCTCCGGTCATATGCCTCGAGCAACAGCCGGAGTCAATCAACCTAATGTTCTTCAAGTCTCCCACCTCATCCTCGAGTCGAGTCCGATTCACTCACAGTGGCTCTTCTTCTTTGCTGGAGCTACGGGCCATGCCGCAGAAGCCATCTCCCGGAGCTCAACCCGCTCAAGTTCTGGATGACTTCTTGTTCTTGCGCGATCACCTTCATCTTCACGCTACTCGAGCTCGAGGAAGAGTAGGCGAGGCTGAGTCGGCGTCGCTCGCTCCGACCATTGCTCGGGCCTTCCTGCCGCGGCCATCCTTCTTCCTCGACCGTCGCTCGTCCTTGTGCTTGTTCTTGTGCTTGTGATCGCGCCTCGATCGTACTTGCCATCCTTGCTCGATCGGTGCCTGGCCGTCCTTGGCCGTCCTTGTTCTCCGTCTTCTCGGGGCCGTCGGCAAGTATCCGGCTTGCCGCACTGAAAACGTCCGTCTTGTCCTCCTCGTGTTCACCCGGTTCTCGTGCAGCCTCTCGAACCGCACAGTCGGAACCTGACTCGTCCTCTCCAAGCACGTCGAACTCCTCGTCTAGCAAAGACATCAAAGAAAGAGGAGTACATCTGGAGGATGCGTTAGCGTTAGACTTAGCTCCTTTGCCACTAACGAGGCGAGACTATGAGAATCGGTCGGGCTCTCGATCTTGGCTGTCATACCAGTATAACTCGGCCGACTTGAGCTTCGAGAAGCTCGTTCACCGTCAAGGTGTCATACTTCTCGGACTCAACAATAGCCTCAAACTTCCCGTCCCATACTGATGCGATCCAACGAGTGCAAGAGCTTCACGGCTCCATCATGATCATTGTATGGGAGGGCGTCACATTGGCTCTCATGTTGTTCTACGACCCGTAAATCATTGGAAAAGGGCATCAGCGGACTCGTAGGGAGATGAGTGAAGTTCTCGTACTCTCTCCGTAAGTCGCGACATCCGAACCTGAACACGAGCATTCCCGGCATGAGCATCCTGCAACTGCTCCCAAATCCTACAAGCTAAGTCCTCTGCGAACCCGATCGGTGACACGGAGCCGAAACAAGTAGTCGACAGCCTTGTTGTTGGCTTGAACATATCCCTCGATCACGGAGCAAGGAAGTTCATCGGATGAACATAAGCTGTTCACCGTGACATCCCAAAGGATCGACCCTTTCCGCGGAGGAGCCGCCATCCGCCTTTTGCCACATCTGGTAGTTCTTCCCATCGGCGGAGGACCCGAACCTTCTGATGCGCCATCTTTGGATCTTAGGCGGTAAGAGTCAATAAAGACCGAACCGGCTTTGATACCAATTGAAGGACCAATTAGGCGAACCAGAGAGGGAGTGAATGTGAGCCCATAAAAATTCTTCTCGAAGGAGATGAGAACTCCAACAAGGCGAACACGGCTTCCAACTCACGTCTCCGACTCAACTACCCAAGTTGGTCAAGACCACCACGACCAGCAGGTGCTACGGTCCTAGGAACCAACACTCAACCTTCCGAGCCAAAACTCACCCGAACCACCGCACTTGCGGCTTGCTGCACATGCTGCCGGTCGGCCAGAGATGGCTGGCCGGTCGGGCGTGCAGCGGTCGGGGCCGGTGGCTCTGACGACCGCCAGCAAGCGTTCGAAGCCTCGGTGACTCCTCTAGGCCTGGAACAAAAACCACCAAACACACTGTGAGGAAGAAGAACCCCACAAAGCCTAGCAAAACAACTCCAAACACGCCAAGAATCGGCGGGACCACGGGACAAAACCACCGGACAAGGCTATTCCCGAGACAAAAACCCACTAAGGGCTAGCACGGTCAGACGGTCAAGATCACCAGTCGAGACGTCGTGCACAGGCAGCTCGGGATGAACAAGCATCATGAGTCAACTCCTCCAAATCCAACTCACGATCTCCCGATTCGCTCCACGGTTTTGCACAAGACTTTGGGGATAGTAGGAACACCTCATGGGTACTCCATAGCCAAGATTTGGTCCACCAAAACTTGTCAAATCAAGAGGAATCGAAGAAATCCCACCAATAACGCCTCTAACCCTAGAGCCACAAAAACCCCAAAATCGAGCCCCTTTGCTCACCACGGATTTGGAAGGGGAATCAAAGGAAAAGAACCACGAAGGGTTCATGCATACATCCCCACCAAATCCCAAGAGAAAGGCCTCGAAATCGCTCCAAGAATATCACCAAGAAAGGACTCCGAAAATCACCAAAAAGGAGAAACAGGAAAGACACATCCAAGCCTTGAGGAACCACGCCGAATCATCTATACATACCAAAGAGGTTCATACAAGGTCTAGCTTGCCCGATCATCCTTCCCTCTCACAAGATCTCACCATGAAGCTCTCAAGCTAGTCCTCGAAAATCCTAAGAAAATAGGAAGGAAAAATAGGAAAACCAAATGAGCTAGGGTTCCAAGAGATAGCTACCATCCTCTCACCACTTGGGTTATATGGAGGCAACCGAAAGACGAAAATACCCTTACTAGCTAACTAGGGATACATGCCCCTCGAGGCGAAATTGGAAGTCTTTGTCTTAGCACCATCGGACGGATGCCCGGCCAAACTTGCTTAGCCTCGGCCAGCCTTGCGATCCCGACAGCGTGTCCTCCGCTTGAAGATTGACAAATCGTCGCTGCCGATCGACCGGTACCGATCGACAGATCGACGGTGGGCCGACCGTGCAGGCTGCACCTCGTCTTGGTTCTTGGTCTTGGCTTTGTGGATCAACCAAGGAACCCAAGTGATTTTCCGGTGAACCACCGGAAACCCGCGAACTCGGTGTAGCCTCGCCAATCACCACTCATGACTCGGCTCCACGTAGTCCGGCTCGACCTTGGTTTTGAGGCTCAACCAAGAAACCGTCCATGACTTCATCTTGCCGTTCTTGCCACCATGCGGCCTTGACGGCCACGGGTCCCTCGAACCAAGGCTACTTGTCTTGTCCACACCGGAGGCCTCACCGGCGACCTTTCACGCTTGTTCTTCACCGCAGTCAAGCCGCAACCGCAATACTTAGCCAAGAATCGGTCCACACCACGTTGTCAATCACTCATCACACGAGGCGACCATCCACGGTCCTCGAACCACACACGGCTCTCATTGCTCGACCTAAAGAAAACACAAGCGGTAACAAGTTTCATAACACTACGTGTCATGGCGTTCGGCAATATGAAATGCGAGGAGCAACAACCGATAATTAAACATCAACAAGGAACAAGTTTCATAATAATCAAGCACTACCTATTTTATCTTTCTCACGCGTATCCGTTGCTTCTCCTTCTTCATCCGGATAATACTCTATTGTATCCATTGCTTGTTCTTCTCCATCTTGTTAATTACGATCAACCAATTGCTTATACACCTCCATCGCATGGATAGCATGTTCCTTTCCCTTATATTTGTTGGTCTCTTGCAATTGTTCATGTAACAATTAGTCGAGACATCTCCTTAAATTTGGCCTCTTCCATCCGGGCAATGTTGTCTTCTGTAACGATTGCTCATACAGTGCTTGTAATTCTGACCTCTTCGCGCCACGAGTTCTCTGCCTTGTTGTTCTTGCGGATCTCTCTTCACCTCCTCACGCAGCTCGACTTTAGTGGCTTCCAAGCACCTCCAAGCTAGTAAAATACAAGAACCTATCAATCCATCAAGCGATGCATATTGAAAACTAACTGAACCTAACACCTATGAATTGTCTATAGCCTATCAACTTGTAACACCAATCGTAGTGCAAAAAATGAGGGTACAATGAAATCTGAATCTATTCTATGTGCTCATCAATTCGTTAGATCCCCAAATCTAGAAATCCCTAGGACGATAGGGGAAAATATAGTGGCTCAAACTAGAGAACTGACCTTTGTCGCCTTGACCTCTCGTGGCGGAGGTGGCGGCGCAACCATCTTCCCATCGCTGCTAGGATCCGCCATTCCTGCCACGAGCCGTTGCAGATCTACGCGTAGCAAAAGTCGAGAGTAGCTAAGGCAGTGAAGCATTTCGCTTGCGAGTTACTGATTTATATTAAAGACTCATCTGACCCAACCATAAGGAAAGAGTTTCCATTAAATTGACACAACCAAAAGTGGTGCAGTGGTAAACAGTGCAGTCTTGTTCCTATAGGTCTCTAGTTCGAACCCAATGGCAAGTTGTTTTTGCAACATTTCGTGACAGAAGGAAATAAGCAGTTTCGCGATCGTTCCTCAGGAAGGTCCTTCTAGAAAAACATCAACAGACCGGACCTTTGTCGTCGACATCATATTATGATCAGGTAGCATCAAGTTTCTCAACTCATGACCACAAAGTTCACAACACCAAGTAGCAACAAGTTACAACACCAAGTAGCAAACATCATAGGATGATCATCACACCAAGTAGCAACAAGTTTCTCAACTCATGACCACAAAGTTCACAACATCAAGTAGCAAACATCATAGGATGATCATCATTACAATTTTCACAATAATCATAACCACCCATTTGTAATCATAATGATAAGAATTGATCATCAATTTACATCTGTAGGCGTTGATTCTCCTTCCATAGCTCCATCCTGCAGCTGTCCCTTCACCTTCTGCAGCTCAGTGGCAGTAGCTTCAAGCTTCATGTAAGCTTCTGAGGTTCCTTCCCATTGTTGATCCCTTTTTCGCTTGGCTGACCTAAAGAAAACATAAGCACCAACAAGTTTCATAACACTACGTATTATGATCAGGAGGAACAATCAGTAATTAAACATCAACAAGGAACAAGTTTCATAATAATCAAGCACTACCTATTTTTATCTTTCTCGCGCAGTATCCATTGCTTCTCCTTCTCCATCTGGATAACACTCTGTTGTATCGATTGCTTCTCCTTCTCGATCTCGATAACTAGCTACTCAACCGATTGCTTATACCTTCCATCGCATCGATGGCATGTTTCAGCTTTCCCTTCACGTTTTCCAGCTCAGTGGTAGTTGCTTTAAGCTTGATGTTAGCCTTTGCGCATTCTTCCTTCCATGACCTTGCCTCCTCTTGAGCTTTGCCTTCCAGTCGATGCAGTCTTTCGACTCTTGGTCAAGAATCTCACCTATTTCTTTCAACAAGGCATTGTCCTGGCGTAACATATGGGCACACATTTGTATTTGTTGGTCTGTTGCAATTATTCATGTAACAATTGGTCAGCCATCTCCTTGAATTTCCTCATCTCTTGCATAGTTGTATTTAAAATTTCCTGACACAGCTCCTTGTATTTTACAGCCTCTTGCTGCGGCATGAGTTCTCTGCCTTGTTGTTCTTGCAGGTCTCTCTTCACCTCTTGCAGCCTAGCTTTAGTGGCTTCAAGCACCTCTAGAAGCTAGTAAAATACAACAACCTATCAATCCATCAAACGATGCAAACTGAAAACTAACTGAATCTAACACCTATGAATTGTCTATAGCCTATCAACTTGTAACACCAAACGAAATGCAAATATGAGGGCACAATGAAATCTGATTCTAGTGTATATGCTCATCAATCCGTTAGATCCCCAAATCTAGAAATCCCTAGGATGATAAGGGAAAATATAGTGGCTCAAACCGTAGAACGACCTTTGTCAAGCTTTTTGTGTAGCTGGAAGGTGGCGCGAACCATCTTCCCGTCACCTCTAGGATCCGCCATTCCTACCACGAGCCATTGCAGATCCGCTGCGTAGTAAAAGTCGAGAGTCTTTTAAGGCAAGGAAGCGTTCACCGCGAATTACTGCTTTATATTAAAGATTCACCTTGCACAACCATAAGGAAAGGTTTTCCTGTTAAAATGACAGAACCAAGAAGTGGTGCAGTGGTAAAAAACATGATCTTATTCCTATATGTCTTTAGTTCGAACCCTTGCAATGGCAAATTGTTTTTGCAACATTTCGTGACCTAGTGAAAATGCTTACATGTGGGACCTCCATTTTATGATGACTTGGAATGACAGTAGAAAATAAGCAGTTTCGCGATCGTTACTCAGGAATGTCCTTCCAGCAAAACATCAACAGACGGACCAAAAAACATCAACAAAATTAATTCAGAATGGTGAGAGTGCTCAAAGCAAATCGGCATAATAAGATGGCATCTCAAAGCAACTCATCACCACAAAGTTTACACCACCAAGTAGCAAACATCATAAGATGATGAGGTAGAAACATGTTTCTTAAGACATCAATAGATCGGCAATTCTCCCCGCATATAGCTCCCTAATATTATGTCTGGCTTCCTACAGCTGTCCATTCATCTTCTGCAGCTCGGCTTCAAGCTTCACTTAAATCGATAAATTATGAGGGTCGTTCACGTGACCTGAAGAAAACATCCGCAACAACTTTCATAAGATGGCATGTCATGGTTATTCATCATTAAAAATTGTTCCAATTATTGTAACTACCTATTGTTTGATTCCATTTCCATGAACACTTGGACAAGTTCTTGCTGGGTTGGCTTACCCTTCTTCACCTTCTGAAGCTCAGTGGTAGTATCTTCAAACATCAATTTTTCAGTATCTCCAAGCTTCATGTCAGCCTTTCTGCATTCTTCTTTCCATGACCTTGCTTCCTCTTCAGCTTTTACTATCCTGCGTGTTAGCTTATTCAGAACAGCTTTAGTCCTACCATCCCATTCAGGATCAATCCAAACAAACGTCTGACATTGTTTTCCTTGAGGCTGCAGACACCAAATACATATATGTTCATAAAATTGTCCATTTTCAACACTAATATCAAGAGTACAAGTACTATAAGTCTATTGAAATTTAAACAAGTTATTGTTTACCTGACCACAGGTTCCATACCAGCGCCCAAGGGCGGTGAAGCTTTCCCTGACAAGGAGAGCATACCCATGCTGGCACTTGTTATAAGGATCCATAATGATAAGATCAGCATCAGGAGGCTCCGATGTAACAAAATTAGTGGACCGAGCCACCACCAGATGCTAGTAAAATATAAGAACCTATCAATTCATAAAATGATGCAAATCGAAAACTAATTGAATCTAACACCAATTATCTATAGCCGATCAACTTCTAACACCAATTGCAATTTAAATCTGAGTGTACGATAAAATTTGAATCTATTTTATATGGTCATCGATCCTCAAGATCCCCAAATCTAGAAATCCCCATCCCTAGGTCGATAGGGGAAAATATAGTGGCTCAAACCAGAGGACTGACCTTGTTGTCCTGTTTCACGAACTCGTAGCTGGTAGGTGGCGCATAAACCACCCTCTCATCACTGCTAGAATCCGCCATTCGTACCACGAGCCGTTGCAGATCTGCGCGTGGCAAAAGTCGAGAGTCCTTGCGAGGCGGAACCGTTTACCGAGAATTACTGATTTATATTAAAGATTCACCTGAGACGACCATAAGGAAAGTGTTTTCTGTTTGCATAACACAACCAAGAACTGGTGCAGTGGTAAGCAACACAGTCTTATTCCTATAGGTATCTAGTTCGAACCCTTGCAATGGCAAGTTGTTTTTGCAACATTTTCTGACCTGGCCTCTGCTGACCTGGCAAAAATGCTTACATGTGGGACCCTGGAAAATTTTAAGACGACTTGGAACACTCTATTTTTGAAAAAATGCTTACATGTGGGACCCAATTGAATTTTATGACGACTTGGAACACTCTATTTTTAAAATAATGCCTACATGTGGGACCAAAGTTGGTTTATGACGCTATTGTGGAGCTTATGACATCACAAAACAAGCATGGAACAGGGAACACTCATTCTGATACCACCGTTATGGAAAGTTTTTTTGTCACTAAATTTGCTCGGAAGTGAAATATTATGACGAGATCAGCCAGGAACGTCATAAATCAATAATGCTAGAATGTGGTTGCGTCACTAATCAATGATTTGCTTGTAGTGTAGGTCATGTTATTTCTTAAAGATGGAACTACAACTAGTACTTGTTAATTAGTCACCGGCGAAGTCCTAAATGTCGTTCCTGTTGATCCTTGTTTTCAGCCTTCTCTTGACTAGAGGATGCTTTGGTCGCAAATGGTATTACCAATTAGAACTAAAACTCTCGATGTTAGTAGCATTGGTGGCCATTTTTAACTGAGACTAAAACTCTTTTAGTTCCAAGTCCAAATGCATCCGAGACTAAAGGAGGTTGGATCAAAGCTTGTTTCTCTGCTAGTGAAGCATCAACTCGTAACAATTGCACATTTTTAGCCATGACGACTAACTAGGCAATTTCAAACGCACAACACGCAGGATACAAGGTACGTATGGTACTACTAGGTTGTTATTATAAGGTGTAATCTGACAATATAGACACGACATGACACAAGTAGTTGTTGGGTCGTGCATGAGCCGCTATAAGCAGTTGACACCACACGGAGAGGAACACGACGGACAAATGTGGCTCCATGGTGGAAGTTCTGATGTAGGAGTATCTGTCTAGTGAGATAAGTAAGCTAAGCTAGGCTTGCTCAGTGTACAATTAAGGATGGCAATTACACGGGTCAGGCCCGTGGAGCTTCCGCGCACACTCCCCCGAAACACAAACAGTAGACCCACCCCAAACCCGAAACTCCATTCTGGTGGAAATGTTGCCTTGACCCCGAAACCCACTGGTGCCAGAAACCCGGTGGGTCCCCCCAAAACCTGAGCCTAACAACATCACCGCAAACTGTTAGGGGATGAGACCTGGACAGATCCGCTATAGGGGATACCTAAGAAGTTTGTAGGTTAAAGGAGGATCTAGGAACTAAGAGTGGAGATGATTATGCGATGAGCACACAGAAATCTCGGCGAGACACAGGGGACACAACGGTTTATACTAGTTCAGGCCTCCGGAGAGTAAAACCCTACGTCCAGTTGTTGATGTTGTATTGCTTGTGGAATCGAGAGAACATAAGGTGTCCTTGGAAGGGCACCCTAGGCCTCTTTATATAGCCAGCGAACTAGGGTTTCCGAGGTCGGTGGACCTAGAGTCCATGTCGGTTACATCGTGGGAAGCTGTCCCTACAAATTACAATCGGTATCCTGTGATATCTGGACTGGTGGGCGTCGTCACCGCCTTTAATGTCTTGTCTTGCACGCCAAGTCTTGAGGAGGTCTTCTGAGTTATCTTCGGGGTGTGGATAAGGTCTTTTGGGCCCACATGCATGTCGGTGGGTCATCTGGCAGGTCGGACCCATCTGTCAGGGACGGCTGAGACCCTGGTCAGTGGGGACCCATGGGTAACCATGTCTCTCACCACCCATAACCTATGGCATCGCCTCTGCCCCCACCTCTACCGGCCACCACGCCTGCTCTCTTTGCCTGCCATCATCTCCCACCACAGTAACCAAACTAAAAAGAAAAGAAAATTAGTTCTCGAGAGCCCACAATCTGCGGTGAGAGAAAGCACCAGATCGAGAGAGCCCACAATCTGCGTTGAGAGCAAGCACCAAATGGAGGGGCCAGGTGGGTGAGGGGGAATTGGGAGGGAGAATAGAGAGGGCACGACCGGGGCTGCCGGGTGAGAGGGAGTCCCCTTTGCTAGCGCCATATGGGAATGAGAGATAAGAGGGCAGCCCACAGTCAGCATTTCGAAACCGAAGCACGAGCCACGAGGTGGCCGCGACGGAGAGGGAGAGAGAGTGAGAGAGAGATCCAGAGAGAAAGATGTCACAGAGTGGAGGAGGGAGAAAGGAGACAGACTGGACCGTTGTGCAACTGACTACTGATGCGGTGGAGTGGGGAGATAGGGCGAAAAGTGGAGCGGTGGCCTGCAGTTCGAATGGAGAAGGGGGCAGTCCGTGCGGTTGGGTGGCCAAGAAGGGTGGTGGAGCGGATAGAGGAGTTGGAGTTGGACTCTCGAAAAGTTGGACTTCACGAGCCATATACTAGTTGTGCTTCATTGGCAAAATTTAATGAGATTTGGGACTCTGTAGGCTCCCAGAGGGAACCTTAAAACTATCACACCTGTTTTTCCAAAAAAAACCAAGTGCATAATTATATGTATGCCAGGATCTATTTTCATACATATAGTGACATATAAGTGAATACAGAAATAGTACCACGTAAGAAAAAGGGAGATTATCAGAGATTTACGCTTAATCCTGGAAACAAAGGCTTCAAACATCACAGGCAGTCGACTGGGGGTTGCGTACGCCTAGAACCAGCAACATCTTCACAACATCTTCATAGCAGCTTCCTCTTTCTGAGAAACATTGTTTATAGCAAGGGTGAGCACATGTCGTACTCAGCAAGTGTGGGGAAAGTATGAATGCAAAGGCTTAACAAGGAAAGGTTGACAGGTTGACTGCATCAAGCAATTTTAGTTGGTCAAATTTTATTAGAACCTGATTACTAATAAAGTGTAAGTATATACCATCCCACAATTAGCATAAAGAGATACGCCATAAACATATGGCTAACATAACCAGAAATCACGATTTAAGTCCATCTTCAAGTTTAGTTAATCATGTGAGGGTCCAGACCGCTCTTGACCGTGAGCACGTCTAATCGATTAGTTTTACACTCTGCAGAGGTTGTACACTTTCACCACAAGTTGCGTAAAGGTTCTAGGAACTTTGAACCCAACCATGCTGTGCAAAAGTAGGCATAATACCACACTTCCTAGGTGTGATTGCATAGGGACGCTACGAGGCCTTTGCAAAGAGTCCTCCCATGTGTATTAGTCCATAGTAGCATGTCATAGAGGCTATCTTTCGTACCACACTTCTACTCACGGACGGTCAGCCATAGAGTACTTCCGTTCCAATAACAATCTGGAATAGAAGAGCCATAAAAGCATTCCACCATACCCAAACTACCATGCGAGTAATGGCCACACAAAGACTTCCCTAATTACTCGGCCAAGACCAGAGCCATATAGTCCTTGTGGTTGCACTGTTGTCCTGGGTGGTCGCTCCATGTTCCGATTAAGCATTGTGATCTTGTATTAACCAGAGATATATAGCATAAAGGTAAAGCAAGTTCATCATTCAGTTCATTAAACCACCTTAAACCAAGTATAGCAACTAAGCATAGCTACCCAACATAAAGGTAAACCCAGGTTGACAAGGAATGATAATAAAGACTAGGCAAACCTTAATAGGACCCATCAATATTAAATGCAAGCATATGCAATAGTGATTAAATAAGTTATTAGGACAAAGGAACAAGGACACACTTGCCTTTAACCAAAGTAATGTTATTGCTCAGAATATCTTTAACCTCTTGCTCTTCAAAGCTTCTCAAACCACGTTCATTCTACTCGCATCAATCATCGGGCACAAGCATATAAAGCAAACAAACAAGCAAACTAAGAACAATGCACCAACCAAAAGAAAAGGTTTAAAAGAACACACTAAAGAATAGGCTCGATTCTATGGATCACTAAAGCACACAAACCATGCTTAGAAGAGAAAGGTCTGATTAGATTTAGGAAACTATTCGATCTGAGCTTGAACTAGAACCGAAATGATCTAAAGCTCTTTATAAGACTAGAAGCATAAAAGAGGTACTGAGATAGAGCTGACAAAGAATGTCTATCGAACTAGTTGCATTTATGAACATAAAAGACTATAAGCGTATGTTCATTTTAATTAGCAAAAATATGTAAAGGATATTTCATAAATAAAATATCCTAAGTTGGAATTAATGCAATATTATATTTTATTTGCAAAGACCGAAGTAGGAACTAGTCAAATTTTATTTATAAATATTTATGTATAGATTACATCAATTAAACACTTTATTTAAGAAATGTTAGAACAACTAATCGAATAAAGGCATGTGACGTGTTGAGCTAAACAAACTTTATTTAAAAAGCACATGCATGTTGACATTAGTCCAGTTAACATTTATTATAAAAGACGGTGTAAAAGCCTAATCAACTTTTAATTAGAAAAGTTTATTAAATGTTGAACATTAAGCAAGATTAACATTTGGTTTATGAAAAACCAAGATTGGGCACTAATCACCTTTTATTAATAAAAGCATGTGAAGTTATCATTAATCAAATTACATTGATAAAGAAAAAACGTTGTATAACACTATATTGCTTCTATTTAGAAAAGCATGTTTAATAAGGCATTAGCAAAATTAATACCAAATTAATTCTCAGAAAACATACATGATGAAAACTCACTACCAACGTGTGCTTTACATTATTATGAACCTAACGCAACTTGAACAGATAAAAACGGAGCTAAAACATGAAATATATGGATAAACTAAGCTGCAGGGACTTGCTGGCAAGGTTTCAGAACTTTCAGGTACATCCTAGAAATTATATAATTACACATATAAACTCGAGGGCATATGCGCAAAAACTTCAGGGTGGACTGGATCTAGGGAATCTAAACTGTTCAAGGGGTTTCTTGCAGATTTGCCAAGACACAAGAAAAGATCTAAGAATTACAGAATCCTGCAGGGGGCTAGCCGCAAAAGAGGTGAGGTCTTCTTCTACCTCTCACGCACGGCGCAGGACGCTCTGGCGGTTCCAATCGCCGACGGCCTGGGGGTCTAGGTGCACGACGGGTGGCGCAGAGAAGAGAGGAGATCAAGGGGATCGAGCAGGTGTTCTCACCGGCGGCGGAGGACGACGGGAGGCGCCGGATTTTGGAGGAGATGGCGCCGGCGGACGGCTCGGTCCTCCGTGCGGCGACGGCGTTCCGGTGACTCCCCGGTGATGGAAGGAGCAGAGGATGAGTAGCTCGGCGTTGCGGTGCTCGTGGTGGCGTCACCCTCCTCCGGCTTATGAAGACCGCGGGAACACGACGACGACCACCGGCGGCCACGACGAGCAGGCGCGGCGGCAGACAGTGAAGGGCGAGCCTGTGGTGGCGGAGAGGCGAGAGCGCGTGAGGGCCTCGACGCTCATCCTTTATAGGTGCGCATGCCTATTGAGTTGCATGCACCAACCAGTTCAACCCAAAAGCTTAAGCTGATAGGGAAAGGTGGGCAATTCACTTATACTCCAACACTCCCCTCACGTGCTCCCCAAGGCCGCATACGTGGATATTGGAGTGGGCTGTAATTATTTTAATTAACGCGCCCACCAGGATTCGAACTCGAGACCTCTGATACCATATTGAGTTGCATGCACCAACCAGTTCAACCCAAAAGTTTAAGCTGATGAGGAAAGGTGGGCAATTCACTTATACTCCAACAATGCCAAGGATGGCCGTGGCACGCACGCCAAGGCAAAGCCTGGCGGCGGCGGCGGCGTGCTGACCTTCGGTGGCCAGATGGGCCTCGCGCGGGCCGAAGGCCGGGCCGGGGTGGGACTGGGTCGGGCCTACGGGCTCGACCCAGAAGAGATAGGATAGTTTTTTTATTTTTTTTCGAAATACTTTTCAGTGCTAAACAAATTCGGAAAAGTCCAGATAAGGCATGAAAAATATTCCAAAAATTCCCAAAAATCCAGGAAAATTCCCGGAGACACATTGGGACATGAACAATCCAAATAAAGTATTTGGAGCTCATGAAAAAGATTTTAGGGCCTTCTATTAAATAGAAATAGCTCTAGGGAAAATGAGAATTAATTCCGGAAAAAGTCCAGAAGATTCCCAAAAGGATTGATCAGCATCTAAACGCATTTTAAAACCTTTTGCACTCTTGAAACAACAAAATCCATCGGCATAAATGCAACACACATAAATATTTTATTTAATTCAGAAAAACAAACAAAGCCTTTTTCCTATACTATATTTCCTGTAAAGAAAATAAATGTTGGAAAATTTTAAAATTATGAGAAAATTGTTGTTTTAATTTTCTTCCTATTCACATCCTAAAAATTTGGAAATTTCAGGGTGTGACAAAAACCAGTCCTGACCCCTCTTGTTTCATGTCCCCGAACCCGAGATCCACGGTGGGATTTCTGGATCCGTCCTGGCCACCGTCGGGTCTGAAACACGCAGGTCTCAGGTCCAGACCCACCCCAACTGCCATCCTTGTGTACAAGTGTTAAACTATAAACTGTAGAGGGATGGAATTGGTATAACTGAATGGTTGTCTTGCATTGAGGCCTCGGCCGGTATATATGAGAGTACAAGGCTTGGGGTGCAAGGCAATCCCGGATACATATGGCAGTCTCGATACGTATATCTACAACTACCAAATATACTCTAACATCCCCCCCACAGTCACAGCGAGAGCACCGCAGACGGTGAGACTAGAGAAGAAGCTGAAAGCAAAAGCCAACTAACTGACATCCCCCACGCTTGGAACGCCGGTGGTGCGAGCGCGGATCGGAGCGAAAACCAGCGAGTAACTCATGCGGACGGTAGCCCTTTGTGCCGATGTCGATGAAGCCGAACCGGATGGTGAATAGCCGTGGTCGATGATGCCATGCGTAGGTGTTGGTATTTCTTAACCTCACCACTAGTGGCGCGTCTAGCGTGAGCGTGTAAGGAACACTCGGGTACACTGATGGGTGCGAACGAATCCGCAAGCGCACGGATACACTGTTGTAGCACTTCACCTAAGGAGTATTCCAAAGGGTGTTGAATCCTAGGAACAGAAGGGGAGCTCTACGAATGACTATCCAAGGACACAGGATCCCTGCTGAGGTAGATTGGGAGATGAGGAGTCTCCTATGGGTATTGATTCTAGAAGGGCGCAAGCTTGAGATAAGGACACTCGCTTCGGGCACTAGTTCCCTCCTGGATGTAACAGGTCGGTTCTGGCCGAAAGCTCTACGTCGTATCCGAACGTGGGGGAGTACAAAGGGTCCAACGGCTGTCACTACCGTGGCCTACCCCTATGAATCCATGGGATACAGGGCAAACGAAGGATAACCCGCAGTCCAGGCACCACACCTACACCACCGATCACTACTATAGCACGGCTCGTCGGCGTCCGTAGTAACACTATAGCACTGCATAACAAGTCGAGACGAACCCGCGATGCAGACTAGGCCTCACTCATCATGGAATCAAATAGGCGACAGGAGATATGAATGATACTTTGATCTAAATCAGATATGCATGAGCATCCACTATATTCTTATTTACGAGCAGTCATACAAACGGATAAACAACTTATGCATCCTCTCCACAGGATCAAAAGGAATGGTTCAACTAGAACGCAAAACTCAGATCAAGAACAGATGAAGAACACAAGAACATATCACCTATGCATGAAAGCTACTTTAGTCTAAATGAAGAACAACATCATCCACGAGGTACAAGGGGATGATGGCTGATGAACGGATCATCACCATCTTACCTCTACTCACTCACACACACTCCCTCTCTACCTAGCACCACCTAGGCTAGATCCTCCACACACACACACACACCCATGGTGAGGTGTGGTTTCACCTCAACCAAGAGAGGAGGAGAGGGGAGAAGGAGACAAAGGTGAGAAGTTGCCTTCAAGTGTGTTGTCCTCTTCTTACCCCCACTCTCTTCTATTTATAGGGGCTGGACAACTTCGGGAGAAGCCGCAAGCACCCCCGGAATGCGACGAGAAACCAACCAGGAGCTCACACGTGGAAGGCCAGGATGAACCGAGCCAGAGGCGGTTCGGCCGACCTGTGGGTTCGGCCGACCCCAGGGTGGGCCCCCCCGGGTTGCGCTTTCTCCAGGTGGCAGTCAGGTGGGTACTTAAGGCGGTTCCGGGTGCCCACGTGGATTGGAGGTGGTTTGAACACGTAGGTGGGCCATAGGATCCATGTGACGCATACGTGGCGGCTCTTGATTCGTCAGGTCTTCTTCCCATGGATTGATGACGTCATGGATCCAGTGGATTTCTACATGGCAGCCTCTTATTGGCTAAGCCTGAATTACTTGGATCATGGAGGTGTGCTTTCTTCTCTTTTCTTGTGCTAAATACCTGCATTCATCTTTGCATTGCCACTAGTGGAATTCATTAGTATAAGCTCCTATTTTACTGTGGATGCATAGTTCTTGTGATAAAATGCAGGAATTGACAGCTTTAAAATAGGCACTTAACAGCCGTCATCAACTCACCCACACTTGACCTTTGCTCGTCCCGAGCAAAAGGGAAGAGATCAAGCAGGTTAAACCAAAGGTACAAGACAGACATAAGAGTTATTCCGAGTCATACCTTGCTCTTGTGAACTCTGTGGATTGGCTACCATGCTACCTTGGGTAGTTGACAAGAAGAACGGCCATGAATCAAGTCACTTCAACACCTGGTGGTAAGTCCTTGGGTTCCTTTTTAATTTAGCGAAACCTTGCTCCGTCTCCCACTTTGATTCTCTCAGATCGCTCAATGTGTATATATCCTCACCAAGGCATCGACCTGCCTTAAATCCATCCTACTCTAAACATGGCTTATGTGGAGCTCAAGGTAGGGTATGAAGGATAAGGCTTACTTGCATCACATATATTGCAAAGTCAAAGACCAGATCCAAAGAAGAAAGCAATTCATACTATCATATCAAGATGTGCACGTGTATGAGTATGATAGGTATAGTGGGGTGTACACTAGGCTTGGAATGGGTTCTTGTTACCACTATACATAATGAGATGCTATGGTGATGGTAAGGTGGATGCTAGCCCCGGAGTGGGTACTAGTTATTACCATCTTATGATGAATGACTCCGTTGCATGATTCTCTTCTCTCATACATATGAAAAGGTCTTATGAGAACATGGCTATCCTCTTTTTCTTTTTAGTGGACCTTCATGTGCCCACATTTTTTTTAACTGCAGGGACCTTCATGTGCCCCCCTTTTTTTCTTTCTTTTTTGGATAGCCATGCTCCTCTTACCAAATACTGAGGAGAGAGAAATCAATACACGTGATGGAGCATTTATGTGGATGAACAGATGGATGATACAATGCTAACTTCCAAAGTAGAAGCATAGCAAGGGGAAAAATGATGGTGTGCACATGAATCTTGATCATGAGAGCATGAAAAGAATTCTCATAAGGGTCACAGAATTTGACAAAGCTCAATGCAATATCAAGCAGCATATGAGTAAAAGGTTTGCAACTTAAAACTTCATATGGCTTTGGTAGGACTGTGACATATCAAAGAGGAGCGTTGCAAGAGCTTCTTTTATATATATATATAGGTAAACCCAAGATCTTAAGACCATCAGAGCAAAGATCGTATCATCAAGCCATATCTCACTCGTCAACCACTTAGATAAACACGTTGTCCTTATGACAAATTTGTTCACAAGCATCACGTTATATATGGGGGATAAAACTTATGTAAGTCAACTAAAGGCATGGAGCGAGCACAACCATAGATTTCATGAGCTGGTAGATAGAGGATTTATAAACGGAGAGTATACCGAACTCAGGAATCATGGTCGAGTGAGATAGAGAAACAAACCAGCGCTGGCTGTGCGGACCAAATGGGGTTTCAGTGATGTGCAGGTATATGTGCCCCGTTCAGGTTCTCTAGGCTCGGTCGATTGCTAGTGCTGTGTGTGCTGAGTGTGGGCATAAGAATCATCGTGTTTGCGTTCGAGAGTGCTGCTCTCCCCCCACACTATCTTGTACCTAGGTGCTATTCTTCAAGATAAAACAAAACAAAACAAAATGACTGACACACATGGGCTCAACCGGGTTACGTGACCGGTGGAGCCAGATTATTTTATTTAAAGTTCTCTAATAAAATAGGTGCTTACACACATGATGGAAATAAAAATTGTTCGGAAAGTAAATAAATGAAAGGGAAATAAATGCAAACTAATTAAGCGCCTATGGGGAAATAAAAGAGAGGGCACGACCCTCTACGCAGCATCGTAGAGGTCCTCGTGCCCTGTGGCCACAAAAAGGCGCCTCATCTTAGCGCACAGACACCATGGCGGAGATCACGGAGGTCATCTCTAAGCTCAGCAAGATCCATCTTCTACTCCGCACTGATGGACCTCAGCTTCTCACACTCTCTGCCTGGTCCTCCATAAGCGGAGCTAGCCTGGCTGTAGTGGGAGTCTTGGGAGACCTCCCGGCTGCCTCGAGTCCTCTCCCTTGACTTCCTGGATGCTCGAGGTGTGGAGCTACTGCCCAACTCGAAGTTCTCATCCACCTCCTCCAAGGTTGCTGTTCGTGTGCTCTTCTTGTCTGGGGTAGCGACCCTAGGCTTCCCGTCGAGGGACCGTGGAGGCGATGATGGTGCAGCGGGAACTGAACGGCCCCTCACTCCTGAGGCTCCTGGAGTGCTGGCCCGCGGTGGCGGAATCACCAGAGGTGGCGGAGTCACCACAAGTCGCGGGTGAACCTTTGGGCGCCTCTGATAAGGGCTGCTGGCGTGACCCCGTGGCTTCCTTGCCTTCCCTGGTGAAGCGGAACAGCCGGAAGTGCGCAGGATCACAGGTGCTAGGGCTGGACGGCTACCCCCTTGGCCTTCGATGGCCCCTCAGTAGCCACCTTCTCTCCGCGATTCCCCACAGGGGGAAAAGAAGCGAGTGGCGGTACGTCGAGAACGCAAGCGACCTCCATGGGTGCTGCCCCCTTTGGAGATGCAGCAATGGCAGGGACATCACCCTCGACGGGGTCGAAGGAGGAGGCACCCATGATGAAGGGACAACGCTCTTGCCGTCCATAGCGGGTGGCAGCGTGAGAGGAGGGTTTAGCAGGGGGATGGAGTCTCTGTGTGGCTCGAGAATTCATCAGGCGGCGAGGAAAGGGTTTCTGGAGGACGAAGGAGCGCGCACGCGAAAGAGGAGAGGCGGCGGCGACCCTTCTGGGTCGGTCGACCTAGTGGGTCGGCCGAGCCCATCTGGGCTCCACTGGGCCTCGGCTTTGGCCTACGGGCTCTAGTGGGGCTCAGGGTTGCTGGGCCAGGCGCCCCACCAAATCTAAGGTCATAGAACTCGGGAAAAGGAAAAGTGGGTTTATGGGCGCATAGTTGCCTTTACCCCAACTCGACTTTACTCAAGCCTCTTTATATCTTATTGGCTCAAAACGGGGGTCTTACCTGGACTCATACCTAGATGAAGAGTGTTGTGGCCCCTCCATGCTTACGTCGTCCATTTTCCTCACTCGTCTGCATGGTTAGTAATGAGCGGATACCCGAAGGATAACTTTTCCCGGAATGAAATTTGGAACACAGCTTTTGGGAAGAGTCTTATCTTAGGGTATCATATAGTACTCTCCTGCTCAACCTCAAATGTCCTCCTTGCAGATTCTCTCAGTAATAGTGTGTATGATAGTTTTGTTTCCTGCAAGGTTAGTGCACGTGTACGATGCAAGCTTTATACATGATGTGATATTGATGATCCTCGCAACAGTCCTAAGGGTACTATGATGGGTAACCTTAGGAAGATTGCGTAGCTTAACAAAGCCACAACACTATGGACAAAAGTTCACAGAGATGATGAGGTTAAGCATGGGGAAAGTGCTCTGAGTGTGGTAGCTCTCATCTCTGAGAAAAACATAACTCAAGAATGCTCGGACCCGAGATTGTAAGGATGAAGTGCCTTGGGCCAAACGAGCATTTTGAGCAACAAATCGAGAGTAATGAACCTATTGGTTCATTCCCTCCCTAGATTGACTAAGATTCCGTCCTCACAAGTGTGAGAACGGCACATAAGTCAACCTAAGCTTCCAAGGGAGCATAGGAAGTAAGAGTGAATTCATGCTCCTATCGGGCATCGATCAAGTCAAGGAGTGAAGAATGGAATTTTGGTTCACTTGACTAATCGGCATCGGTCATAATTGAGCTCAAGATAATAGAGTGGATTGCTCAATTTGATCGGCATAAAGTCATGCTTCCTTAGGCCAAGAATGTGGAAGTTTATAGATCAAGGGCTAGTGTCCTGACTAACCCTTGGTGTGGCGGCACCTCAGATCGAGTCTTGACATGAAGCACGGGGTATACTATCGTAACCTCCCCGGAAAGTCATAGTTAGGGTCGAGATAATCATTCTTGCCAGGAATGATTTTCCTTCCCAAACCACTCCGTTCCATCTCCCTCCGAGACTAAGTCTCGAGGGGTGACTTTAAGAGAAGAAACGATAGGGGAACCTAAAGGTGGAATTCACACTAGGTGCTCTTTCCCATAGATTCCTGCGTTCATGAATGATATCTTTGACCAGAGCGAAGTGAAAATTGGAGTGTAAGCTTGGGCTCTCTCGAAGATAGATCTAGGAAACTCGACATCATCTCTTTTGGCTACTTCGCTACCCGAGACGGGCGAGGAACTGAAATCTCGGATTTCTCCCAGAATTTCCTTTCCTCGTTCTGGCTCTAGGAACACAAAGGCGCCTCCCGAGAGGGCATCAAGTCTCATGGCACTGTCTTCTCGTAAACCAACCCAGAAATACTGCAAAAGCATCGGGTCAGGTAGACCAAGGACTGGGCACGTTTCGACCAAAGAGGCAAAACGGTGCCACGCCATTCCTAGTGATTCCTCCTCTCCTTGTTTAAAACTGTGGATTACCGTTCTTAGGGCAATGATACGTCGTAGTGGAAAGAATCTGATGCAGAAAGCTGCCCTCAAACTTTCCCAGCTGGAATGATCAGAACCAAAATAGTGGTACCAAATTCTCGCCTTCCCAAAAAGGGAGAACGGGAACAGGTTCCTCTTAAGAACATCTTGTGTCATCCGGGTTCTACCCTGGGTGGAACACAATTGCTCAAAGTCTCTCACATGGTCGTAGGGGTTCTCATGACTCGTCCCCGAGAAGGAATTTTCCTGAACTAGCCTCATGAGAAGTGGGTGAATCAGGTAAGGTGATAGTGGAATGGATCCTAAAGAGGACGGTTCACCGGATTCAATCATGATGGGCGGAAGGTGTGTACGAGGATAACCTTCCATGGATAACGGGGGTAGAGGTAGAACAAAAAAAGAAAACAAAAGATACAAGGATAGTCGGGTTCGTAGATTCACGACAACCGTTCCCCGGCAACGGCACCAGAAATGCTTGTTGGTATTTCTTAACCTCACCACTAGTGGCGCGTCTAGCGTGAGTGTGTAAGGAACACCTGGGTACACTAAAGGGTGCGAACGAATCCTCAAGCGCACGGATACACCGTTGTAGCACTTCACCTAAGGAGTATTCCAAAGGGTATCGAATCCTAGGAACAGAAGGGGAGCTCTACAAATGACTATCCAAGGACACAGGATCCCTGCTGAGGTAGATTGGGAGATGAGGAGTCTCCTATGGGTATTGATTCTAGAAGGGCACAAGCTCGAGATAAGGACACTCGCTTCGGGCACCAGTTCCCTCCTGGATGTAACAGGTCGGTTCTGGCCGAAAGCTCTACGCCGTATCCGAACGTGGGGGAGTACAAAGGGTCCAACGACTGTCACTACCGCGGCCTACCCCTATCAATCCGTGGGATACGGGGCAAACGAAGGATAACCCGCAGCCCGTGCACCACGCCTACACCACTGATCACTACTATAGCACGGCTATGTCTGACGTCCCGTAGCAACACTATAGCACTCCGTACAAGTACGGAGCGACAAACCCATGTGTACGGGCTAGGCCTCACTCATCATGGAATCAAATAGGCGAGAAGAGATATGAATGATACTTTGATCTAAATCAGATATGCATGAGCATACACTATATTCTAATTGACGAGCAGTCATACAAACGGATAAACAACTTATGCATCCTCTCCACAGGATCGAAAGGAATGGTTCAACTAGAACGCAAGCCTCAGATCAAGAATGGATGAAGAACACAAGAACATATCGCCTATACATGAATGCTACTTTAGTCTAATTGGAATATACTGAAATACTCACTTTAGTCTAAATGAAGAACAACATCATCCACGAGGTACAAGGGGATGATGGCTGATGAACGGATCATCACCATCTCACCTCTACTCACTCACACACACTCCCTCTCTACCTAGCACCACCTAGGCTAGATCCTCCACACACACACACCCATGGTGAGGTGAGGTTTCACCTCAACCAAGAGAGGAGGACAGGGGAGAAGGAGACAAAGGTGAGAAGTTGCCTTCAAGTGTGTTGTCCTCTTCTTACCCCCACTCTCTTCTATTTATAGAAATTTGGACAACCGGGAGAAGCCGCGAGCACCCCCGGAATGTGACGAGGAACCAACTAGGAGCTCACACGTGGAAGGCTAGGATGAACCAAGCTAGAGGCGGTTCGGCTGACCTGTGGGGTCGGCCGACCCCTGGGTGGGCCCCCTAGGGTTGTGCTTTCTCCAGGTGGCTGTCAGGTGGGTACTTAAGGTGGTTCCGGGTGCCCACGTGGATTGGAGGCGGTTTGGACGCATAGGTGGGCCATAGGATCCATGTGACGCATATGTGGCGGCTCTTGATTCGTCGGGTCTTCTTCCGATGGATTGATGACGTCATGGATCCAGTGGATGCCTACATGGCAGCCTCTTAGTGGCTGAGCCTGAATTGCTTGGATCATGGAGGTGTGCTTTCTTCTCTTTTCTTGTGCTAAATACATGCATTCATCTTTGCATTGCCACTAGTGGAATTCATCAGTATAAGCTCCTATTCTACTGTGGATGCATAGTTCTTGTGATAAAATGCAGGAATTGACGGCTTTAAAATAGGCACTTAACAGCCGTCAACAGTAGGGTAGCCGGGGTCAACGTGGAGCTGTCGAGGTTGCCAACGGTAAGGAGCCGCACAGGAAGCCGCGGGTGCTCGAGGAGGTGCCGTGTGGACGGTGGTGCGAAGGGGAAGCCACCAAGGACGAAGATGGCGACACGTCGAGGCAATCGAAGAGGGGGTCTGTGCCGAGTCGATGCAGTCAGGAGCCGACGGGCGAGACGTTCCCGAGCTTGCCAGGCTCGGAAATGCCTCGGGGACGATGGCACACACCGGTGTTGCCAATACCAGATGTGCAAGGGAGGGGGCACCACCGGGTACCGTCGTCTGAGGGACCAGCAGAGAAGGCCTCCACGACGGTCACAAGTGCCAAATGGCGGAGTAGAAGATGCCAATGCAGCCCACTGTTGCTAGAGTAGACGAAGGGGTAGAACAAGACGGTGACTCGGGCGACGAGGTGGTGCTGGACGAAGCGAAGAGGTGAACCCGATGATCTAGATGACGCGGCGGCGGAGCTCAAAGAAGATGGCGAAGAACTCGAATAGCTTGTCGAAGACCATGCGCGCGCAAGGCACACACTAACATAGTCGTAGACGAAGTCGAGGACGTAGTCGATGGTGATGAAGATGCGATGGCGGAGGACCAGGGAGTGTGGCGCTGCTGCCCGAAGAGGCGACGCAGCCACAACCCTCGTGTCGGTGAAGGTGCACGCGTACTGAAGACACCCGTCCCAGATCAGTACGTGTCACGACCGTACGCCAGTCAATTGATCAGACTGAGAGTGCACGTACGAGATGACGACGACGATGCCACACAAATCAGAGTCATGGCGGAGAAGTCGAGGACGACCGGTGTTGTGCTATAGCGAAGCCTAACATGAACAATGTAGACAACAGCTCAAATGGAAATACGAAAGGTGTAGAACGAAAACTCAGACAGTGTAATTCTTAAAGATCTCTCCCCTTTTACAAGTGTAGGTCGGCCTCCTTTTATAGGGAGACGAGCGGACTTTTACATTCCAGAAATAGCCGTGTGTAAAATGAATCAAACCAGAATGTACTAGGGTAAATTTGGGATCTCTCCATCGGGTCTTCACGTAATCGACGCTTTCCTGATTTCACGCCGCATTTCATGGCACTTTTTCCAGCATAAGAACACGCGCTTGTCGGGTGAAGGCCTTCGATTCAGAGATGCCCTTCGTCTGGTCAATCATGTTACCTGAAAACATTCATTGAGCAAAATGTCAAAAACAGATTGTTAGTGTTGGCGAAACCAAAGCGAAAGCGATGCAAAGATTTCCCTTGATACGAGGATTCAATCCCTGGGTTTCGTCTTCAGAAAAGACCTATAGTGCCAAACCGTTGTTAGAAAAAGGTAAACTTTCCTGATGTTGTGCTTTTTCGAACGACGAAAGGCACCCAGCGAAAACTTTGATGCCGTGGAAAATGAGAAGTTGGATGATTTTGTGGGCTTCATTATTGCGTAACGAAAGGTTTTGCATAGCATGAGGTTTTAGTGAGGGTCCAAAATGAAAAATCATTGCATTTGATTCTGAATCCCCCAACAACCGGCATGGAGACCGTGTTGCGGAGGGGCTTGGCGGTGCTGCGAGAGGGGCCCCTACGCGCACCGCACGCCAGTCTAGGCGACACGAGTGTTGACGAAGAACAGCCGTGATGATGTCAAAGAAGAGGCATGCAGTCACGGGCGATGGGCGACTCAATCTCCATTAGTGATCGAGAAAAAAATCAAAGAAATGACGAAAAAGAAATCAGCAGCAGATCTTCGCATAGAACTCCATGGTGCATGTAGCATAGAGAGCCTGCACCTTATCTCTTCTGATCTTCGCGTAGAACTAAAATTTTTGTGCTTTCCAATGTATTGCTTGTGAACCTAATCTTATTAGATTTCCTCTGTCATAGAATAATGGACTTCCCCCCTTCGAAGGATTTGTTGACGAGTTTGAAAACAGAAACGCCACACTGCTACAATTTGTTTATTTTCTGTGAATAGATTTTTGAATGAATAAATTTAGCCTGCGATGCGACGCCTGGGCGTGAAAACGCATCATAGGACTAAGCCTGGATGGAAGTGTCGAATACTTCAGCTTTCAAGCTGTTTTTCGACAACGAAAGTTTACAGTTCCATTTAGCTCAACACTGGGTTGGTGGATTGACTTTCACTGCACCAAATGAAGGTGGGCTGCGGTTTAGAAGCTCTTTTAACATTGTTCGATTCGCGCGAATCGCTTTTGATGCACCTATTTCGGGTGGGCTGTTTCAAAACAGCTCTTTGAAAAACTTTGATTCTTGTGAATCATTCATAATGCACCACTTGTGGGTGGGCTGCTTTCATGCAGCTCTTTAAATCACTCTTTGCGAGTGGGCTACCTTGGGTAGCACTTCAAAAAGTTTGAACAGAATAATGAAAAATGAAAACGCGACGGTCGTAGGGGGAAAGTTTTCCATTCATTTGAGAAAGGGAAATTTTACATCAAGGTTGCCTCATTAAAAACCTCACGCTCCAGAAAGTAAATAACGGGAAAAGAAAATAACTTACAAGTCGACCGTATTTATAACTCCATGCGACTGACTGCTACACTTTTTTGGCTACGGGTAGAACTTGCATAAGTTGTCCACATTCCACTAATGATGCAACTCGACCCCTTCCTCATCTTTGAGGCAAAAGGCACCGTCTCTAACACTGCTCACGATGATGTAAGGACCTTCCCATGCAAATTGTAATTAGCCCATGGAATCGGCGTTCTTCTTTCTCTTTAGGACGAAATCCTCCACTTCAATATTTTTCATGGAGACCTTTTTGTCTCTCCACTTTTGGGTTTCTTCTTGGTACTTCAATAGGTTTGAAACAGCATTGAGCCTGTCGATCTTGACCAGGTCCTTGTCTACTTCTTCACTCTCACGAGAGCCGCCCATCAAAACTCTGGCGCTTTCATTGGTAAGCTCTTCCGGACACATGGCCTCAGCTCCGTACAACAACCTGAAAGGTGTGAACTTGGTAGCCCTGGATTTGGTGGTATTGTGTGACCAAATGACTCTAGATAATTCACCAGCCCATTTGTCTTTCTTTTGATCGAAAAGACACTTCTTTATGGCTGTGAAAACTTGGCCGTTGGCTCTTTCGACAGCACCATTGGACTGTGGATGATAGACTAAAGCAAAACGAAGCTTCGTTCCGATCATGCGACATTACTCTCTAAAATCCTGGCAATCAAACTATTTCCCATGGCCGTTGGCTCGATGCCTTGCTCCTGGGGAATACACTTGAGTAGCGGCACAAACGCCCAACTTGAAAAGGTTGTCGCCTTTTAAGACATAGCCTCTTGCTCGAGCTTGCATTCTTTTCAAGTCATGAGCTTCAACCGGCTCATAATGGCCCTGAAGGAAGGCGATTATTGTTGACCTCCAATCTATGCTTGCGATTGCATTGACCGTATTGAGAGGTTGTTTGTCGGGCCTGATTGAGGGCACATTCAAGATCTCAAAGAATATATCAGGTGGCATCGGCTCCTTCTTTGCGGCCCTTTTCGCTAAGTCATCTGCCTCGCCATTCTTTTTCCTCGGCAAATGCTGAATGGTAAAACCACGAAAGTGTCTCTCTATCTTTCGCACCTCGGCGAGGTACTTGATCAATTCTGGCTCCTTGGTCTCGCTTTCCTTTTCAACCTGATCCTTGATGACCTCAGTGTCACACTTGACCAAGAAATTACTTGCTCCCAAAGCTCGCACCTTCCTGAGGCCTTTGAGCAGCACCTCATATTCAGTGGTATTGTTTGTACACCTATCGGCAGGATCGGTGTATTCCAGCCTTGCTGCGTACCTCAACTTGACTCCAGCTGGCGAAGTAACGATAGCGGCAATTCCGGCACCTTTGCGCCCCCAGGCACCATCACATCTAATTTCCCAAACGGGGATCAATTCTTCTTCCATGGCACTATTGTTTGGTGAAGTCCAATCTGCAACGAAATCCGCTAAGACTTGGGATTTAATGGCAGATCTCTTTCCAAAGTCAATTGTATGCTCTGATAGCTCGATCACCCATTTTGCGATTTTTACGATGCCTCTTTGTTGATAAAGAGGTCATTGAGAGGCTGATCAGTGAGCATGGTGACTTTGTGCGCTTCAAAGTAGTGCCTTAGCTTCCTTGTGGCCATGACTACAACATACACAATCTTCTCCAGCTCAGAATATAGCAATTTCGAACCCGAAAGAGCCTCTGAAACAAAGTACATTGGACACTGGTGTTTGCCTTTTTCGTTGTCAACTTCCCGAACGAGGGCTGCGCTGAACTGCCGCTTTGGATGCGCGACGTACAAGAAAAGATGCTTTGACGGGAGGGGCAGTGACAAAATTGCCATCTGCTTGATGTAAGTTTTCAATTCAGCGAAAGCCTTGCCTTGTTCAGGACCCCACTCAATCTTGCCTTTGCCTTTCAGAGCCTTGAAGAATGGAAGGCTTCGCTCGGCAGACTTAGAGATGAATCTGTTTAGAGCTTCAATCCGACCATTCAACTTCTGAATGTCTTTCTTTGTCTTTAGTTCTTCCATCTCTAATTGCCTTTATCTTGTCAGGGTTTGCCTCGATCTTCTTAGCCGAAATCAAGCAGCCCAAAATTTTGCCTTTGGTGACCCCAAACACACACTTCTCCGGATTCAACTTCAGGCCGGCTCTTCTCATGTTGTCAAAAGTTTCTGCTAGGTCACAGATGTGGTTCGACCTTTCGTCACTTTTGACGATGAGGTCGTCGACGTAAGCTTCGATGTTTCTGCCAATTTGAGGATTGAACACCTCTCTTGTCATTCTGGTGAAAGTTGGGCCAGCATTTTTCAAGCCTTCGGGTATTCTAACGAAACAGAAAGTGTCGAAAGGTGTGATGAAACTTGTCTTCTCCTCATCCTCTTTCGCCATCCAGCATTGATGATAGCCGAAAAACAATCGAGGAGGGACATGATGGCTGTGCTGGCCGCTGAATTGATGACTTGATCCATTCTGGCAGCGGAAAATTGTCTTTAGGGAAGCCTTGTTTAGGTCAGTGAAGTCTATGCACATCCTCCACTTTCCATTTTTCTTTTTGACTGGCACAGTGTTGGCTAACCATTTTGGGTACATGACCTCTCGGATGACACTGGCATTGAGCAATCTTTGGACCTCAGACTTTACTGCCGGCACCTTGTCATCAGACATTTTTCTAAGCTTTTGCTTTCGAGACCTGATAGCAGCGTCAATATTCAACTTGTGCTCAACAAAGTTTCGATCCACGCCAGTCAAATCGTTAGCAAACCAAGCGAAAACATCCCTGTTCTTCTGAAGGAATTGGATTAGCTCGGCCTCTTTGCTTGGTATGAGATCCGAACCAATGACCACGGCTTGATCCCAAACCATTTCATCCAATAAGACCTTCTTAGTGTCGCAATCTGGTTGCATGTTGATCTTTTCCCTGTCTGCTTTCGGCTCCTTCTCCATAATTTTGCCCTTGACCACTTCGTCGAGAGCGTTGATGTTTCTTTGGTCGGGAGTTCTACCCCTCTCCAAGTTTCGACCGTCATTTTGATGGCCCCAGATTGTGAAGACACCTTGGTTTGCCGGAATTTTCACAGATAGGTGATTGCTTCAAACTTGTTGAGAAAACCTCTCCCAATAATCCCATTGTAAGGATAGTACATCTCAACCACATCAAAAGATAAGTACTGCTCTGGCATTCTGGACTGTGCCGAAAGAGACAGGTAGAGAAATTTTCCCGATGGCGTGAATGACCCGCCCTCCGAAACCATACAACAGCGTGTCCGGAGGTTGCAACAGGTTCCTGCTCAAGCCCATTTTGTCGTAAGCTTCCGCGAATAATATGTCTTCTGAAGAATCATTGTCGACCAAGAGCTTTCCCAAAGTCCAACTGGCTATGTTGGCTTCGATTATGAGGGCATCGTTGTGAGGGAAACCCTAGAGTTTGACGTCCTCCTGGGAAAAGGTAACTGG
The DNA here is from genome assembly GCA_022644695.1 of Cenchrus purpureus. Taxonomy (NCBI): domain Eukaryota; kingdom Viridiplantae; phylum Streptophyta; class Magnoliopsida; order Poales; family Poaceae; genus Cenchrus; species Cenchrus purpureus. The sequence goes on from CP053458.1 coordinate 97,941,782, forward strand.
GATGTGGGACCACCTGGTTCTTTCTACCCTTCCCTCAACATTGATGTTTCGGACCTCACAGAAGTAATTCTTCCTATCCTTTATGCACTCGAATTCAAGAGCGGAGCCACCCGAAATGGGAAGAATGGTTCCGACCGAAGGAAGTGGGTCACTTTGGCCTTCAATCTTTGTGGGTAAAGGTGGAGCGGTTGGGCCTTTGTAAGGAGGTGGAGGTGGGGCGATGGTGTGCTGGTCGATAGGTCTGCACTCGACATTTTGTGCTTGGAAAGCCTGGGATTGCCAAGGTGGTTGTTGAGTATAGTTTGGGGTAATTGGTGGAAACTGAGGTGGTTGGAAAGGATTGACGAAAGCATTCCCCCAAAAGTGGGGTTTTGCCAAGCTGGGATGGAATGATTAACTGAGCTGGCTCTCTCTTTTTGCTTTTTCTCCTCTTCTAGGATAGCCTCAAACCTCTTCTTATCAGGACAATAGTTAGAATTGTAGTCGCAATTCTCCTTGTGGAAGATGCAATACCATTTTCTTTTCTCTTGATAGCCTCGGCCTCTGCCACAACCCCTTCCTCGCCTCCGCCCCTTCCACCTCTGTGGCCGCCCCTGGAATTTTGTTTCGAAGGGTTGGGCAGGCTACTGCTTTGGATCGGAGTATCGCCCTGAGGATTGCAGCTCTCCTGGCTAATTTCTCCTTCTACGCCAAAGACATTTATGGGATTGTGATGAGGGGTGTTTCTGGGATTGGTCCAGTCCCTTTCGCTAGGTTGATTAGCTTTGGCGGATTTCTTTTGCTGGGACTGCTCTTCCATGCACATTCTGAAGTCATTGTCAACGGCAATACTTCCCGAACTCTTCGTAAAGGTGCTGGATTGTTTTGGGCCTTTCGCGCATGAGATGCGAGCGGAATTGTCCAGCCCTCAGGCCAACTATCGCGGCATTGATAGCGACGGCATCCATGACGTTAGGTGCTTGGGCTCTGAGGTGGGCGAATCTCCTGAAAAAGTTTTGGAGCAGCTCCTTTTCTTTCTGCTTGCAAGAGAATAGATCGCTTTCCGTGAGCTGGGGTCACTGGGAACCTTGAAAATTGGAGAGAATGCGCTGCTTTAGGTCTTCCCAGTAGAAGATTACTCCAGGACTCAAAAGAGAGTACCACTGCGCCGCGGCTTCGTCAGCGGCGATGATGAATGATTTGACCAACACTGAATCGTCACCCCCAGCCGAGAGAATGGCGGCTTCGTAGCTCATTAGGAATTACCTGGGGTCTGATTGGCCCAGAATCTAGGAAGTGGGACTGGTCTGTAGGATTGTGGCCAGGGGGTGAGTTGGATTTCCTGAGACAAGGGCGATTTTGGGTCCCAAGCTCTTGTGTACATTGTACGGGCCTCGCGATTCGAGGGGCCGGACTCAAAGTAGTGAACGGATGCGGCTAGGTGAAAGGATTCTCGCCTTCGATGTATATGGGTTGATTGGGTACCGAGTACTCAGGAGAGGGCTGGTTGAAGTTTAGCGATTGTTTTGCTTTGATGATGCGCAACTCCTCATTGAGTTTAGCAATTTCTACTTTCTGCCTTTGGATTTCCTTGGCCGCATCTGCCTCTTGTTGTACTGCCAAAAGTCGCTTTTTAGTTTTAGCCAGTTCGTCGGCCTCACATCTTAACTTAGTCAACTCGGCCTCATAAGCTGCTTTGGCTGTAGCCGCAGTAGCTTTCTGATTCGGCCTTGGCTGGTTAGGATTTGGGTCTAGCACCTCCTCCCCCTGAGTGAGAAGATTTGAGGGATTCAACTCCTCCTCTAGGGACGACGGTTCTGCTTTGCTTGAGTTGGCGTTAGTCCTCTTCTTGCTTGCGGACATTTTGGATTTTCTATTCGAGCCAAACACAAATGGTGGGCGCTAATTGTTGTGCTATAGCGAAGCCTAACACGAACAGTGTAGAAAACAACTCAAATGGAAAATACGAAAGGTGTAGAACGAAAACTCAAACATTGTAATTCTTAAAGATCTCTCCCCTTTTACAAGTGCCGTCAGCCTCCTTTTATAGGGAGACGAGCGGACTTTTACATTCCAGAAATAGCCTTGTGTAAAACGAATCAAACTAGAATGTACTAGGGTAAATTTGGGATCACTCCATCGGGTCTTCACGTAATCGGTGCTTTCCTGATTTCACGCCGCATTTCACGGCGCTTTTTCCAACATAAGCACGTGCGCCTCTCGGGTGAAGGCCTTCGATTCGGAGATGCCCTTCATCTGGTCAATCATGTTACCTGAAAACATTCGTTGAGCGAAACGTCGAAAACAGATTGTTAGTGCTGGCGAAACCAAAGCGAAAGCGAGGCAAAGATTTTGCTTGATACAAGGATTCAATCCTGGTTTCGTCTTCAGAAAAGACCTATAGTGCCAAACCGTTGTTAGAAAAAGGTAAACTTTCCTGATGCTGTGCTTTTTCGGACGACGAAAGGCACCCAGCGAAAACTTTGATACCGTGGAAAAAGAGAAGTTGGATGATTTGGTGGGCTTTGTTATCGCATAACGAAAGGTTTTGCATAGCACAAGGTTTTCATGAGGGTCCAAACTGAAAAGTCGTTGTATTCGATTCCGAATCCCCCAACAACTGGCGTGCAGACCGTGTTGCGGAGGGGCCTGTCAGCGCTGCGGGAGGGGCCCTTACGCACACCGCAGGCCAGTCCGAGCGACACGAGTGTTGACGAAGAACAGCCGGCGACGATGTCGAAGAAGAGGCATGCAGTCGACGGGCGATGGGCGACTCAATCTCGATCAGTGATCGAGCAAAAATCAAAGAAATTACGAAAAAGAAATCAGCAGCAGATCTTCACGCAGAACTCCATGGTGCATGTAGCATAGAGAGCCCCACCTTATCTCTTCTGATCTGCCCACGGTCAACGACCACGGGCAACACAGAAAGAAACAGGGGGCTATGCCGTCCGGCGGAGGGTGCTATCCAGCCACACGCGTGCGATGCGAATCACCGAGGGCGGTGGGGGATGCTGACGGTGACGTGCGGGGTCCTGGCCATCCGCGGTGGAGATGAGCGGCGCTGGTCGCAGCAGGGGGTAGTGGGGGAGACCTCCAAATCGAGCGACGTGGTCCCGGCTGGTGGCGGCGGAGCCGCACAGGGTGGCTTGGGTCAACCGCGAGGTGGCCAAGGAACCCACCGGAGCAGGCGTGGCCGACAGTGGAAGCCCCCGTGCGACGCGGGCTTGACCCGCGGCCTGACGGAGGCGGCGCCGCCATGGAATCCGGCGACGATGGGTTGAGGGCACACATGGAAGCCCCAACTGCCACCACGGCAGCGCGAGGAAGATGCGTGCGCCCAGGGAGACCGCGGCCGCCACCACGGTGGTGCGGATCGGGATCATCGTCGACGGGCTCCATGACGGAAGACGAGGTACAGCCCGATCTGCTGCTGCTAGACGCGAGGACGACAGCAGATTAACTCAATCCGCCGCGACGGAGGGCGCAGCCCCATGTGGAGGTCATGGGTAATCTCCCCGGGGGCGCGCTAGGATACCGTCGAGGGGGCGCGCTAGCTGCGCGCCGTGGTGACGCGGCAGCGGTGGTGGGAGAGGAGGGGTGCCAACGACGCTAGGGTTAGGGCAGCGGAAGATTAGCCTAGGATCTCAAACCCTAATCTCGTGATACCATGTAGAGAGATGGAATCGGTATAACTGAATGGTTGTATTGCATTGACGCTCGATCGGTATATATGAAAGTACAAGGCTTGGGGTGCAAGACAACTCCGGATACATATGGCAGTTCGATACGTATATCTACAACTACCAAATATACTCTAACATAATCTACTATACCTAGTGTACTGAGTCATTGCGTCTAGCGCGTCTTCAGTGTCATCGATCGGTCCGGCACTGCATTTGCTGGATGCCGGAAAGCCGCGGAAGCGTCGGGTCAGGCAGAGAAAGTGTTGGAACGTGGGAGCCATGGTAAGGTCGGTCACCAGGCCAGCAGAGAGGCGCTCTATGACACATAATTGACACCTCTTCTTGCACCATTCACGCATCTCGCCCGGTAGTTGCACAATGCAATCGACGTGACGACTGTCTCTCTCCAGATCAATCAATTTAAGACGATATAATCTGACTGTGACTGGTTCAACTCTGCCCCAACCTCGCCGATCAGTTCGCCACACATGGAGCGTTTTTCCATTTCCATGGCGCTCCTCCCCATCCTGATCCTTGCTCTCGCCGCCAGCAGCAGAACCAACTACCCAGCGCCAGCAGTAGCAGCAACGGCGAGACATGACGCGCCCCAAGTTTTCATCTTGAACCTGAAGGGCCGTGACGGCGACAAGGCCTCCCTGGCCATGCAGCCACACGACCTGTCCCTCGCCGGCTTCAGCAACCGGAGCGGGCACTGGCACGCCTTCCAGGGCCACGAGCACCTTCTCCCCGGCTCGACGCCACTTCCCTTCGGCAACAGCTACCGCGACCTCATCGGCGGGCTCGCCAACCTGCCCAACCTGCCCCTGGGGCGGCCTGCCACGCTGCAGGCTACCGGCGCTCTCTCCTCTTACAGCCCGGCTGCTGCCGCGGACGACAACGGCGTCGAGGCCCTGAAGCGGGCGCTGGCGGTGCTCACGGTGACGCCGAGCGAAGGCCAGCGGCTGCAGCCAATCAGGGAAGCGTTGACGGAGGGGTGGACTAGCGGCGAGGCCCGCGTCGCCGTCGAGCACCTGCCGTACATCGAGCACTGGGACACCATCTGCTACGAGCTCCTCCGCGCCGACAAGAATGGTATGTGGGACGGGCCCTTCACCGAGCTGCTGAGGGTGCACACCAAAATCAAGAGCAAGGAAGAGGCGCTCGCCGTGGTCGGCGTCATTGCCAACCGCACCTTACAGGGTGTGCTGATGGCGCACGCAAGCAGGGCCTGATGTGGATGCTCGCCGGCTGCCGTTCTAGTATTGCGGCGGCATTATGTTTGGATTGGTGATAAGTGGTGCTTGTTGAGTTCATCTTCGTTCTTCACGCTCCCATGGTTCAATCTCTGGCTAGAAAATTATGTTTTATTTCCTTGTGTGCTACAAATTTCAGAGATCAGTCTGAAATCTACAATGGTGTTTAACAACTTGACAAGGCATTTGCAATTTCTTGCTCTGTACGTGTATACCTCACGCATCTGCTGTGCTTTTCACTTTTGACGCTATTATTAGGGGAACATTATTAATTTTGCCATGGGTCATTTGGGCCTTCACGACATGATTATCGTTTTATTAAGTTTTGTAAATACTCTCTCCATTCCTGTTTATATAGGCATGTCAAGGTTCAAACTTCACAATTTTTTACCAATAATTGACGTAACAGTTTTCTAATTTTTTAACCTAACCTTTGCATTGACACAGTTGGATTTGCAATCAAATGCATTCTGCAATGATTATAAGTTCATAACCATTATTAACATTTACAATATAAGATACATAACTGATGTAATATCATGTTGCGTTTTATAAATAGCAACGGAGGAAGTAATTGCAATGATTATTATTTCATTAATCAGTTTGGTCAATAATGGGTATGAAAATGCATTTTAATGGTATGCCTATCACTAGGACAAAAATCAAAGGTATATAAAGAATAACAGCTAGTGTAGATGGTTCTAGGGCAGTCCCAATGGAGGAAACTAACACGGTTTTCATAGCACAAGAAATCATCTATAGAAATTATTCTTCACAATGGTAGTTTCTTCGAGTAATAATTATTTTCTCTTTCTCTCTTCCAATTTCACCAATGGGCAGCATTGCATTAACTCCATAGAAATCAGTGGTTTCTTCCCAATGGCAAATTCATGGTTTCTTGTGCATTGAGTCAAGAGTAGACATAGTTTCTCTATTAGGAAACCATTTCTATGATTTGTGTTCTCTTTCCTTATTAATTAGGCTTCCACATCACCATTTTGCTTAGTTGGCAAGCTATTTAATAGGGATAGAAACTAGCATTAATACTCCATTGGGAGTGCCCTTATCCATCGATTTTGTTAAAATGCTCATATCTTTTCACTGTCATTTTTATAGCTTGTCCAATTAATATTCACTACGTGAAAAACTCACTTTCGTAACGGGCATGGATGGCCTTTAGTAAGCAGGGCAAAGCGCGTTCGATCAAGTGTTACAAATGAGCGAAGAAAGGTAACGGGCTGATGCCCGTTACTGATAACATGTATTTGTAACGGGCATCAAACAACGACCGTTACCACAACTAGTCACCGGTCACGTGAAATGACTGTTTCTCTGGGACCATAGGGAACTTTGGTAATGGGCACCAAAACAGAGCCCGTTACATGAACTCAACATCGGAGACACGTGCTGTGAACTTGCGTCTCCTCTGTCTCGACGAAATGAGATGCGTCTATTTTACACGCGTCTCCTGTCTCTCAACTAAAGGAGTCACATGTTGTGTACACGCGTCTCCTCTGTCGCAACTAAAGGAGACGCTTGCTGTGAACCCGCGTCTCCTCTATCTCGACGAACGAGCCAAGTTCTGGGGCCCACCGGTTAGTATTGGTAACAGGCTTTTATGCTGCCCGTTACATTGTTGGCATGTTTGTAACGGGCGTTCCAAATGAAGCCCGTTACTCACTGATCAGTTTTTGTAACGAGGTTTAATTAACGCCTGTTACAGATACGTAGGCCACCCTACAAGAATGCCTACTTGCCTGCATCATCCTCGGAACCAGGGATTTGGCAGCCATCAGGGGCTGCATCCTGCCATCCTGGAACCAGGTAGGATATGGCAGCCACCATAGCAAGGAGACATCACAAACACATTCTCACATCACAGATATAGAAAAGCAAGATCACATTTATAGACAAGCAAGATCACATCAAGTTTCAAGTTACTCATCAGGGCTTGTTTTGATGGAGTCATGAGAAAACTACCTGAACCAGGCAACATCTGACCCCAACCAAGCAAGCCAAGCAAGTTTCTCAGGTAACAACACCTGACTAAAGAAGCCTGAATGCAGCAAGTTTTAAGTTTCTGGCTACAATGAACTCACGGTGCACAATTATAGAAGTTGCCCTTTCGGTCGATGGTCTCCTTAAGAATGTACTTGCACAGCATCTTCCGGACCCGCTTTAGATCTTCTATAGAAACATTTACGGCAGCTTTGAAATCCTACAAAATACAATCATTATGAGAATACAAGTAGAAATCAGTTTCTAAAATCAAATGGAGAATATGAGCAGAGACAAGGCTGAGCATTATTATCTACTTACATGTCGTATGTCATCGAGTAGTCTTAACATATTGAATGCCACATGGAATCCACACAAAGAGGACCGCGATGGCTGCTGAGCACACTGCATCGAGGTACCAAAATGACAAGTTAATGCAGTACCAAATAGGTAAAAAGGGACTATAAAAAAACCTTGGTCTTACATCAAGATTTGGTTTGTGCTTGAGTGTTGTGGTTTTTGGCTTTTCTTTCTTTCCTTTCGTCACTCCGTCCTGTGCACATATACCAAAGGCTCTGCATGATCAGCAATACCGATTAGAAACACTAAGAGATTGAATTTTTGTGAACAAGACCTACAAGATACTGACCAGCCCACAACAGCTTTGACGTCTGTGAACTTTCACATGGGATGTTGTTTAGCAGAATCTAGATATCAAACCTCTTTGAACTTCATACAGATGATCAGTTTTACCCAGTGGCTAGTGTAGTAGGCACCCACCACGTAGTCGTTGTTCATTGCATTTCTGATTGCTTTTACTACAAGGCCAGAATTTTGAGAAATATTTGTGGAAGTGAAAATATCTGGATCCAAAAACCCAACACTGATCTGCATCTCCGCTGCCTTGTCCATCATTTTCCTACAAAAAATCAAATTGTTAGCATGCATGAACTTTGTGGTCAAAATTAAAGAAATATCTTTTTAGGTTTTAAGGGACTCACAATGTCCACAACCTCAAGAAGGTAACATCCAGAGAAGCAAGGGTTATAAGGTTATACACGCCACTGAATGCAATGTTTAACATTAAAGCACCACCACCTTGAAAGTAGTCTTGATCCACCTTTCGGAAAGGCAAGTTTATCTTTACTGTGTTCCATGACGTAAGCATGCAACCTGGCACAATTTGGTCCAGCAGCCTCTAAGTCCGCTTCTGACAACATAGGTATACCAGGCTTGTATTTTGGATCTTGTTCTATCCTAATAATACAGTTAAGAATCTCATCTTTAGACAGAGGTTTCTTGGCCTGGTTCTCCTTCTGCAGTGGAGATTGCTTGGGCTCCTCCTCACGGAGAGGCTCTTGTTGCATCTGCCGCTTAGGGAGATTGCACTGGCTCCTCCTCCTAGCTGAGAGGTTCTGTTTCGTCTGTTGCTTATGGAGAGATTGCCTGGGCTCCTCATCCTCATGTTGCAGCCGCTGCTTAGGCGGAGTTTGCCTGGGCTCTTCCTGCTGTTGTCGATGCTCCTGCTGCGTAGTTTTGGTGATCTGCTGCTGCTGAGCCTTCTCTTGCTGACACTGAGCTGCAATACTTCCATCGATCTTGCCACTGCTACTGCGGCTTTAGGGTTCGAATGTCTCATCATGGGTAGTATAAGGATCCTGTCCTTTGGCCATTGGATCCTTTGAACGAGAGCCTCAGCTAGGGTTGATATGTCACCCCACCAATTGGTACAGAGGGTAGTGACCGCATTGGCCCACACATAAGTAGGTTGCACCACAACATACCCATCTGCGCCGTCTTGCATGGCAAGCCTTTTGAAATGGAAAGACTTTCGCTAGTGCGAGCTCCACGTTAATCCCGGTGCCATCCAAAAGGCTGCACGCGGTTGGGTCTGTCAGCTTATCTATTGTGTCTAGCATAGGTGATCGACTATCACTATGCACTTGATTCGCTTCGTCCTCGTTGACATGTCAATGGTCTTCCTCTGTGCCACGCCCATCTTCCTCGCTGTCATGCGCATCTTCTTCCTCGCTGCCATGCATGTCTTCTTCCTCGCTGCTACTGACAGGCGGTGGTAATTGGGAAGGAAGAAGTACATTTTTTAGTATTTCGATGCCTGATAGTCTTAGACAGTGGACAACTCTTTTAAATGTTATGTCCATCATATCATCAGACCTCTTGTTCCTGTACATTCCAGAAAACTCTTCACCAAACCCTTTACCCCAGCCAAGTGAACTAGACACGCCTCGGACCCGACCTCGATGCTCTGGAGTCTCAAGTGCTGCGGCGAGGATATCATTCTCCCTAACCCCAGAGAAAGAACCATCGCTACCCTAAGCTACAAGTGTTTTCACCCAATCACTACCCCACCCGCTGCGGGTTCTTGAATGTTATGTCGCTTCCTTCACTAGTGTTCTTCCTCTTCTTCCCTACCCTTGCCCGCAGATAAGGTCTCTAACATCCAGGAAATTGGTCCCAAGGGTTCTGTTTTACTTCTGTAGCTAGCTTTGCATCCTCCTCCTCCCACTCTTTCCTTCTACCACGATAACCTTTTCTGCCCGTCTTGTGTGGCTTATTATGCAATGCTCTCTTTTGTTTCATCTCCTGGCTCAATTGCTGAAACGAAGGAGAATTGGTTTCCTGCACAAACATGTCCCAGTCTTGTTGCTGCAAAAAGGCATGTTTCACAAAGGGAGGCTCCAATTCGCTCACATATTTTTTTTCTTAAATGGGCCTTGAATCGCCGTTGCAAGGTTCCAATCTCTGATATAGCTACCTTAACTGCCTTCTTGCGAATAGATTCTTCCAGTTGGTGGTAATCTAGCTTTTCCTCTAAAACGTGAACAGTTGTTCCTTCTCAATTGGTGAGAGATCATCAACCGCCTTGTTGATTGACACCCTCTCCCGAGCAATGAGGCCACAGACCAATACAAATACATCACTCGCAACATCTGGGGTAGGCCAAAAATTGGCATCAAGTCCAGCTGCAGTCAACTTGTCTTCTGGCCATTTGGTTTGTGTCCATGACCCATGGGATCGAGTACTACTCGCAGCTAAGGACCAGAGCGTCCGAGGACCGGTGGATGGTCGCTCCCTGGTGTGATGAGTGATTGACAGCGTGGTGTGGATTGACTCTTGGCCGAGTATTGTAGGTGCATGTTGCGGCTTGATTTGCGTTGGTGTAGGTGAAGAGCGGGCGTGAAAGGTCTTAGCCTTGCGGGGCCTCCGAGGAGTGGAGAGACAAGTAGGCTTGGCTCGATGGACCTGCTGGCCGAACGAGATCAAGTGCGGGCCGCACGGTGGCAAGAAAAGCAAGGCAAGTCGTGAAACGAGCGATGTAGGGTAGCGGCTCACGACCGGAGTCTGCAGCGGTTTGTGGTGGTTCACCACAAAACCGTCAGTTACTGGTTAAACCACAAAACCAAGGCGGAGGCTCGTGAGCAGGATCCGAGTCGAGAAGCCGATCTTGGGGAACACACAGCAGGATCGCGGGGCTTGCGCTGGGAGGATGTGGACTACGGCGAAGGCGTGGCCGCCCGATGAAGAGGAGTGCTACTTGACCATCTTGCCCCTGAGGGGTGTGTATCTTCTTTTATGTTCTAGGGGTAGCTTGGTCATTTGCAACTTGGGAGAGACTTCATATATATAGCTCTAGGGTTCCAGGGCAAATCATCCATCCGGACTGCTTCTCATTTTCCCTGCTCTATAGGCTAGATTTTCTTCATGATTTTGTGGAGAATCTGGCCTCTGGTTGTATGGAAGCATTCATGGTTGCGTCAATTTCCTTCTCTTGGCTCGAGTGATTTTCGTGTCTTTTTCGAGTCTTTTCGTGGGATTTTCGTGACTTGTTCCTTGATTACGAGGCGCATTTGTGTTCGGTTTTGTTTGTGGGGATCATGGATAGATATCTTGTGCATCTTTGTGCTTGATCTTGACCCCTCAAATGCCGGATTTGGCCTCCGATTCGAGGATTTCGGTTGGAACCCTAGCTTTTTGTGTGAGCTCGGTAGAATCTCGATTCTGTGGGTTTGAGGCTACAAATGCGTAGGCATAGCATCTCCTAGAGACACTTCATCTTCTCCTATGATATGGTAGCAATCCCTTGGTTGATTCGGGAGATCGGGTGAAGGGAAGGTGGTGTTGACCTTCAAGAGGTCGGGCTCGGGGTCCGCGAGCTCAGCGGACCGCATCCACCCGTGCGCACCATCCGCAAGGTAGCTGCCAGCCGGTTGTTCATCGTGTTCTTCGTGGGTTTTTGAGTGCTTCTTGTTCAATCCGTTGAGTGCTTAGGTTTTGGTTGAAGGGTGTTGGTCGAACGTCCGCCGGAGTGGACAGACCGGGCGAACTGCGTCATGTGCTCGCCGGACTGTCCGAGTTTCCTCTGTAGCTACTGGAGGTTCGGGTTGCTTTTGCAGACCGTCCGCCTGCACCAGGACCTTCCGGCTGCGGACCGTCGCCTTTGCCTCGCGGATCGCCTAAGTCTTTGCTTCTCAGTTTGTGCTTCCGCTTTGGATTGAGTTTGAACTTGCTCCTAGGGTTGGTAGGTCCGTTGTGACTACATGATCTTGGGAAGTTTGTGTGGGATCCCTTGCTTGTGATTTTGGGGCATAGTCGAGTTCATCTCTTCGGAGAAGAATTTTTATCGGCTCCATTCAGTCCCCCCTCTCTGGTCGCCTAATCGGTCCTTCAATTGGTATCAGAGCCGGTTACGGATCTTCGTGATTCTAACCAGTCTAAGATCCAAAGATGATGTATCAGGAACGGGGTTCGGGTCCCCCACACTTTGATGGTAAGGATTACCAGATGTGGCAGCACCGTTAAGCTTGCTAATGGTCTGAGAACTGGACCAAAACTCCACCAAACCATTTTAAAAATAAACGTGGATCATCACTGGACCACCCCACTCCGTCAGCTTCCAATACTTAACTAAACCGAACTGCATGTATCATTTCATTCGAACCAAACCACAAACCACAGTTCCAAAGCAAATTAAACCAACCAATGGTGGTGTTGTTGGAGCTTCCGCCAGCAATTGCAGCTGCAGCTGCCAGGACGTCAGCCAATGTTAGATTTAGAGGTAAAGGGAGAGGGAGAGGGAAAGGGGAAGGTCGCACTTCTCACCAGTCAAGGTCGGATGCGCCGCACTCTGGTGTCTCCGCCGCCGCCCACTGGAGACCCTCGCCGCCGCTGCCACCGGCCACCGCCGCCCTCTGGATAACTCGCCGCCAAGTCTCCGCTGCAGTCTTTGCACGTCGGTGCCTCGCGGCAGCCGGCAAGCCGTGGGTCAGCGGCACAGGCAAGGACAAGCCCTTGGATGGCGGTGCAATGGCAGGCGAGAGATATGAAGTGCCGCCGTTCCTCACGGTCACGGTCTCATGGAGTCAACCAAAAACCAATACCAGACTGAACCAATTATTGTGAACAAAAACCAAACCAAACCAGCCCACTAGATACCTAAGCCTATCTACCACCGAACCGGTTGAGCCAAACTAACAAAACCAAACTATTAAAAAAAAGCGGGCCCAAACCATTAGCGAGGCTTAAGGGTATATGTCCTTTTCTTGTGCAAAGGACAGATCATTTGGGATGTGACGGAGAACACCTCCTATGTCCACCCCATCAACTTCCTTGCCCCAGGTTCTCGAGATATGCATGACGCCAACAACAAGGCGGTCGACTATCTCTTTCGTGCCCTTTGCAAACCTGAATTCGATCGGTTTCAAGCAGAGGACTTGGCGTGCAAGATTTGAGAGAAGTTGAAGAACGCTCATGCTGGGAACAACCAGGTGAAGGGGCGCTTGTTTGCGACCTACCGGAGAGAGTACAAGAACTCCACTCATCTCCCCGGTGAGTCCATAGATGCCATGTTCCAGCGGTTCACTATGATTGTGAACAACATGAGAGCCAATGTGACTGCGCTCCCGATGATCATGGCGGGTGGAAGCTCCACGCTCATTGGATCATCAGTGGAGTGAGAAGGTCGAGGCTATCTTGGAGTCGGGGAACTATGAGACCCTCACGGTGGACGAGTTGTTTTCCAAGCTCAAGTCGTCCGAGGTGGACCGTGGGGTGCGAGCAAGAATCGAGAACCTGACTGACCCTCATAGTCTGGCACTTGTTTCTGGACCGAGGACTAACGCTAACTTGTCTTCTAGGCAGTTCTCTTTGTCTTGTCTTGTGTCCATGCCAGATGAGGAGTTCGATGTCCTGGGCGAGGATGATCTCGCGTTGTTGAGCAAGCGGTTCGAGCGCTTGTACACGAACCGGAAGAACACTCAGAGGAGATCGGGCATGTGCTACCGGTGTGGGAAGCACGAGCACTTTATCGCTGAGTACCCGGAGGCCATGGAGATCAAGCCCAAGCACAAGCATCGTCCAAGGACCGACCACAAGAACCGCTCGAGGAATGACTACAAGGGCAAGAACAAGTCCGAGTGGAGGCCGAGGAAGAGTGGCGGCCACAAGAAGAAGACGGAGCATGCAATGGTCGCCGGAGTGAGCGACATCAACTCGAGTTCCTGCTACTCTTCATCGAGCTCAAGCTGTGAAGAAGAAGAAGAGGACCGGCACAAGGGCAAGTGGTGGAGCAAGAACATCAACGGCCTATGCTTCAATGCCGAAGGCTTTTGCGGCATGGCACACAGCTCCGAGAGCAAGAAGAGCCAGAAGGATGACTCGGACTCCGACTCCGAGGATGAGGTAAACAATAATCCTGCCTTCTTGGTAGCGGAGAATGCTAGGTTGAATGACTTGCTTGACAACCGTGATGATGTGCTTAGAAAGACCAACAAGGAGAAGAGGGAGTATAGGTCTTTGCTTGGAGAGGCTAAGGAGAAGGTGGTTGAGCTAGAATCTTTGCTTGTTGATGCTAGGGCTCAAATAGATTCTCTGAAGTCTGCTCCTATTGTGACCGATGAACCCGAATGCACTGATTGTTCTGTTTTCCTTGGTGATTTGACTATGCTCAAGGAAAAATATGCTTCTAAGGTTGAGGAACTAGATTTTCTTAGGGTTGAACTAGAAGAGATGAAATCTAGGCTCTCCTTGCTTGGTGCTTGTACCTCTTGTCCTGTTTTGCATGCAAAGTTGGATGAATCACATGCTTATGCTAGATCACTATTGGTTGAATTGAAAGCTCCTATTCCTACTTCATGCTCTACTTGTGAATTACATGCTGTAAAGAATTTGGAGCTTGCACACTATGTTGATCGCTTGTAGGATGAGAATGATGAGTTGAGGAAAATGATGGGTTGGTTGTCTGGTCATGAGCCTCAGCTCAAGATGATGATTGAGGCATACAAGCGCTATGATGGGCAAGCTCTTGGGTCGGATAAGATTGGAGAGGGTAGTGGTGAGAAGGAGGAGAAGATAGGTGATATCCCAGCTCCACCAAAAACCTTCCACAAGAATTCCTTTGCTTCGAAGCCAAACCCACTTAGAAACCGACTAGACACAACCCCAGCTCCACCAGTGTTTCCTCCCCAAACAAATGACTTCCATAAACCCATCAAGTTCAAGAGTGACATGGGTAATGTGTTCTTTGGGAAGAAGGGAGAGAAACCGAGTGAGGAGAAGCCACAGCCCAGAGAGAACCCAAAGCCAAAGCCAAAACCAATCCCATTCCATTGTGATCATTGTGGGAGGGATGGTCACCTAGCTGAGTTTTGCTTCAGGAGGAAGCGTGAGGAGAGGTTTGCTAGGGAGATGGCAAACAAGGATAGGTACCGCCCTTCTCGTGGTGTGCCTGAGTCTCGTGTTGTGCCTAGGGGTGAGGGTACAGTGCATACCATTTACCCTCGAGAGAGGTGTGAGTTTCCTACATGGGGTGTGCCTCCTCAGAGAGACAGTGGTAGGCGTGTTGGGTTTGGGCGTGGTGAGTTTGCTGGACGTTCCTTCACTTGTGGCCAATACGAGTATGGGGGGAACGATCACAATTTTAGGTCTCAGAGGAGCTACGGACTACGGTCTCCACCTTGTGGTACTCATAGTCCTCCAAGGAGACGTGTGGGTGTTCCACCTAGGAGTGATAGGATGGATTTTTCTAACCCCACTTTTGAGCAAATGGCACGACACTGGTTTGATTCCTTTTACACTAACCCCAGTGCTGAGTCGTTTGCTCACTCTCGCTCTCGTTTTTGATTTTGCAGGTGGAAGGCATGGAGGGCTTTTCGTTGATTGACTCCGGTTGCTCTCGACACATGACCGGAGATCGAAGGTGGTTCTCCAGCCTCACCCCGGTGGTGTCCAAGTAGTACATCACTTTTGGGGACAATGGGAAAGGTAGAGTGCTTTCAGAGGGCACAGTGAAGGTAAGTGAGCGCATGACTCTTAGGCGTGTTGCTCTTGTCAAGTCTTTGGGGTTCAATCTTCTTTCGGTGTCCCAGCTTCTTGATAAGGGTTTTGTGGTCCGTTTCAAGATGGGCGCTTCGCATGTTTTGGATTCTCGAGGTGATCTTGTGTGCACACCCCGAGGGTCAGAGTTTCAGAGCCGATTTTTCTCAGTGCGTCGGCTCTTCTCGTTGTTTGGTTGCTGGTGTTTCGTGGAGCTTTGGAAATGGCATAGGAGGCTAGGTCTCTTGAGTTTTGACTTGTTGTCACGCTTGAGTGGGCTTGGTTTGGTCCGAGGATTGCCTAAGTTGAAACACCAAAAGGACTTTGTGTGTGCTCCGTGTAGGCATGGCAAGATGGTCACCGCCTCCCATCCACCTCTGACAGCTGTTATGACAGAGAGGCCATACGAGCTGTTCCATATGGACTTGGTTGGTCCAGCTCGTGTGTGCTCGGCGGGTGGGAAATGGTACGTCCTGGTGATAGTGGATGACTATTCTCACTATGCTTGGGTCTTCTTTTTGGCTGACAAGGGGGAGACATTTGGTTTTGTCTGAGATCTAATCTTGAGGTTGAAGAATGAGAGGAATGGGGATGCTGTTCGAGCTATTCGTAGCGACAATGGCACTGAATTTAAAAACTCTCGATTCGAAACCTTTTGTCGTCATTTGGGTCTCGAACATCAGTTTTCCTCTCCCTATGTCTCTTGTCAGAATGGTGTGGTAGAGAGGAAAAACCGTTCCCTTTGCGAGATGGCTCGGATGATGCTCGACGAGCATAGGACTCCGAGGAGATATTGGGCTGAGGCGGTGAATACCGCTTTTCATGTGGGGAACCAGATTTTTCTTCAGGCTTTCTTGAACAAGACGTGCTATGAGCTCATGCATGGGCGAGCACCTAGAGTGAGCTATTTCAAGGCTTTTGGTTGTCGATGTTTTATCCTCAAGAAGGGTAGGCTTGATAAGTTTGAGTCGAGGTCCTCCGATGGCATCTTTTTGGGTTATGCTAATCATTCTCGAGCATATCGTGTACTCAACCTTGATACTAACCTAGTCATGGAAACTTGTGAGGTTACCTTCGACGAGACACAGCCATGCAGTTGGTCTGTTTTTGAGTGTGCAGGTGATGACGAAGTTGGCAAGAGGATCTTTGAGGATGAGGAGGATGATGCTGGAGAAGATGATGGTGATGACGGTGAAGCTCCAGCCACGCATGTACCCTCTACTTCCACTACGACAACTACGGTGTAGGATGGCCCATCCCTACACTACGATCCAAAGATCAAGTGGAAGCTGCTGTTGAGGGGGAGGTCGTCTCTAGGCAAGAGGCACCGAGGCACGTTCAAGTTGATCATCCTCCCTCAAGAATCATTGGCGACATCAATGAACGTACAACACGGTCGAGGTCTAGAAATGTTTCTCACTTTGCTCATTCGGTTTTTGTTGCTACCTTTGAGCCGAAAGACATTGGACACGCACTCTCTGATCCTTATTAGGTGAACACTATGCATGAAGAGTTAGAGAACTCTGAGAGAAACCAAGTTTGGGAGTTGGTAGAGCCACCACCACATTGCAAATCTATTGGGACAAAATAGGTGTGGAAAAACAAAGAGGGTGAGAATGGTGAGGTGGTGAGAAACAAGTCGAGGTTGGTTGCTCAGGGTTAAAGCCAGAAAGAGGGGATGGACTATGAGGAGACATTTGCTCCTGTAGCCCGTTTGGAGGCGATTAGGATCCTTCTAGCCTTTTCTGTGGCTAAAGGGTTCAAATTGTACCAAATGGATGTGAAGAGTGCCTTATTGAATGGGTTTTTGGAGGAGGAAGTTTATGTGAAGCAACCACCGGGCTTTGAGAGTGTTGAGTTTCCCCACTGAGTGTATAAGCTGAGGAAGGCCTTGTATGGGTTGAAACAAGCTCCCCGGGCATGGTATTGAAGGTTGAGGGGGTTCTTGTTCAGCAAGGGGTTTGAGATGGGTAAGGTAGATAAGACTCTATTTCTCCTCAGGCAGGGTGATGATATCCTAAATGTTCAGGTGTATGTGGATGATATTGTCTTTGGCGGCTCGTCTCACTCTTTGGTTGCAAGATTTGTAGAGGACATGAGCAAAGAATTCGAGATGTCTATGATGGGAGAATTGCAGTTCTTTCTCAGGCGTCAGATCAAGCAGGCTGAGGAGGGAACATTTGTGCATCAAGCCAAGTACACGAAGGACATCCTCAAGAAGTTCAAGATGGACGACTCGAAGCCCCTGTCGACACCGATGAGTATGACTATAGCGCTGGATGCGGACGAGGACGGGGAGCCCGTGGACCAAAAGGAGTACCGGAGCATGATCGGCTCCCTCTTGTACTTGATGGCGCAGGCGGACATTCGATTCTCTGTGTGTCGTGTGCTCGTTTCAGCGTCACGAGGACTTCACATCGAGAGGCCATCAAGCGGATTTTCAGGTATCTTCGATACACTCCTGAGCTTGGTCTTTGGTACTCGGCGTCCTCTTCCCTTTCGCTTCTTGGTTTTTCAGTTGCCGACTTTGCGGGGTGTCGAGTCGATAGGAAGTCGACTTCAGGAACATGTCAGTTTTTGGGTTCCTCTTTGGTTTCTTGGTCTTCTCGCAAACAATCAAGTGTAGCTCAGTCTACCACAGAAGCCAAGTATGTAGCTGCTGCTAGTTGTTGCTCCAATTGTTTGGATCACATACACACTGAGTGACTTTGGTGAGGAGTGTACCCATGTTCCTCTCATGTGTGATAGCACAAGTGCCATTAGTGTTGCCAAAAATCCTGTGCTACACTCCAGAACCAAACATATAGAGGTGAGGTACCACTTTCTGAGAGACAATGTGGAGAAGGGAAACATCGACTTAATCCACGTGGCAACCCAGAAACACCTCACGATATCCTGACAAAGCCTTTGGACCAAGATACATTTGCTCGTTTGAGGGGTGAGCTTGGGGTGATTTATCCTTTTTGAGCTTGGGTTGGGGAGTCTGATGTACATATGCATGTTGCATTTTCATTCTTGTATCATATCATGTTTAGCATCTTTGTATCATAGACTGCATTTGTATCATATGCTTTGGAGATGTGCTTCTCCTATATACATTGATCACTGCGATATGCTGGATGTGAGCTTATGATCTTGCTAGTGAGCTCTTGTGATGTATAGCTATGCTCTTGGTAGCTTTGGGATGTATATGCATGTGAATGGCTTATTTTTGTAAAAGTGCTATACATGATCCTCTCTTGTGAGTTGAATGCCTTTCATGCTCATTGTGTACTTAAATAGCTATATCTTGCTTAATTTGTGCTTGGATATCATGCTCTTTTCATTTGGCGTCAAAGACCCATTTGTCATCATGAATGTTTAGCCTACATGTTACCTTGTGGAGAAGCCTAAGCTTCTTTTTGCCGCAAAGGCACTTCATGTACCATGCTTCATTTTAAATCTTGAAATTGGTATATGAGTTGCTTATGCTTGAAAAATATGCTTCCATGTCAAATATGCTTTAAATTCCTTAACTTGGGTGCTAAACCGTTGCATATTGTCTACCATTGAGAAGTCTCATGTTTAGAAGTAGACACATGGCTCGGTGGCTTTGACATGACATGAGATAGCTTGTAGGTGTTTGTGATGATCTTGTGATGAGAACTTGTGACCTTGTATGAAGTTTGTGGGCTATATGTTGTTTGTGCTCATTTTGGCCATATTGAGGTCCTATGCTCATGAGAGGGAAATTTTGCGAAAAATGCTTCATTTTGATTATGGCTATGTCACGTGCTTATATGTTCCTATCTATCTTGTTGGCGATACTTGTACTGAATATGTGGCTATCTTACTTGTCTATGTCTCATTTTTAGCATGCTGTAGTGCTCTTTGTCTATTTGAGAAGCACATGCTTGCATTTGTAGCCTTGATTCATGCATTACCAAAAAGGGGGAGAAATGTGCACCCAATTCATAACAAGGGGGAGAATTTCATTCAGGGGGAGTTTTTGCATCAAAGGGGAGAAAAATGGAGAGAAATGCATTTGTTCAGGGGGAGCTTGCATTCATGCTTTGGGAGCTCTTTTTCGCCTGATTTAGTTTGTGCTTCTTTGCCAATGGTGTCGAGCCCTTTTGCTTCACCTTGAGGAGTCGGCAATTTTGGAGCATTATATCTCGGTTGTGTTGAGTCGTTGCCCTTGCCTTAGGGGACCGAGATTTTTCTCCCTCAAGTGATCTTGTTTTGGCTTTTGTTTGGCTTTTGATCACTTATTTGAGTTTTTGGTTCGTTTCTTTTCTTTTTTTCTTTTCTCTGAATTGGTTACTATGTGTGTTGTCAATGCACTCATCAAGGGGGAGATTGAGGACGGGCGTCAGGGACAGTGGATGGTCGCTCCTTGGTGTGATGAGTGATTGACAACGTGGTGTGACCGACTCTTGGCGAGTATTGCAGTGCAGGTTGTGGCAGTTGCGTTGGGTGCGGTGAAGGCGGGCGCGAAGGTCTTATGCGGGGCCTCAGGAGTGGAGACGGAAGTGAGCTCGGCTCGATGGACCCGGTGGCGAATGAGATCAAGTGCGGGTCGCATGGTGGCAGAAAAGCAAGCAAAGAAATCGTGAAGCGGCGGTGCGGCGGTGGCGGCCCGAGTCTGTGGGGTTTGCGGCGGTTCACCACAAAACCGTCGGGTTACTTGATTGAGCCACAAAACTAAGACCGGAGGCTCGGCGGAGACGGGATCCGAGTGCGCCGGGAAGCTTCGATGCCGATGGACACACGGCGGGATCGCGGGGCTTGCGTCGGGAGGACGCGAACTGCGGCGAAGGAGTGGCCGCCTGATGAAGAGGAGTGCTACTTGACCATCTTGCCCCTAAGGGGTGTGTATCTTCTTTTATGTTCTTGGGGTAGCTTGGTCATTTGCCCAACCCGGAGAGACTTCATATATATAGCTCTAGGATTCCAGGGCAAATCATCCATCCGCTTCTCATTTTCCCTGCTCTATAGGCTAGATTTTCTTCATGATTTTGTAGAGAATCTGACCTCTGGTTGTATGGAAGTATTCATGGTTGCGTCCATTTCCTTCTCTTGGCTCGAGTGATTTTCGTGTCTTTTTCGAGTCTTTTCGTAGGATTTTCATGCACAGCTTGTTCCTTTGATTCTGAGGTGTTTGTGTTCGGTTTTATTTGTGGGGATCATGGATAGATGTCTTGTGCATCTTTGTGCTTGATCTTGACCCCTCAAACACCGGATTTGGTCTCCGATTCGAGGATTTCGGTTGGAACCCTAGCTTTTTGTGTGAGCTCAGTGGAATCCCGATTCCTCTCGATTCAGTGGGTTTGAGGCTACAAATTCGTTGGAATAGCATCCCCTAGAGATGCTTCATCTTCTCCTATGATTTGGTAGCAATCCCTTGGTGGATTCGGGAGATCGGGTGAAGGGAAGGTGGTGTTGACCTTCAAGAGGTCAGGCTCGGTTTTCTGTCCGTGAGCTTGGCGGACCGTCTGCGACCCCCGTGCGGACCGTCCGCGAGGTAGCTGCCAGCCGGTTGTTCGTCGTGTTCTTCGCGAGTTTTTGAGCGCTTCTTGTTCGATCCGTTGAGCGCTTAGGTTTTGGTTGGAGGGTGTTGGCCGGACCGTCCGCCGAGTGGCGGACGATGCGAGAACGGACCGTCCGCGGTGCTTGCGGACTGATTCCTCGGTAGTCTTGGAGGTTCGGTGCTTTTGCGAACGTCCGCTGTACACCGGACGTCACTTGACCCTCGCGGACCGTCCGCCCAGGGCCTCGCAGATCGCCTAAGTCCTTTGCTTCTCGGTTTGTGCTTCCGCTTTGGATTGAGTTTGGACTTGCTCCTAGGGTTGATAGGTCCGTTGTGACTACATGATCTTGGGAAGTTCATGTGGGATCCCTTGCTTGTGATTTTGGGGTATAGTCGAGTTCATCTCTTCGGAGAAGAATTTTTATCGGCTCTCATTCACTCCCCACACTCTGGTCACCTAATCGGTCCTTGACGATCTGTCAGGTGACCACTAGAAGAAGGTTCATCGCCGATGGGCTGTGATGGTGCACTAGAGGTAGAGGAGTTTGTTGTTGTGGGAGACTGCATATATGATATGTCAGGTTGTCAGTAGGGCAACATAAGCAAGACTGAAAATCTAAACAAAATTCTTATTAGATAAATTATTTTTCTCTGACAGGCAAAATAGCTGATATTAGACTAGAAATCATTACAAGTCGTAAATAAAATCAGCATAGACATATACAGTTCATATTTTACTTAATTAGCATACAGGGATTTGTGCTAACCATTTTGACAGGGACACAGCAATATGCTTATATATCAAAGCGAGAATAAATTCCTTCAAGCGCTTCCTTGTCCAACTTCAGCGATGGATTGTGTGTTCCATGTGTACATGCAACAAGAGGATCAAGCAATCATGACATTATATATGTGATGGTGAAACAACACTCACAACACATCATGACACCAATAATAACAATATATATGACAATAGTGAAACAATTAACACTCACAACAAAGCATAGGACAGTCTAGTTATCACTACATTATAAACCAACTGATGCATTTCCCATCGACATTATGTGGCCATCGAAATTAAAGTATGCTAACAGGTCCAAAGCATAGCTATGTCGATCTGGTACATTCAAAGCATAGCAAAATTAAAGTATGCATTAATCCTCAATGCTTTTCATGAATTTGATTACAAAAATTGTAGCACCAGAACATGAAAATGAATTTCAACAGTTCATATAACTTCATCTGTTAGCAACAATTTATTCAAACAGACTTGGAGCAACAAAATCCATCCATCAAATCCACAGTCAATCAATTAAAAATGAACTATTAAGGCATGTCTCCTAATCCACCTTGACAGAATATATAGCGATTGGGTGGCGGCGAGAGAGAGGGTGTTGGGGGTTCAAGCAGGACTAACCTCAGTCGCGAATGAAGTAGTTGTTCTCGTGATGGTCGGAGGGGCGGATCCACGTCGGCTCGTGGCCTGAGGTGGCCGGGGATGCCGGATCTGCGTCACCGTCTTTAGGTTGGCCGGGAAGCCGTCCGCACACCAGTAACCGAATCCTCGTCACCGTCGTCACGTAGGTGGGGCTGGAGAAGAGCAGGGCTGCGGTGGGAAGAGAGTGGCGAAGGCGAGCGGGGAGAGTGGCGGCGACGACTAGGGTAGGAGAAGGAGCGAGGCGGCGTGGCGAGTCACGGGCATTGTGGATCTGTCTAGCAGTAGCCGAATATGTCCCACGAGGAGGCAGCAGAATGTGTTTAAGGAAATTACTAGCGTGCCCTTGAATGGCTCTCTGGTGGAATTGGAATTCCATGGGCATTATAGTCAATATAGGTGGGAAATTTTGAACAGCCGCGCAGTTTGCCTCATGAGCGTGGGCGGTGTCATTGGCGGGTTAGTGAACCCGCATCGCCTTTGTTGGGGATTGGGTCGGGCGGGCAGCGGTTATCTTTTATATTGGGCACGGCGACGTGGCGCCACTATTTTTCGAATGAAACTTGCTTTCCTAAAATATTAGAGCCCATAAAATAGCACCTAAAAAATCATAAAAATACGAACAATTCATATTTGGACATTTAGTATTTGAATAAAATATCAACAGTCACACTTGTGTGCCCAAGATTCTTATAATTCATTTTTACATCCGATGTTAATGATGTAATAATTCTAATAACATCAAGTGTGCTCTAAAAAATCTACAAATTGACTTGGCAACATAATTTGGGTACCTAAACTTGTCTTCAAAATTTCAAATGGTTTCGATGAAGAAATAATATACTTTTGTACAAATATCTACATCTCTCACATAGTTTCCTAGAATGTTGCTTGAACATTGAAGTTTGCCACACTTTGCAACATGTTCGAACTCATGTGCAGTTGAAAACTTAACAAAACCTTGTGTTCACCTTAAGATTACGAAAATGCAAAGTTTCATTACAGGAGGTGTGGAAAACAAATATTATTTATATGTTGTACTTACATAGAACAAGATAAGGCATATAAACATTGTTCCAGAAACGAAATATACACTAACCAATGAAATTAATGAAAATATGGTGATTTTAGAAAAATTTAGAAAAAAAATAATCAAATTTGGAATAATTACAACGGAGAAATACATGTTATAGAATTTGATTGCAGATTAAAAAGAGAAATGCGAACTATTCTTCATTCCAATAGAACTGGGCCCCACCGTCATTGGTGACGCGGGACGAATAAACTGTTCTTCATTCTCGAATAGAACAAAGGAGGAAGCAGAGGGCACCGCCGCCGCGTGCCGCTTGGTTTGACACCCAAGAGGGCACCCTAGGCCTCGTCGGCGGCAAATGAGACCACCGCATCCTTCGATTTGACTCACAAATGTGACAAATCAAATCTTGTCTATCAAAAACCGATTAAAAACCGACATCCAGATTAAATCAAATCCGCGTTTAGTAATACCTAATAATTTACATTCAAGATAGATAATTTTCATTGATGCTTGCGCCTACATCCCGATGTTCATCCTGCTGACGGTGTACTCCACCGCGATGCTGAAGTTACGCGTCCAGAGGTCGAACTCATGACGAATGCGACACTCGGCGCTGCGGTAGTGGATGATCTCTGAGGTCTCCAACCCGTGGCGCCTACATCCGCGCCCAAATGCGGGGCGTGGGGATTACGGGCGAGCAACGGAATGTCGTTGGTGCCGTCACGAAGCCATTACCACCACGCAATGTTGCGGAGATCCCGGTTGACGAGGTTGCGCAGCCGCCGCGGGTTGTGGTTCTTCCACCGCCCGTCAGGGGGTGACGGGCCGCCGCTGATTTCGTGGAGCAGTGCCTTGGCTTCGTGGTCGCGAGGTTGCAATGGTACTTCAAACGATCGCTAAAGTACTTCACACCAGAGTCTTTAGCAGCGGCATCTCCGACGAGCTTCAGACCCTTATCGGGATTCTGCCGCCTCATCAACCTCTCCATCCCCTCGAAGAATACGGCCTCTGGATGATTGGTCTCGCGGAAGCGCCGCTCAAAGCACGACCCGACATAGCGATTCACGCACACGGCGAAGCTCACGCGACACGTGCGGTAGTACCTCATCAGTCGCGCATGCGCGGAATGTGCCGCGGATCGATTACGAAGGATCGTGAAAGCGAATGACGGGCTCATCCTTGATGGAGTGGATGATGATCTGGGTGATAAGATCATTTGGCAGCAGCTGCATCAAGCACACCGCGGCCATCAAGGAGAAGGGGAGGAAATAGAAAGGCGTTGGGGTTAAAATTGAAAGGCGGCGGGGTTTGGAAATAGAAAAAGGCGACGTGGCCATCTAGAACAATATATGGAAATTGAAAAGGCGCTGCAGTTTGGCTGCTGACGCTGACGAGTGGGCCCGACACCATTTCCCCTGCCCCTTCACCTTCCCGCGTAATTGAAATGTGGCGCATGTTTTTGGACGGTTTTTCTCCCGAAACGGAGCCCGAGGCGTAGTAGGTGGGGGTAGAGGCACCTGACGGTTTCGCGTCTTGTCAATATAACTCCCATGCCTTCCCCTGCCTTCCCCTACTTCTTCCATAAGCTTCTTCTTCCTCCTCGCGATCCACCACTACAAATCTCTGGTCACCGAGAGATCACGAAGGAGAAGATGGCGTCGTGTGCCCGTCGTCGTGGCGGAGACGAAGGAGACGACGACGGCAGCCAAGCCGTCGGAGGAAGTTGGAGAAGGGGAAGGAGCCGGCGACCAAGAAGAAGGATGCCGACGAGGAACCGTTCGGTGACAACACTAAGTTCGCCGTCCACCTGCTCAAGAGCGCATTCAGGAAGCTTCACGATATTGGTGAGGCCTTCGACATCAAGGTGCCTCATGAAGCGTACAAGTACCCAAGCGTGAAGGGTCTCGCCTTCAGGATCCACGGGTTGGCTGAAAAGCTTGAGGACCTCCCCATGGTCAAGCGGGCTGGCCACTTCATCGTCGACGACAGCGGCTCCGACGGCGACGACGGCAACCACGGCGGCAACGACGGCGGGACTCCGACAGCGGCGACCGACTAATTGATAGACTCCTGTACCATATATAGTAATAATGTGTGTGTTTGTGTGTTCATCAGGTTGTTGGACATGAACTGCTTAGTTTGTTTGTCGATCATGAACTGCTTAATTAATTGGCTTGGTTGTTGGATTTTGTATGTCATGAACTCGATCTAATAGACGCGAGTAGATCCATCCGCGTCTCCTATAATATGTATTCCTCTGTTGTGATGAACTAGAGATCCGTTGTGATGAACTGGAGATCTGTTATGATGAATTAGATCTTAGAGACAATGGATAGTCATTGGCGACACGGGTTAGTGAACCTGCATCGCCTTTGCTGGCAGTTGAGTCCGGGCGGGTAGGCAACGGTTATCTTTTTATATTGGCTGCTGGCGCTAACGCGTGGGCCCGTCACTATTTTTTTGGAATAAAACTTGCTTCCTTAAAATATTATATCCCATAAAACAACACCTAAAAATCATAAAAATACGAACAATTCATATTTTGACATTTAGTATTTGAATAAAATATCAATTAGTCACACTTGTGTGCCCAAGATTCTTATAATTCATTTTTACATCCCATGTTAATGATGTAATAATTCTAATAACATCTAGTGTGCTCTAAAAAATCTAAAGATTGACTTGGCAACATAATTTGGGTACCTAAACTTGTCTTCAAAATTTCAAATGGTTTCGATGCTAGAATGTTATTGCTTGAACATTTAAGTTTTCACACTTTGCAACATGTTCGAACTCATATGAATTTGAAAATTTAACAAAACCTTGTGTTCACCTTAAGCTTACTAAATGCAAAGTTTCATCACTAATGGTTGTGTAAAACAAATATTATTTATATGTTGTTGTACCTACAAAGAACAAAATAAGGCATATAAACATTATTCAAGAAACGGAATATACACTAAACAATAAAATTAATGAAAACATGGTGATTTTAGAAAAAATTATAAAAAAAATCAAATTTGGACTAATTACGACGAAGAAATATATGTTACAACATTTGATTGCAGCTTAAAAGGAGAAATTCGAACTGTTCTTCATTCGAATAGAACTGGGCCCCACGGTCATTGGCGACACGGGACGGATAATCCGCGTCGTCTTTGCTGCTCTTTCAAAAATTTACACAGATAATACGAGCAACATACAAAAGCTAATCCACTACTGATTTCGTATTCCAATACTCCGTTCGAACTGCACCATTTCGCGGTGGAGCCTACAAGCTTCGCTGCAAAACAGAGAAATTCCAAGCCATCCTTTATCCACGCCGCAGCCGC
This sequence comes from Cenchrus purpureus, assembly GCA_022644695.1. Taxonomy (NCBI): domain Eukaryota; kingdom Viridiplantae; phylum Streptophyta; class Magnoliopsida; order Poales; family Poaceae; genus Cenchrus; species Cenchrus purpureus. The sequence continues at coordinate 97,968,341 of CP053458.1, forward strand.
CGCCGTTGCCTGCGCACGGCTGATCGTCGCGCACCTATGCCGGAGGCGGCAGCGGTTCACCCCAAATGTACCACGTCGAGGAGTGGATCGCACGCGCGGCCTTCTCGCGCAAAGGCAGACACCCTCGTTGCTCGGCCATCTCGTCGTATTACCACCGTCACCACCGCCGACCGCCTCATGTGCGCGGTGTTGTCGGCGGCGGCACCGCTATTGTCCCTGTAGAGCAAGATGGCGTATAGATAGGCCGCCGCATCGTGCCCACCCTCGGTGGCACGCCGGAGATCATTGCTTTCCCTGTTTTCCATGAACACGACTTTGATCCCGGAGAAGAAGCAAGCCCCCGGATTCCCGAGATCGGTCAGCATAGCAAGGAAGGCTTTGTAGGCGGTGGGGTCCCACACCCAAGAAATCTCATCTCTTATCCCCTCTATCGACAAACGCCGGCCGACGTCACGGTGGCCGCACACACGGCGCATGGTCGAGCAAGTACCTCATAGGCTGCGGAGGTCAGCCAAGGGCCACTCCGAGGTTGCACCGACGGGCTGCAATCTCAATGCGGAGGTCTTGAGGGAGGTCGGCGGCGGTGGTGCCGCTTGCTTACCGGCATGCTAGGCATCTCCGGCCGGGAATGGTGACGATGAGGAGTAGGCAGTTGCTGTTTTTTCACGGGTAGATGAAGGGGTAGGGGATCTAAATTATTTTGGAATGAGAAGATACAGGAGACTTGTTTCCAAACACAGTTTAAGTATGCAATGGAGACGTGGGTTGGCTAATCCGCGTATCCTTTAATTCTCCATTGGAGACGACGTTTGGCTAATCCGCGTATCCTTTAATTCTACATTGGGGACGATGTTTGGTTAATCCGCGTATCCTTTAATTCTACATTGGAATCACTACCTCTGCTCGACCATTGGTGATCGCTTCCCTTGACCGGATCTGGCATCAATTTCTTGGGAACCTTCCCGTTTCCTATGCTTTTGATCTTATCCCTTCCGTTTTTTTACAACAGATATTATCCCTTCCTTGTTTTTGCTATAAAAAGGGACCGATGCCTATCAGTCCTCCTCACTTGCTTCGTTCTTCTCTAGATCTAGATCTAGCTATGGCACAAAAGAATAGATCTTGTAGGCCGCAAGCTTTTGCTTTTCTCTTTTCTTCCTCCTCCTCGTTCTCTCAGTTGCTAGAAGAATTCTTGTGATATGGGTGATTGGGTTGCTCATCCCTCTAGCACAGCTTCTAGAAGAATCCTTGTGATATATTTCCTTGTGATTTTGCATTAGCTGTCGGGGGAGAGTAGCCCAGAACCTCTGGCATCAGGAAGAACAAGCCGACAAAAGATCACGGAGGTCTGGGGCATCTCGTCGAACTTGCGCTTCCTTTTGCTTTCCCTCCTCCAAGAGGAGGATTTTTGAAGGGATATGTTTCCCCCCTTATGTTGTATCTTTCTCGTCTGCTCACTCGTAAGCATGAAGAAGAACAAGCCGATGGGAAGGTCACAGAACCTGGAGCATATATCGTCAAACTTACTTTTCCTTTTGCTTTCCCTCCTCCAGGAGGAAAATTTTTGATGGGATATGTTCTCCCCTTCTGCAGTATTTTCCTCTTTTGCTTAGTTTAGATTTATGTTCCTCATCCTGGTAGTGTCTAATGATTACCCATTCTACTGTATTTTCCTCTTATGCTCACTTGTAATCATGAAGAAGAACAAGCCGACGGGAGCATATCTCTTTTGCTTAGTTTAGAAACCTTTGTTCCTCATCCTGGTAGTGCCTAGTGATGATGAACATAGATGGCCGCTTTGTAACCTTCTGATGTATCAATGATGACTGTAATCTCTGTGTGTGATTTTGCATCTTAAGAGACATGATTGTGTGATTATCTACTTGTGTCATTATCTGTGTGCAGTCTAATTATTTGTACGATTTACCTGCTCACTTACAAGCATGAAGAAGAACAAGCCGACGGGAGCATATCTCTTTTGCTTAGTTTAGATCTATGTTCCTCATCCTGGTAGTGCCTAGTGATGATGAACATAGATGGCCGCTTTGTAACCTTCTGATGTAATCTGTGTGTGTGATTTTGCATCTCTTGCCCATAACAAAGGTGACGCAGGTTGGCTAATCCGCGTCTCTTTTATATTAACACCCATCGATGATAATAATGTCGCGACTGCAGATACTTCCGAATCGAGAATATAAATAGAATATATACAGTATCTTAGGAAGAATATATTACAAAAAGGATTCAAATTCCACCACATCCTATATATTACAAAAAGGATTCAAATTCCACCAATACATCACATCCTATATATTACAAAACGGATTCCATTTCCACCAATAGACACATCTTGCATTACAAAAAGGATTCAGCGAAATCGCTTGCTTTTCTTCCTTCATTTACGTATATGGATTTTTCACTATGGTCACTTCATGTACGGTGTTTTGTTAGTTCCCAAGAGTCGGGCTTGTATGAAGTGTCAAAGGATGGAATTTCGTCAAACTGGTTGTATTCCTCCTCCTCAACAACATTTTCAACCCCAACAATCTTTTTTTTCTAGGCAGAACCACAGACCAGTTCTTCTTTGCAAGGTCAGGTACATAGAACACTTGCTCAACATCGTTGGTGAAGACAAAGCGATTCGTTTTGTAACCAAAGACAGAGATCAACACTAACAAAACCATATTTGTCTTTGCTCACAACTCTCTTCCCATTGGTGACCCATCTACACCAAAACAAGGCTACCTTCAATCCTACATAATCAAGCTCCCATATCTCCTCTATTTGACCATAATATGTATGCATGCATGTCATCATCATCATCACCGTAAATCGACGATGGCCCGCCGCACACCACTATTTTGATAGACGCTCTTTTTATCCTGGGCCATGGTGTAGAACTGTGTATCCATTGATATCCATTGCTTGGTATTTTGTAACAGTGAATAATGGCCTCGATGATAGATTACTTATCTCGTCGGTTATTACAGCATTGCTGCATGTCTCGACATAATCTCAGAGCCACCTGTTGAAACCTTGCATGTGCATCTTTGCAAGCCAAGCCCTACCATGGTCAGGGTTGTCTTGACGTAGTTGTCACTTGTGCTCATTGGCAAATGGTGTAATCAGGTGCAGCTGTTGTATCACGGTGAAATGAGCCTTTTGGAAGGCATCTGGTTCCGGAGTGACTGACTTTTTCCTAGGGTCCCAACACTTGAAAGCCTACCTTCATGCCGTGAGCTAGGCACACCAATGGGGTTTTGGGGGTCCATATAACCCATGGCCCACTCCACTGCTTCGATGGTATCGTAGCCACGAACAATGTACCAATGATTTTAGGAATCCAAAGAACCTCTCATATGGAAACATCTGATGAAGGTAAGATGGGCCAAGGTACCAGATCTCCCTCGTGAGGTGTCTTTGTTAGATGCAGCATGAGATCAAAGAATGATGGTGGGAAGGTAGCTTCAAGCAGGCATAGGATTTCGAAATGCCTCCTCTCTAAGTTCAATAGTTTTTCCTCATCAATCACCTTCTGTTCTATTGCATTGAAGAATAAACACAAGCTCGTGACGCGTCATGAACCGGCCTCGCCTTGATACCTCTAAGTGCAACAGGGAAGAAGAGCATCATCAACACATGGCAATAATGAGATTTCATCAAGTTGAAATTCATTTCCATGTCCTTCACCGACACTAGCCTCTTGAAGTTTGATGAGTAGCCAGGTACTTTCAAATCATGCAAAACTCACGAAATTCTTTTCTCTGCCTTTAACAAGGTGGTTGCAGCAACGGGAAGGTCCGTCCCCGTCTCTATTTCCTCTGCATAGAGCTCCGGCCTAATGCCCAGATCTTTAAGATCCTCCCTTGCATTTTATGATCTTTTCCTTTGGACTTCTGTTGTAGCAATGTTCCACAAGTAGCTTCACACACATTCTTCTTGACGTGCATGTTGTTAACCGAATGACGCACATCCAACATCGGCCAATACTCTAGCTCCCATAGAATTGATTTCTTGTTCCACATTCCTTCTTCTTCTTCTTCACCATCTCGTTTCTTTCTTTTACCAAGGGTTTTTTCAGTCAGTTTGGGTAACACCTCGATAGTTTTGACGTCCTTGACTTTCAAGTGGACAAGATCTCCAGTCACATGCAACGGCACCTCTCGATCCTCCTTTTCCCCATCCAACTGACAATCCATGGCCCGGTATGAATGTTTCTTGCCGAGGAAATGATGGTGCCCCATAAATACGTATTTCTTTGAATGTCTTAGCCACACTGCGCAAGTATCTTCCAAGCAGTGTGGGCAAGCTGCACCTTTCCTTTTACTCTGGCCAGAGAGGTTGCGATGAGCTGGGTTGTCGTTGATGGTGGTGAACAACATGGCGCACATTGTGAACTCCTCACGCTTGAACTCATCCCAAACCTCCTTCACACCAGGCTTCCACAGTATCTTCAAGTCATCAACTAGTGGCCTCAAGTAGACATCAATACGGTCGCCAGGTTGCTTTGGCCCGGAGACCAATATTGTCAGCATCATATATTTCTGTTTCTTGCATAGCCAGGGTGGAAGGTTGTACAATGACAGCACGACAGGCCAGGTGCTATGTGTTGAGCTCGTTGCGAATGAGTTCACGCCATATCATGCTCATACCAAACCGTACGCTCCTTATGTCTTTGTTAAACCACTTAAAGTGGTTATTAATGTTACCCCATTGTGTTGCATCTGCGGGGTGCCTAAACTTGCCATCTTCCTTCTTTCGGCCTTCCTCATGCCAACGCAAGAGTTGGGCCTCCTTTCGTGTTGCGAACCATCTTCTCAGTCGAGGAATGATGCAAAAATACCATGCCACCCTCATAGGAGCCCCTCTGTTAGCCTTCTTCTTCTCGCCTCTGATCTCCACGGGCTCGTTCTCATCATCAGCATTATTATCATCTCCACCATCCTTTTTCCTCTTGTATCGCGATCGCACACTTGGGGCACTTGTCAAAGTCTGCATAATCTCCACGGAACAATACACAACTATTCTTGCATGCATGGCTTTTTTCAACCTCTATTCCTAGAGGACAGATTATCTTTTTCACCTCATAGACAGACTCGGCTATTTGGTTTCCTTCAGGTAGCATGTCTCTAAGCACATCCAATAGATGTTTGAAACTTTTGTTGCTCCAACCATGATCTGCCTTAATCTACAGAAGTTTTAGATCACCCGAAAGGCGAGAGTACTTTTGGCAATCAGGATAGAGGGGTTTCTTTGAATCTTCAATGAAGCTTGACCTCGCTAATTCAGAAGGTGTGTACACTCGTTGAAACTCAACATCCCGCAACATTTGATCAACAATGTGCACACGTTGCAACACCTCACCATCATCGAAACCCCTAACTTCTTGATCAGTGATATCCTCAGGCCTCATCACATTGGGTGGGAATGGTTCATTTTCCTCAAAAACTCCACATTCATCAAGGTCTTCATCATGGCCGGTAGCATGGTGTCACACTTCACGTTCATTTAGGCATCCTGCTTCGAGTTCATTAAGGCCTTCCTCACCATGTTTATTCCAACACGTGTAATTTTTTGTGAAACCACGTGTGACCAAATGATGAAAAATGATTTCTCGTTGTCCGAATTTCTTTTGGTTGAGACAATCTATATCAGTATAGCATTGCCACGAACACCACGGTTTCTCATATCCGCCTCTGCTTGATTTAGAAAACCTATTGACCCCGCTTAAGAAATTCTCCCAATCTTCTTGGGGCTGTACATACATCCAAGCCCGCAGCGGATCTCGCAATTTCCATACACCAAATGAGCATAATTCATCACGAGAAAAAACCGATAATATAAGAGGATTAGGACAGTGAAGAATTTCAATAAAAGGGGCAATTAATTTCCACCTTGCGAGGACTTCTACGAGGTGAGCACGGCCAGGAGGAGGAGGATCGGGCGGCATCGCGTCCGCGGCGTAGCGGAGGACAGCGCCGAGCAGGAGGGACACAGGCGTCTGCTTTGGATGACGCCCGCGGTCGGCGTCCGCCCCTTTCACCGTCGTGCATGCGGTCGGCGGCTGCTGCGGCGCCCGGCTTTTGAGAGAAGGCGCGATCCTCGGGCGTGTGCGTTGGCGGTGGCAAGCGGGCAGCCGGAGGACTTGGAGGAGAGGCGGTGACCTTCCGAGGAGAGAGGCGGGTTGCCGGGAACGTGGTGGCCTCCGAGGAGAGAGCGAGTGGTGTCGGGCGAAGACGAGCAGCGCAATAACAACGCACATCTTCGATGTGAGAAAAAAGGCGACGCTGGGTAGGAATCAAAGGAGACGCGTCTTAAGAAACGAGCGTATCCAATTAGGTCGCCATCAAAGGAGCGCGTCTAACAAACATGCGTCTCGGTATGAAAGTTATCGATGTAACGGACTTTATAGCCGATTACCGTCTGGCGATGATCGATAGAGACTTAAGAGCCCGTTACCGATAGGGCATTGATCGTAGCAGTTTACGAGCCTGTTACCGATAGGTTTAACTTTTGTAACGGACTCGCTTTAACGTCCGTTACAAAGAATTCATGTAATGGGCGTTTAAGAGGCTCGTTACCATAAGTCCACATTGGTAACGGGCGTTGTGGAGGCAAATCCCGGGGTTGGTCTACCACGCTTATGGGTAACGGGCGCCAAATAACAACCATTACAAATGTGGGTGCATGTAACGGGTGTTAAGGGTCCGTTACAAATGCTACGTGACCTATTTGAGGTTTTTACGTAGTGATTGCAAAGTGCGAAATTTTGGCTACGCACGTGCTGTTGTCAAACCACATATGCATCTACTATCTGTTCAAGACTTAACCCATGTACCGTATGCCATCAAAATGTTTCTAGTTAATTCCCAAATCGACATTGAACAAGTTGTGCCATCCGGATTTCTAACAAATTCTTTCACTACATACTATTGGAGTTTTTCATAATTTGTTGTTGATTCTAATGCTACTTCCCACATATCAGTTTAAATCCTTGTGAAACATGCATCTTGCTTTCTGCTTCTTTCGGAGTGCGGTAGAAAGTGGAAGCATGTGCGGTGCTCTTCTTTTTGCATGGGCCTGATAGATTTGCCGGATTGACTAAGAGTAGATCGAGTGGGTAAACTCTGTGATTGACATACCTTGGAACTCCTAGTGAGCCAGCCATGGCGAGGTCGACTCGGTGGAGGCGTTGGTGACGACGACGTGCGGTGGTGCTTCCCATCGCTTCAGCGCGACCCTCTAGATCGGTTAGGGTTAGGAGTGTGAGGACTGTAGCGGCGGTAGCGAACCTCGTGTTTGGAGCCCGTGGCCCCCACTCCCTCTTATAGCGCTGCGCGACAGGGGCCTACCATCCTTCTAACGGGCTGGGCGTCCCTGATCAGGACGCGAGTCAAGGGCCCAATGGGCCGTTGGGTCCATTGGTGGAGAGATCAATCTAACATTCTTCCCATTGATCTCACCATATACTTTTAACTTCTTTTCCAATTCCATTACAGATCGGTGCATATAGCATGTTTTATCGTCACGGTTAATCTCGATTCATGTCAATCCCCGAAAGATTCAACAGCTACAATACACATCTCTGTACTGAAACAAATTCTCTAACTTTGGGCCCTTTATCGTCCGAAATCGTAAACTATACCATAAACCCATGTCGCATATTTGTTCTCTAAGCGCACTGGGTGGTAAAACTTTTGTAAGAGGATCCTCAAGCACTTGCTTGTCTCTTATATGTGCAATATCTTTAATGTGATTCCGGACTTACTCCTTTACAACATATAACTTTGTGTCAATGTGTTTGGTAGCACACTTGACTTGTTGTCATAGGAGTGAACTACTTCAATGGTTATTGCCGTTGTCAACCATTATCAACTCCGGGTACAAGTTCCATTAACCATTTTGCCTGTCCCTCAGCCTCGTATCATGCTATACCACATCTTTGCATCACATTGATGATAATTGCTTTACCCTTTGGAGCTTTTCCACACAAAAACTCCAAGTGTGAAAGTTAGCGACAATTGTGGATTTTGCTACACATTTCACAAATTTATATTTGTACTCACAACCTTTTGAGAGCACTTGATCTTTCCAACTTAGCATGAGGCTGATACACTTAATTCCATTCCAGTGATCTATAGCTGGATTGGACATTGCCAAAACAACCCGGATATATGAACTATGTCAGGGTAAGTTCTATCTTTTGCATTCATTGAGCTTCCAACAGCTGAAGCATATGGTACCATATTCCTTTAATCCATTTCATATTGACTCTTGGAACATGAAGGTTCCCAAAACCATTACCCTTAATGATGAGGACAGGCGTAGGTTTACTCGCATGCATACTATATTTCTTTGCAACTTTTCTAAGTATGCCTATTGCGATAGTCCTAATACCCCTTTTCTTTTATCTCGGTGAATCTCGATCCTTATAATTGAGAGACATTCATCGAGAATTTCCTTGAACTTTGAGGACAAGAAACTCTTCTTCTTCTTTTACAACATATTGACATCATTGCTACCATGCAAGATGTCAATCACATATGCACAATTAGCAAATGAATTTCCCATTCTATAACTTTGTACAAATGTTGTCCTCTTATTCTCTTTAAACCCACAATTAACAACCAATTCTTTTATCTTTGAATGTTATCATTCATAAATGATTTCTTTAGGCAGCATTCCTAATCTTCTTTTACTTTTATGGCAAAAACCCTCAGGTTGTGCCATGTAATACTTTCATCTGATGTAACTTAGATCATGATGTGCCAGTAGATTCATTGTATTCCATTCATTCTCTTTGCACAAAACTTTTGATTTAAGATGCGCTTTGCGTGTTCACATATTCCCTTTGGAGTCACGTCACGACTTGTAGACCCATTACTGACCCTCTGTTACGGCTCCATTGAGAATTACTTCTGAGTCCCAAGCTTCCTCGGAATTCATCAGTTTCATTTCAACGAACAAGCGCTTCTTATGGTTTTAACACATGGGGTGGAATAAACCTCAATGTGAACTTTTCTATATTACAAACTTTGCAACCATCAGACTTTTGACTCTTTGAGACCTACTAGAGGCCTCAACCTCTGGTACATTGAGTGCCTCAACTTTTGGTACATCTACCATATGGGGGCTGCAATAGCTCTCCCCATGTACAACAGTGAGCTTCAATGGCTCCTGAAGGACAGGTTCCATATCATCTACCATATTGTTGCCACGAGTGTCGAGAGAAATAGCTCCTGAATCATCAGAGTGGGCACATATACCCACTTCTCCTCGAAGTCAATTTCTCGAGCCACCATGCTCCCCCTGATTGCTCTCGTATTCCAAGAAGACAATGTGTCTCGTTAGAAATAAAAGAACCTTTTCTTGTATCTGAATGGCCAATAAAATGGCTCCCCAGATCGGTCTTTTCTTTCATCTGGATGGCCAACAAAATGGCTCCCCCAGATCTTTCCATCTATTATAAAAAATAGTGTATCTTTAAACTTTCTCATTTGGGTTTGTTCTTTTCTTTCACTATTTTGATCACACTCTAAATGCATAGTATGCATTACATTTCCTAAAGTACTGGGGATTTTCACCTTTCTCACCTTTCTCCCCGAAATGTGGCATGAACTTTCTTGCCACAATTTCGAAAAACATTCAGGACTATTATTAGTGAGGAAACTTTGAAAAAACTTTCATTACTTCCTTTATCTGTATGATTATATCACACAAAACAAGGTTGTTTCTTAACTCATATATGGGAGTACATTTTTCCTCATTTCACTTTAAGAACTCAACAAAGTCCTTTATATCAGTGCTTTTTAAAACTCAAGCAACTCAAACTTGTATATCATTCTTTATCTTTAGGTTCGCATATTACTTTCTATTCTCTTTAAACTCATATAGTGCTTAATGACTATAGTACGATATGTACGATTAGCATAAGAGCTACTCCAAAAAATTCTCTTTCCCAATGTGGGATACACTAAAAGCACATGAGTCATTATATCTTTCTCCCGCCATGCAGGTTGAGTCCTTTGCCAAAACTTTTCTCGCCACATAGGATTGTCTAACATAAGCATTATGCCAACTTTAGCCAATCATGCGGGTTATTTTTCTCAGAGCTTTTCCCGCCATGCGGGTATACAATCACAAACTTTCCCCCTTTCAGGTAATTCCCTGGAAGGGACATGCACGTCAGGATTGGCTCACATTCAATCATCAAATTCAAAAATAAATCTGAATAAACTGTAACACACACATGCTTAATCCAACATTGGGCAAATTAAACATGCATATGACTTATTGAAACTTTTATCATGATGACTGAAACTGGAAATAAATTCCTCTTCATAGAGAGTACATGAAAGACATTTCTCAAGACTCTCAATGATCTTTCTCTTTTCTTGGATTAATATCCAAAAATCTTTTCTTTTGAAGACATTCTTTAAAGAGAACATAGTTCCTCATATTATGGCATTCTTTCTTTGTCATCTTCTGAGTCACAAGTGCTCAGCTCACTTTTCTTAATGCTTTCATGAATGAAAGCAAAAAGGTCTTTTGTATGAGAAAATATTCAATAATAATCCAAACTTTAAGCTTATGAACTTTTAAAACTTTATGTTCTATTCTATATCACCGTTGGGTAGAAAATAAAATAAAATATCATTCATCCGTATTGATTCCAAATCATCATCGAGTGAATTAGAATTAATCCATCATATCATAACATTGTCATCATCAACGTTGGTCAGAAAATGACAACATCATGAAACTTTATATTTAGAATTAACACTTATCAAAAGTATTTCTAAAATATTCTCTATTCTCTGAACAAAATTTCCCCTTGGTTCACTTTGAGCAGATATATTAAACTTTGTAAAAAAAATTGGCAACCAAAACCAATGTAACTTTATCTTGAACTTGATACAGCGGAAGCTGACTTTAACTTTAATGTGGATATAACCCACTGGGAAAACTTTTCAAAACTGTTCTTTCAATTAAATCTTCTCGTTGGTTCCAATTTAATTGAAAGATAAACATCATTATAACAGCAGAAACAAGAAATAAAAGCAACAATTCTTGATCTTTATTTATTCTATGAAAAATTGATCACTTTGATGCAAAATTCATCAGAGACTTTAACTTTAAACATAAGACACGTATAATTATAATATTGTTATCATCAACGTTGGTCAGAAAATAACAATACTATAATTAACTTTAAATATTTTTTCTACTCCACTAATTAAATTTTCCCGTTGGTTCCAATTTAATTAAAGGGTGAAACTTTTACTTTGCAGCGGAAAACTTTTCAATCTTTTCAGAAGCAATCATGCTTCTAAACATTTCTTTACACTGGTTAACTCTCTAAACAATTTATCCTGTTGGTTCAAAATTGAGTAGAGGTTAAAACCTTGACAAACTTGTCAAAACTCTGTCTTAAAATTAATACTCCTTCAGAAGCATTCTTTTGATTTTACTTTTCTCTAATTAACTTTTCCCTTTAATTTAATCTTCAAATTAAATTAAAAGGAGCATCACATTAAAACTTTTGAAACATGAATAAAATTCATGAAAGATATACTATTCAGAAGCATTTCTATCACATTTCAATCTCTACACAAATATCTCGTTGGTTCAATTTGAGTAGAAATCAAAATCTAGATGAAATTCATCAAAGCTATACAAAAATCATCAAATAAACTTCTGAATATTCATCAAAACAATTCACAAGAGTTACTGTTCATAACTGTATTTGACCCATAGGAGAAAACGGGCGAGATCCATCCTCAGCGTCACTTTGGGCAGTGACGCCAAGAAGCGACGGCTGCCGGCGCCCACTCACCTCGCCGCCTTTGGGCGGGTGAATCCGGCTGCCATCAGTCGTCCATTGCCGCAGATCTCCATCCGATGGTCCACCGCGCCTTTCGCAGGAACAAAACACCGGGGCGCTTCTCCCCCGTAACCCTAGACCCCATTCGCCCTCCCCCACACGTCGCAGCGGCGGCGGGAGTGTCTCCGTGGACGGCGCGGCGGCGGCGAAAACAGCGTCGGCACTCAGCCACGACCGGCTCTCCCCTCTCCTTTCCTCTGTTCCATCTTTCCCCTCCCCCTTCTTCCCCAGCACCTCAACTAGCGAGATACCGAGAGTCCAGCCATGGCGGCCGGTGAAGAGGTGGCGCGGCCCAGCCCGCCCCTCTTGGCGCGTTCACCGGTGGCGCGCCCGTCAGCCAGCGGCTCGGTGGTGTGCTCTTTATCTGTCCCTCCTCGGCGGAGGTCGGTGGCGCCAGCTCACCTTGTCTGTCCGAGTGCGGCGCCAAAAGCAGTGCCGTGGCGGTGATGGCGGCAGGTGAGGTCCTCTAAGGCCTCTTCCCTTCCTCCATCCTTTCTCTGTTCATTTCTCTTTTAGATCTAGGGTTAGGGTTTCGACTTTGCACTGTTTCACTTAGATTCGAGATCTTTTTTTTCTTTTCCCAACTCTGTCTACTCAATAGACAAGGCTCTGATACCATTGATAGATTTGTCGGATCGACTAGGAGTAGATCGAGTGGGTAAACTCTGTGATTGACATACCTTGGACCTCCTGGTGAGCCAGCCATGGCGAGGTCGACTTGGTGGAGGCGTTGGTGACGACGACGGCGTCTGGTGGTGCTTCCCATCGCTTCAGCGCGACCCTCTAGATCGGTTAGGGTTAGGAGTGTGAGGACTGTAGCGGCGGTAGCGAACCTCGTGTTTGGAGCCCGTGACCCTCACTCCCTCTTATAGCGCTGCGAGGCCCACCAGCCTTCTAACGGGCTGAGCGTCCCTGATCAGGACGCGAGTCAAGGGTCCAATGAGCCGTTGGTTCCATTGATAGAGAGATTAATCTAACAGGGCCAACTACTAGTACCGAACTGCAGATGTTGAACGCGATACGCGTGAGTCCTTTTTTGCCAAGTTGGCCACGTACTATATATCATAATACTACTTGCATTATCCTCGTCTCCATCTTAGTGCGGCATCAGTCACCGAGATAGAGCTTTCAACATGGAGGTTCTTCAGCTGCGCTCCTCTTCCTCGCGCTTGCGCTCGCCGCCAGTGGCCGTGGTAGCCATGCCAAGTTAGTCGTGAAAACAGGCGAGGACGTGTCCATCCCCAGCTTCGCCAACAAGAAGCAGCAGTGCTTCGCCGTCAGGGGGAGCGAGGATCTCGTCCCGCCAGGCTACCGCCGCCGCGACGTCACCGGCGGACTGGGCTTGTTCAACCAGCTGGTGGATGCGCTGGTGAACGATGGCACCCGCTAAATTTATTAGGGGTTGTGTTTTCCTTTCTTTGCTCATCGCTTTCATCAAAATGTAGTGCTAGTGCTGCATGTGTTTCATTCAGACTCAAGTTTAGATTGCTTTCATCAAAGTGTGTCATTAGTGCTGCTCTGCTGCCTGTGTTTCATTATATTCAGACTGCTGCATGTGTGCTGCCTGTCTGGATGCGTTTCATCTGGAGTACGTCAGCCAGTCAGGCATGTTGCTATATTAAAATGGTTGGCTAATGTATGTTCGGTCTTGTCGCAAAATTGCAGTGTTAAGAGTACTGAAACGAACTAATTATTTCCCACTTGCCCTAGGATATATGTCTTGAAAATCTGAAACCAACTACTGTGTGTTTTCTGCTTACCGGACAATCTGAGAAATCCTGAATTCCTGATGTTGCTTTTCTCCCTACTAAAAAACTCCAGGGTTATATAACTTTTGATCAACTTCCTTGATTCCTTCTATAACAACATTACTGTTTAGGTCGAATTACACGTGACATTTGTATAAAAAATGTCTTTGCATAGCCTCTCCTAGAGACCTCGATGTTCCTCACAGCTATTCACTTGCATTGATAAAGTCTTCAACTAGTACATCCGGCGGTGGCCCGAGGCCGCCCCTGCCCTCCTTGGGGCCGGTAGCGACGAGGCCCGAGGCATCCCGCTCGCTCCTCGGGGTCCGGTAGCGTCGAGGCTTCTCGTGCCGCCTCAGAGGCCGCCACCGGCGCCGGTGGTCAAGGCCTCCCGGCGCCGCCTCGGAGGCCGGCGGTTGAGGCCTCCCACGCCCTCCTTGGGGGTCAGCGGTTGTGACATCCCGGCCCAAGGCTTAATAGGATTGATAAGGATACTCATACCAACAAGTTGCAACTTCTTTTCCGGAAGTCCATCTCGAAAAACTCCAAAGTTAAGCGTGCTTGGCTTGGGCGATGGTTTGACGAAGTCCTTCAGCGTGTGCATGAGTGAGGTCAAAATGCAAAAGACATGTGTTGGTCTATGAGGATATTCTTGGGGTCCTAAAGAGCTGCCAGGCGTAGGCGAGCCCGGCCTCGGGTTCCCGGGTGTGCATGAGTGAGGACAAAAGCACTGAAGACCCGCCTCCCGAGGCCGGGCTCGCCCGCTGAGACTCTCTAGGACCCCAAGAATATCCTCATAAACCAACACATGTCTTTTCTGCGTACTTTGTCCTCACTCATGCACAGGAAGGACTTCGATCGGTCACCCATCGCCTCCAAGCACGCTTAACTTTGGAGTTTTTCGAGATGGGCTTCCGGAAAAGAAGTTGCAACTTGTTGGTATGAGTATCCTTATCAATCCTATTAAGCCTTGGGCCGGGATGTCACAGCCGTGACAAGGTCCGAAGTCTCCCGTGCCCTCTAAAGCCGGCAGCGGTGGTCGAGGCCTCCCGCGCCCTCCTCGGGGGCTGGCGACAGTGAGGCCCGAAGCCTCCTGCACCCTTGGAGGTCGGCGGCGGTCGAGGCCTGAAGCCTCACGCGCCGCCTCGGAAGCCGGCGACGGCAGTAGTTGAGGCCTCCCGCCCGCCTCAGGGACCGGCGGCGGGGAGGCCGATCTCCTATGCCTGCAGCCCATGAGCTACCCTATGCACCTGCACAGTGAAAGGAGAGATGAAGATGAGAGGAAGGAGATGGAGAGAAGTGAAGTCTGGAGAAGGTGGACGCATTTCACTACAAGGAATGTGCCGACTAGTGACGCAAAAAAGCGTTTCTCATCATAAAACGCGATTAATGACGCCGGCTGTTACGAAAACGCTCTGTCATTAATCGAGCGTCACAAACCGCGATTAATTACGAGACCTTATTTCACTGCGTCATGAATTTAATGACACGTATAAATTCGTAACACTTGTCGTCATAAACCTGTTTCGGCGGTTGCGCCACGTCGGACCGAGATCCATCGTGGCTATGACGTGACAGGTGATTATGACGATTTCGGTTAATCACAAATTGAGGCCCGGTCCATGTAAGAGCCTTTGTGCGCCTAATATTATTGGGTCAATTTTAGCTCATTTCAGGTTTTCGTGTTATTTTTTTTGGCCATTCCCTAAATGTTTGTTACACGCTCTATTGGGTTGTTTTATTTTAGGCCTAGTCCATCTAACGAACTTGGCCTATATTGCATTATGCAGGGACATTTGATTTTGGGCAATTATCCCCAGGGTCTTTCCTAGGCCTCGACCTATATTGCATTTCGCAGGGCACTGTATAATATTCTGGCTGCTGATTGCCAGCACATAATTAGACAACAAAACAGAACATTTCCCACTTCCATATAAGTCACACCACATTCAGAGAATAGTTCAACAAGTACAATTGTGCAACATAAATCAAGTTAGCATAGAATCAAATCAATGTACAACAAGTCATCAGCAACACAAGTTCACCAGGACCACAATTCAATTGAGAGGAGGATAAACCTGGCTGAAATTTATCAAGTCTTGGATCAGATTATGCATGTTATTTGTGCTCTTCTTCAAAGCTTCAAGCGCTTCTGTTTGAGATTTCAATGTTGTCTCCTGTTGTTGAGCCTTCAATCTTAGTTCGCTCGTCTCGGCCTCCTATTCAACAATCTTCTGCCGCAGTTGTACCACCCTTGCTTCTTATTGTCAAGTCCAGCTCGTATTTCCTGAACCTGAATTGCAGTATGAACCCTAGTCTTTTTCATGGAGGACTGGTGAATGCCAGCAACCTCCTGAAAAGTCCTAAATTGGACAACTTCCGCCACTACTTCAGCAACAATCTTTCTTGGTTGGTTGCCTTGAGGTTCAGCGACAATTTGTTCCATGCAAACCTAAAAAAGGAAATAAAATGAAAAATTTTAAATAAAATACTCACACATGTTTCAGATTTACCCACTCATGATAGACTGGTTTCCCCTATATCTGACGCACGACGCATGTCCGGACGACGACTTTTTCCAACGATCGACCGTGACGATTGCTCCACCGAGGCGACCGATCGCCTACCCAACGGGCGGCCTGGAATGAACGGAAGCAGGAAGAAGGGCGGAGGCACACCACTCGCTGCGGTGCTCGGCCACGCGAACCGGCCGCTTCGATCGCGCGTGACGGCACGTCGCCACCTCGATCCGGTTTGTTTTTCTCTCGGGACGGGATGGCAGCGACGACCGCGTGCGCGGGTGGGCTCCGCGATTCGTCTCGTCCAGTCCAACCTGCGGCTGAGAAGGAAAGCCAGAGGGGACCGGAGCTTGCTCGGCCTGGCACGCGTCATCTACTTCCGGTGGATGTGGATGCGATGCTGGGATGGGGAGATGGTCTGGCACACAAAGGTTCTTACATCGATAGAAAAATGTCTTTATTTCCCACTTGCTCTAGTATATATGTCTTGAAAATCTGAAACCAACTACTGTGTGTTTTCTGCTTACCGGACAATCTGAGAAATCCTGAATTCCTGATGTTGCTTTTCTCCCTACTAAAAAACTCCAGGGTTATATAACTTTTGATCAACTTCCTTGATTCCTTCTATAACAGCATTACTGTTTAGGTCGAATTACACGTGACATTTGTATAAAAAATGTCTGCATAACCTCCCCTAGAGACCTCGATGTTCCTCACTGCTATTCACTTGCATTGATATAGCTTTAGCAAAACGCCTAGTACCTCTCCTCCTTTATCACATACACCGACAATGCGGTTGGAGGCACTACTACAGAAAACATTTGTAAAAGCTACCGATTTTTTTTCAGGAGCGGACGGTTTTGCCGGTCGATCTAAGAAAAACGTGTGGTACTGTAGCAGCAAGACCCGCACCTAGAAATTATTTTTGCGAGCAGGTGACCCCATCACCCACACCTGGAAATCATTTTCAGGTGTGGGTGATGCCGTGACCCGCTCCTAGAACCCTTGTGCCAAAAATTCATAACTTCTTCATATGATCTCGGATGAAGACAAACTTTATATCAAAATTGTATAGCTCGACGAGACCTAAAACTTTATAGTCGACAAGTTTTCCATTTGAGATTGTTTAATATTTCAAAATATCCATTTAAGTACTATGAGATTGTTTGCAAAAATCTATCTTTTATATAGTTTCATGAAACTACATGAGAGATGTATAAGATTTGTGAAAAAATGTTATTACCACTATACCGGATGACCAAATGAGCAAAATAAAAGTTGTTCATCTTCAAAAGTTATACAACTTTGTAGTTGAACAAGTTTGTATTTGAATTAGTTTTGTCAAGGTAAAGTACGTCTGAATTTTTTAAATTTGAAAAATTGAATTTTTCAAACGACCTCAAATGAAGAAACTCTCAACATGAAAGTTGTAGGTCCTAAGAAGTTATGAAACTTTGTAGTTTACAAATTTTTTATTTGAAATCATATTGTCAACAAAAAACTAAGTTTGAATCTTTCTAATTTGAAATTCAAATTTCGTAAACGACCTCAAATAGAAAAACTCCCAACATGAATGTTGTAGATCTCAGAAAGTTATGAAACTTTATAGTTGACAAGTTTTTAATTTGAATCGGTTGAGAGCCTAAAAAAATGATTTACACTCCGTGTGGTATAATATGAGTAGAATGAAAACCAGATATGGACACATATGAGTGTAAGGTGCAGTGGTAGAGGAGGCGTGAGGTTGGAGGTCGCGGGTTCGAGTCTTGGCGACCGCGTAGCGTCACGACTTTACGCGAAAAAATATGCGACGGGTGGGTAGCTGGCCTGTGGGGTCCCTCCCATAATTTTTTTTGGCTATTTATTTTGGGTTTTTGAACGCATCCACCTTTTATGTTTTTAATCGATTAGCAAGTGCGGGCCACCCGGTCACCCATACCTGGAAATGGTGTTTTCAGGTGCGGCTGACACCATGACCCGCATTTGGAAATGCATTTCCAGGTGCGGGCGTTTTACCCGCTCCTAGAAATTGCTATTTCTAAAGGTGATAGCTAGAGTGGGTCTCAGGCACTTTTGAAAATGTGAATCACGCCTACAAACATTTTCTGTAGTAGTGAGGGTATGGCAAGACTTACGAGGATCCAAATTTACAACTTTTAGTGTGCGCAAACACCATTAACTAGCTAAGAGTAGTGTGACTCTAGACTAACCACTAAAGTAGTATGCTAATAAGACATAAGCCTACCTTAATCTTGTTGTATTTGGTTTGATATGTTTGATCACCAAATTAAAGTCCATTAACTTACATCCACGTGACTAAACTTTGAATACTTGCAAATATTGTTAATCTCGTACACTACTACAGAATCGGGCTTTAGTGCATGACAAAATGTTCAAAACCCATTCAAATTTTTACCACAACATTCACATATGATATCATGAGATATTGACAAATCTCATAATTTTCAAACTTCATTTGCATTTTAGAATTTTTAAATCATTTGGACACACGATCATGGTCATGTTTCTGTAAGGATCGATGGCCCGTAGAGGGGGGGTTGAATATGGGCCTTTTTCAAGTTTCTAGAATAAGGAAACAAACCTTAGCCTAGATACTAGTGTTGCCCATCTAAAAAGGTTTTTCTCTAACAAACTAAGCAAACTAGCAAGAAGTTTCCTTAGCAAGATTCACACTAGCAAGTATGAAGCACCCTAGTCAAGATATGAAGCAAGAAAAGCACACAAGCAAAACTAAAGCAAGGAAACTTAAGAGCGGAAAATAAATGCTGAATTTAAGTGCAAGAAAGTAGAGAGAGGGGACGCGAGACAACCGGATTTTTTCCCGTGGTATCAAGGAGTTGACGCTCCTCCTAATCCATGTTGGAGCACTCATTAAGAGTATAGCTCCCCGTCAAGCCACAAAGACTAGAGTGCTCACTAAAAGTACCCGTTCTCCATCTCCGGAATGGTGGGTCTCGAACCGTGTACACCAAACACTTCTTTAGGCTCCCACAATCTCCAAGAGCTCACCAAGAACCCTCCGATCACCAAGACCGTCTAGGAGTCGTCAATCTCAAAGAGTAACAAGCTCACACACCATCACTTGACCAAAGCACACAGCTATGCCATGATATGCACCTTGAAACCCTTGATCACCAAGAAAGAGATCACCAAACAAGTGGAAGATGAATCCCAAATGAGCAAAGAACTAACTCCTTCTCTCCTTGGCTGATGTAGATCTTCAGAGTGACAAAGGCAGCTCAAGAGATGCAGGGGGGTCCTATTTATAGGCCTAGCAAGGGAGGCTAGCCGTTAGAAAAGTGCCTCTGAAAAGTAGTCCTGTCGGATGAACCGACGGTTCCCCCTTGACCAAGCATCCGTTCATCCGGTGACTAATAGCTAGCGAACTAGCAGTTGAAGCCAACCGTACCAAGAAATACACTGATGCTTACACTGATGCACCGGCAGTTTATTCGGTGCTGAAGCTTCTTCACTCAGTTCGTCTCGGTATGATATAAACATGAACGCCGGATGAACCGCTGAGTACCCTGTATAGCGTCGGTCCATCCGGTGCTGAAGGGGTTAAGCTCCAAATGTTTCTGTTAGCTTTTGACACAACCGCCAGATGAACTGATGCTAAGACCGCCGGTTCATCCGGTGCTAAAACACTTGAACCCCAAACCTTACTGTGCTGAAACCCTAAGGCACCGGATGAACCAATGACGGATGTTGGGGGTGCACCTTAGGGAGTCTAAGGCTAGGGACCCCCATTATGCGTAAAAGAGGCCCAAATAAGAGGCATAAGGGCATATTTGTAAGGGCCGAGGACCTAGTTGTCATAGCCGAGGGGCCTCGGATGTAAATATTAGGGACCTAAATGTAATTCTCAACCCCACCGATGGAAATAATAAAAATAGCCACCTCCTCTCTCCTAGGGTTTGAAGGGGGAGGGCACCTCCTCTTCCTATAAATAGGACCCAAGGGGGGAGGAGGAGGGGACTCTTGGACTTGGTATTCATGGATATCTCTTGTTCATTGTTCTTTGATGTCAAGTTTTTTCATACTTCTTCTCTTTCTATCTGTTGATTCCCAAATCCCAATAGTGGTGCCCACCGTGGTTTTGCACGAAACAAAGTTCACGATTACCACAGCAAAAAAAAAGTTTTTGAAAGGTCGAAGGTGCTAGCCATGATCATTGGCATGGTCATCATCATCTCATCACCCTCGATGGGTGATTTGTCACTTCTGTACATCACAAATTTCACAAGTCACCTAGATGTTCAGGCTACCGCACTTTCAACTGATTTTTCTTACATCACGAGGGTCATAGTTCACTTAATCAAATAAAATACTCCTATTTTGCTACCTTGGGTATACTCGAAGCAAATGAATCTATTTATCGTGATGTTATCTAATGGGCAAGAAGGCTGGACATCTCGAAAGTTTTTAGTTCACACATACCAAAATGATGTTATCTTATGAGCTTCGGAGATTCGAGGGTTAGCTAATATCTTTGAAGTTGAAACCTCGAGCGCAATCTCGGATTCTCAGAATCTCAGAATGCGAAAAATCTCGGAATCTCAGAATGCGAAAAATCTCGGAATCTTAGAAGGATAAAAATCTCGGAATCTCGGAAGGATAAAAATCTCGGAATCTCGGAAGGATAAAAATCTCGGAATCTCATAAGGAGAAAAATCATGAAATCTCAAAAGGATAAAAATATCAGAATCTTGAAATGAGAAAAATCTCAGAATCTTGGAATGAGCAAAAATTCGGAATCATGGAATGAGCAAAATCTCTGAATCTGTGCAAGTTATATATCCAGCTGTGCATTTGATTGCTCAGAATCTTGGACAACATCTCGAGGGTCCAATATACACCTAGATTAACAGAACTTGGCCACAAGGCACCCTCGGTCCTTTTCTTTTTTATCATCACCAATGCATGCACCTTTTACTTGGTATACCATCACTTCAGAAGCCTCGAGGCTGCTAGGCAACCACGTCGTAAGTTTTTTTGAACGGGCACTGTGGGGAGATCCCACAGCAAGGACAAAAATATATTAAAGCACGAAAAAGGTGAACAGTATAGGGAGAATACTTACAAAGAGAGGGGAGAGAAGGAAACAAAGATAAATTACAATGTATTCTCTAACCATTGAAAAACAACGGGCCTAGCATCCTCTGCCACTCTGTGAAGCTGGCGAAGGATCTGAGCTTTGAACTTCACAGTCCAGAGCTGAACAGAGACATTCTCATTATCAAAGATCTTTCTATTCCTAAGATTCCAGATTTCCCAGGCAACTATGATGAAAATCTCCACAAAGAAAGGGATCTGGGATGCCTGCATGGTTCTTGTAATTTTGTCATGGATATCTGGGGCAGAGTTCCAGCACACTCCTATCTTCTGCCAACATGATAAAGAAAAGGGACAACTGAAGAATAAATGTTGAATGTCTTCATCGGCTTGACTGCTGCATAGAACACAGTGATCATTTGAATGCACCGAGTAATTTCTACGAGTAAGCATGGCTTTTGTGTTGAGTCTGTCAACAAGGAGGAGCCAGGCAAAAAATTTCAATCTGGGGATGCACTTTGATCTCCATATCCTTTTGAAGGTGGGTGGGACTTGGAGATGGGAGAAGTCCAAATTGTACAGTTTGCTGGAAGTTAACTTAGAGTTCCCCCAGATGAAGAATCATTTATCAGGCGACAAAGGGTCATAGGGTATATCAGATAGCAGGAGTTGCAGCTGATGCAGTTCATCTAAAGCTTGTACTGAACCACGTCGTAAGTTATAAAGCTACGAAGCAAGTTTTGTTTCTGTGCTGGGATAAAATCAGTTTTTCATGGCTCAAAAACTGCCATCAACCTCGAGCGACAAAAATCCGTGTGAAGCTCCTGTTTTGAGTGTAAGGCCAAGGATGGTTCCTGTGCCTCGAGTCTAGATTTACGAAGTTTCTCAGAACGTATGGGATTTTGAACTAATCAGGATGATTCATGCTTTCCTGTCGGCGGAAAGAAAACTCCTCAGAATTTCTACATCTGAGGCCGTGAGTTGGCTTATTTTTAAGAGTTTCGGGAAAAAGATCAGTACCGGGAATCTAAGAGTTTCGGGAATCTAAGAGAAGAGAAGAAATCTAGACTTCAGAGGTGTGGTTTCTTTCCGCGAAGCTCAAAAAAGTACGTGTCGGAACAAGCGGAATCTCGGAACCTCACAACCTCGAGCGAAATCTCGGAACAAGCGGAATCTCGGAACCTCACAACCTCGAGCGAAATCTCGGAACAAGCGGAATCTCGCAACCACGCAACCTCGAGCAGAATCTCGAGCAGCAGAATCTCGAGCAGCGTAATCTCGGGCAGCGAAAAATCAGAACGAGCGGAACCTCGGAACCTCGCAACCTCGAGCGGAACCTCGTAGAAAATAGTATACTTATTATCTATGCTAACTCCTACATTTGCAGGCTGTATCCTTTAAAAGCACTTAATTTTAATGTTTCATTTTCAATTGTAACACCTTCGATGCTTTCATAAGAGTATTGCAATAAAAAAATGAATGAAAGAAATTTTTGTGAAAAAATGAAAAAAGTCTGAGTTCTTTGGTTTTATAAAAATTCATGAATTGTTTTGTACTCGAGGGTCAGGAAACTTTGTGTTTGTAAAGCTTTCGTCTTTTCATGAACCACGAATAGAGATCGTGGGACATTCTGAACCCCAAACAAAAGGTTTTGCAAACTCTTATTTTTTTTATTCTTTTTGAGAAGCTCCTTTTTCCCTTTCTTGGGTCGAGGTACTAAAAGATCTATTTTATATGTTTCCCGTCTTGTGAGAGCTCCGGGTGCAATAATAAATTGTTTTGGTATTTAAAACTAGCAATTGTTTCCTAACTGACACAAGAGGTTTTGTTCCTGACGCTTGATGACGCTAAGTCTCCGAAACGTGCTGCTTTGTGTCATTTCATTTTCTTTCAGGCTGCAAAGGTGATGAAAAGGCAGTTTCAGTAAGAGAGAATTTTGTGCGAAAGGAAGGCTGACGTCATTCGCTGGAATCTGAGAAAACAAGAAGATAAGAGAGAGTTACCATAAGTGACATCAGCATTTTCGGAGATGACGTCACTATGTGCCAAGCCCTTGAGTCGGTTTCCAAGAAACTCGGGTTTCCACGAATTTTTCAAGTTTGGTTCCTTTCGGTAAAAATCTTGTTTTCTAAAAGATCCCTTGAGAATTTGTAGGCTCAAGGTTACCAAATATTTTGGTTTCTAAAACTTTTCATCTTCTATGAACCTCGAGTAGCCAAAAAAAAATCTTTGTGGTGCAAACCTTGTTTTCTTGTTTGCATAAAAATTCTTGAAAATTTTTATACTTCGAGGCTGATAAATTCTCTTGTTTGCAAATTTTCCGAATTTGCGTGAACCTCAAGTGGGAGGAAATTGTATCATTTTACTCGAGGTTCCTAAAGTTTCTCTTTCATCAAAATTCTGAACTTTTATGAGCCTCGAATATAAAAAAATATTATTTTTCTAGTTTGAGGTTGGCAAATGCTTGTCTCCAGATGTATAATATGTAAAAACAGTGCTAGAGATCATCATATTTCCCATGTTTCGGCAACATCTTTCTTTCAGGACTTGGGTATGGAAAAGACGATGGCTCAATGCAGGCTAGTAGACATCACAACCAATAGCTGGTTCAAGGCACGAAGCTATGCTTACGTGATCGCACCACCATATACCCCATGCTCAAACATTTTCTTTTATAACACTCGTGGCTCCAGAGCAGCCAGCCGGGAGTGCATGCATCAACAACATAACCTCGTTATCATCATTTACACAATCGAAGCTGCTTTTCAAACTAACAGAAAAATTCTGACTATGATATCCACCCTCGGGTGGTCATCTAAATTGTAGAAAAACATATACACATACTATATTGCTATATTTGTGTCACTAATGTATCTGTTTTGCAGGCCGTTTCCTTTAAAAAATATATTATTTAATTGTACTTGCAATCATAAAACTTTTCTAAATTCCTAGAGGGGCAGCGCTTTTTTTTCCCTAAGAAAAATTTTCTCACTAACTTGCAGGATTTCACCAATGTGAGTTTTCCTTTGCCAATATAAACTAACTCTGGCAATCATGTGATCATTATTGCACCACATGTATATCCAGTTACTTGAGCTTTCCAAAATATCATCAACACTTCAGAATATAGTTTGGTTTTACTAAAATATTTTATCCACCATAGAACTAAGTCCAAAATTGATAGTCGAAAGCAACCTAGAGTTGCTATATCGACTAAAGCTGTAAGTCTACAAAAGCTTTCGATCAAGCTTTTGTCGACTTTTTATTTGTGATGATATCATACTTCTGATCAAAATATCCTTCAAAAAATATCGATGCTTCCTCCTTTGCAGGTATATTGGTTTTCATTGAATTGGGACATAATATTTTGGTTCAGATGGACATTTCGGTCTTATCACCTATTGGAATTTTCTCAACACCTGGCTTTCATCATCTGTTGGAATTTTCTCAATTGGTATTCATTAGTTAATGGACTCTTATGAAATAGTTGCTTTCAAAGCACCAAGTTATAACCTTTGGAAGCTGATCAAGATGATCCAGGACTTTATTCTGTTGAGTACTCCTCTCTACTACAAGATAAATCAATGCATATCCAAGCATTTCATTCATGTACATTAGCATGCATCATAAGCATTGCATGGATACATCTCATACATGAATCAGAAAAATCACATTACAAGGAAACAAGTTTAAATTTTTCTGCAGTATTAGTTTCAAATACTTACTTTCCGTATTTACATTCCAATGTGAAGGACCTGAGACAACAATAAGTTGTGGCCGAGATCCCAGAGTAAAGGGATGATTCCATGAAAGGGCCTGAGACAACAATAAGTTGTGCCCGAGATCCCAGAGTAAAGTGATGATTCCAAGAAAAGGGCCTGAGACAACAATAAGTTGTGGCCGAGATCCCAGAGTAAAGGGACGATTCCATGAAAGGGCCTGAGACAACAATAAGTTGTGGCCGAGATCCCAGAGTTAAGGGATGATTCCATGAAAAGGGCCTGAGACAACAATAAGTTATGGCCGAGATTCCAGAGTGAAGGGACAATTCCAAAAAATAAGGCCTGAGACAACAGTAAGTTGTGGCCATAAAATCCGAAAGCTTGAGAATTCTGATACGGTGTATTCGTGAATTACTCTATTGTGATGAATGAAAACAAGCTTTTCAGGTGCCAAAGATAAGCTTTCATATGGAAACTGGTCAATGGGTGATACCACTTCGATCACGCTCGAGAGATGAGTAGCCACGAGTACCACTTTGTGGGCTAAGGGGCTCCGTTTTCTTCCTTAGAATTTTAAAATACACAGCTTGAGTGCTCGAGGGGCTCAACTTTGCTGTTGGAAACTTTCTTTTCACTTCTATGACATTGCTAATATATTATCTTGATATATTCATTCTCATGTGATGGCTTATGAAAAGATGCAACAATCTCGAGGCACCTCAACATAGACAACACATGAATCATTCATGCACATGCATGTTGACGCTAAGCCCAATGTCCAAATCCAAGGAAGCATGTATTTTGAAACTTCGGAGGAGTCGTGTGATGGCGGAACATCCTCAAAATAGTGTGCGAGGCTAATATTCAGAAGTTTTACAAGACCACGGAACGGTTTTGGGCTTCAGAGTTCCAATCTTTTATATTTCGCAAGATGCATGAAGGATTAAGAGCATGTGGTTAACTCATAGAAAAGAAGAAATACTTGAATTATTATATCTAAAATTACTTCATGAATTGATTTTAAAGTTTTGAATAACTCCATAACCCTCGAGGAGACAAATCACTGATATTTCCATATTTTTGTTACTTTTGAGATGTTTCAGGAAAAAGATCAGTTTCAGGAATATGAGAAGTTCGGGAATCTGAGAGTTTCTAGAACCTAAGAAAAAGGAAGAATGCTGAATGCTGAACTTTCAGGATCCATTCTCATCTTCAAAGCCCACCAAAGCTACCAAAATAAGTACATAAACATCTATCTGAAGCATCGAGGGTCATGATTCTTTCCTGTGCATGCTAGAGAATCCGTAATGTGGTAAATATGCTAAGTTAATGACATGCAAATCTGGTTAATAGCGCCCACAATTACAAAACTTTCGCATGCACTATATGTCTATATTATCTTACTCCAATCACTGGTATCATCTTTGTTGGCAGGACGTATCCTTCAAAGTTTTTTACTCAACCAAATTCTGATCATACTATTTCTTTCAGAAACTTTGTTAATCTGGTCCACAGGTTATTTGTGCTCATTAATTTTCAGTTATCTAACCTTTTGGTTCTAAGATCTATCCTCAAACTTCACATTCTCAGATACAACGGCTTAAGGGGCTCATTCTCGAAATCTATGAAACTCTCGACTTGGCATTTTTGAAAACAACAGCGCAAGGGGCTCGCCCCTGAAATCTTTGTTGACGTCGACATCATCATCTACCTCTACAATAGCGCAAGGGGCTTGCTCGCGGAATCTTTGTCGACCTCGACATCATCATCTACCTCTACAACAGCGCAAGGGGCTCACCCCTGGAATCTTTGTCTACCTCGACATCATCTCAAAGAGCTCGCCTCCGGAATCTCTATAGACCTCAACATCACCTCAAGGGGCTCGCCCTCGGAATCTCCCTCGGCACGACCATCAACCTCGAGCTTCTCTCATGAACACTAGCCAAGAGGGGTGGGGGTGTACTGGTGAACCAATCCATCCTAGTTGTCTGGTGCTCATGAGAGAAGGCATGAAGATGTTGAAGCTAACTTCGTTGGCGACAACGTCAACTCTTGAAGAAAGGTCTCCTGATCAAGGCTTGAGAATGAAACCACTAATCAAAGTTCATCATTCAAGACTCTTATAGACATGTAATTTGGAGTTGGAACATGTAAACCCGAGAATGTGCATACTCTTTTCTCCGTACCCTTTTTTCCCACTGGGTTTTTGGGATGGAGTTTTTAGCGAGGTGCACACGGGATGGTTGTAAAGGACACTCCTTACTACCGAAGTTCGAAGTGTATTTGGGCCTCTTTTAAATAAATAGCAACTATTAGGTCTTGTTGTACCGCCCAAGACCAAATAGTTGAGGGGCTACTGTTGGGGGTGCGCCTTAGGGAGGATAAGGCTAGGGACCACCATTGTGTGTAAAAGAGGCCCAAATAAGAGGCATAAGGGCATATTTGTAAGGGCCGAGGACCTAGTTGTCATAGTTGAGGGGCCTCGGATGTAAATATTAGGGACCTAAATGTAATTCTCAGCCCCACTGATGGAAATAATAAAAACATCCACCTCCTCTCTCCTAGGGTTTTAAGGGGGAGGGCACCTCCTCTTCCTATATATAGGACCCAAGGGGGGAGGAGGAGGGGACTCTTGGACTTTGTATTCATGGATCTCTCTTGTTCATTGTTCTTTGATCTCAAGTTTCTTCATACTTTTCTCTTTCTATCTATTCGGGATTCCCAAATCCCAACAACGGACCGTCGGTTCATCCAATGGTGTCTTTTCAAATGCTGAGCCGCTTTAATCATACGAGGAATGTAGAAATGGGGGCGTCGGTTCATCCGGCGCTACCCTTTGAATTTTAACTCATCCAATTCAATCCTCTTTGAGTTTTTCTTCGATTCTTTTGCTTCCTATGTGTTTCTAAGAGTACTTTCAGCTATTTAAGATCCAAGGAACTTGAGTGTGTATATATAGCATAGCATTTGTCGCATGGTCAAGCTACTAGTGTGTGAAACCCTCTTAATAGTACGGTCAAACACTACAAAATACCAAATCTAAGTGTCCTTCATCTCCTTGTGACACTTGGAACTAAAAATGTTCTTAGCCTTGTAGCATTCGTCCATTGACCATCCATAATTTCAAATTGAGAGGTATCATTTCATTAACTTCTTATGACAATAACCCAAGATTAAATTCACCTCAAAACAAAGGTTAGTCATAAGTATAAAGTAGTCATTTATCACCAAAACACACCCTTACCAAAGGTGCGCAAAGGCCTAGACGCTTACAGTTTCCTGGTCAAGATGTTTAAAACTTCTTTTTGATTTCATGGAAAAAGGTCTTAAATTGGGCTAAATAAAATGAATATCATTTTTTACTCATTTTATTATATTACTTGAAACACTTGCATTTCAAATTTGACTTGATTCAAAAAATTACTTGAAATGTAATTAATTAGTTAAATATAGCAAAAAAATAAAAATATATTCCAAAATTTAACATGGAGTTCAACATGTTGTATAAGGAGTGGAGAAAATTTTTGGAGTGTAGATGATGAATTTTGTTGTCATCTTTACCCTGCGCCTTGTGTAGGCGCACGACAAACAGGGGAAAAATCATCTACACCACCTCGTTTCTAACGGTTGCAACGGATGGTAACGGACGGTGGAGAAAAATAGTTTGCCATGCAGAAAAAATGCAAGGCAAACTAATGTGTTTGTCATGGGTCAAAAAAAAAAAGGCACAGCAAATTCATTGTTTGCCATGCGCCATAATAAAGTGCACGGAAAAAAATGAATTTGCCGTGCGTTTTTCATTGCCGTGCGCCCGAACTAAAGCGCATGGCAAAGGGTGTGGCACACGGCAAAGATGGGTTTTCCGGTAGTGTATCATATTGCAAGCTTACATGCACAGTCAAGGTGGTCGCAAAAGAGAAAATAAACTTGACACAGTCAAAATACTAAACCCCGCATAGTTAAGAAAAGCATCAGAAATGAAATATGTACTATCAATTGCGCTGATCGTTCAAGCTAAGGATAACTGAAAAGAATGTTGCAGCTATATAACAAACAAAATATATTTGCACATCGCTAGCACAATAGTACTGTAGCTTATAGTTGTCCACGTGGGACCAGATGGCTCTAAGGACCCTTTTTGTGGTACTTTTGGAGAGATGAATAAGGATGGCTCCTGGATGGTTTGCAGAGGGATGACCAAGTATTCTTTGTTGTCACTGGAGATCTTGAACAATGGAGAATTTGCAGTCGATGTATCCCTGGGGCAGATGCAGCCATCCTTGTCAGAGCCGGAGGAATTGCTCCAAGGTTTTGCGTGGGAGTAGGAGAGCAGGGAGCACACGATCATGAGTATGATGCCGGCGCCGGCGCGGCGATGATGTGAAAATTGGTAGAAGCATCGTTACCCTCGTGAGGGTCGCGCCTGCGTGTTATATGGAGCCAGGAACAACCCCTGGCGTGGTTTACAAGCACGGCGAACAACCTGGCCGGGATTCTCCTATTTACATGGGATTGATCTTATCTACACAACTAACTAGCTCAAGGTTGTTCACCTATACACATTTTACATGTTTAACACCCCTCCTCAATCACATCCTATCTAGGTTGAGATTGCGTCTAAAATCTTCAAGCTGTCGAACTGGTATAGCCTTTGTGAAACCATCAGCCACTTGATCTTTTGTAGATATAAATCTGATTTGCAAAAGTCCTTGTGCAACTCTCTCTCTGACAAAATGAAAGTCTACTTCTATATGCTTTGTTCGTGCATGAAAAACAGGATTAGCCGACAAATATGTCGCTCCAAGATTATCACACCATAATCTTGCAAACTTAGGTCCCTTAACACCTAGTTCTTTCAGCAAAGTTTGTACCCATATTACTTCTGCCGTAGCATTTGCTAAAGATTTATATTCAGCCTCAGTGCTTGACCTCGACACCGTTGCTTGCTTCCTTGAACTCCATGATATAAGGTTTGACCCAAGGAAAACAGCAAAACCACCTGTGGACCTCCTATCCGACGATCGAAAAACCACTCACAAGTACAGACGGTGATTTATGTATTCTAAGCCCCATGTCTACTGTATACTGCAAATATCTCAATATTCGTTTAACTGCGCTCCAATGATCTGTAGTAGGCTTATGCAGAAATTGACAAACCTTATTAACAGCAAATGAAATGTCTGGTCGTGTCAAAGTCAAGTATTGCAAAGCTCCTACAATACTCCTATACTCAGTTATGTCTTTTGGTCCAAGTGGATCACCATCAAGAATTGACTACTTATCAGTAGAGGATATTGGAGTATTCATAGGTTTGCAATTTTTCATACCTACTCGTTGTAGCATATCTGATGTGTACTTTTGTTGTTTCAAACCATAAAGAGCTTTATCAAGCTTACAAACAAAATGTGGATGAGTCTTACTTTCATACCCAGGAGGTTGCCTCATGAACACTTCTTCTTCAAGATTACCATGAAGAAATGCATTCTGAACATCTAGTTGACGAAGATTCCATCCAGAAGACACTGCCAGAGAGAGCACAAGACGAATTGTTGCTGCTTTCACTACCGGACTAAAGGTGTCCTCATAATCAATACCATAGCGTTGCTTGTAGCCCTTAGCAACTAGGCGAGCTTTATATTTATCAAGAGTACCATCTGTTTTCCTTTTCTCCTTATACACCCAACTACAATCGATAATATTCTGACCACAACTCGGAGGAACAAGGTGCCAGGTTTTATTTTTCATAAGAGCCTCATACTCAATATCCATTGCCTTTTTCCAATTATCATTAGCCAAAGCATCGAATGAACTAGGTTCGGAAGTGGCAGCCACGCCATACCTGATCATCCCATCGATTATCTTTGTTTGGGCTTATGAATTCCAGCTTGTGCCCTAGTGCGTGGTCGAGGAGGAGACGGAGCCGGTGCTAGTGAAGAAGGCACCGGAGAGGCCATAGGGAGGACCTCAGACGCGGGCGGAGGACCGGATCCAGCCCCCACATCAGATCCCACCGGCCCGCTTGAAGATCCGAGGGACGTCGGGCCAGACTGTGGGCTGTGATGCGTGGTGGTGTCGTGATCGTCACATGTTTCTTCAGATCTACTTTTTCTTCCAGCTCCCACATCTCCTCCTTTTGGCGTACGTAAATTCGCGAAGAAATCATGTACCTCTTGTTTAACAACCTCGTCAGTTTCTTCTTCTGATCTTTCGTATGCCACCTTTCTTTTGATGGGCTCGGGCTTTTCTTATTTGGTTTTTCCGCTTTGGTGGTTGCATTGCCTTGGAAGATTGTGCTCGGGACCTCTGTGGTGCACGCTTTGTGGCGGTGGTTGCTTTGGAGGTGATTTGGGAGGGATGTCATCATTATCATCGCTTGAGCTCGCACCTCCCAGATTGAATGGTTCTTGTGGAGACGGTGAGCGAGGTGATCTTGAAGGTCATGATGACAGCCCCAGAGATGATGGTGGCGGCTCCATGATTATGATGTAACATTTGTGCCACAATATGACACTGTGAACTGCATCCTTGAGTGTCTTTTCCCCATCACCTCCTAGGATCTCTAGCTCTAGGCTTTCAAATCTTCGATCACAGATCTTCTCCACACCAACTGAGACATAGCCAGGTAGAATTTGCATGTCGTGGCTTGTTCATCCTGGCATATGCGCAAAAGCACTTCCGTACACCACCTATATATGTAGAGAAATAATGAAGTTAATAAATTTCAGAGTCATGCATCAATAGTTGAGCCAATTGTATGTATCAATCATATTTATACCTTCATTAAAGAAATGCCAAATGGCTTGTGCAGCTCACATGAGGTACGCTGATAGAATACCATTAGTTGTCATCCAGTTGAACTCCTTCGATTGCCCTGTGCTCTTCAGGAACCTCTGTGGAAGTACAACTGCTTTTGTGAGAGAAAGGGCTAATGATGGGATCCAACGGTACTTGGGGTAGTGCTCCAGAATGGGCCATCTCATTTATCGTGGTGGCCACTCGCCATTCAATCTCTGCTTGCATCCTTTCTTCCTGTTGTTTAAGTCTTTGCTCCATCATTTGGCGCCACTGCTCCTCGTCATGCTCTCCTCTTCTTTTGCAGCTTCTATAGATGTCGATGTTTTGCTTGAAAGCAAACTTCCATGGCACCACCCCATAGCCTCTGCAACGTCCTGGCTGTTCTGGATTGCCGAGCACCAAAGTGAGCTCATCAATCTCTCTGTCAACCTTCAATTTGCCTGCTTTGACATCTTCGATTTTTTTCAATATCTCAAGTTCCTTCTCCCATAACGTGGGTGGGAATTCAAGGGTACCACATTCAGGGTTCAATTTGCCTCCATGAGAAAAATACCAATTCTTCGATCGGTCGGGCCAGTCATAGACCGCTGGTATGATACCTCTGGTGATCAGGTCTGCTTCCATCTTTCACCACTTGGGAATTGCAACCGCGTAACCACCTTGACCAAGATGATGGTTGTACGGCTCCTTGTTACTGGCACTTTTCTTCCCTAGTGCAATTTTCTTGTCATGATCTTCACTTTTCTTGTATTGCACAAAGGAATTCTAGTGATTTTTTAGCGGATATGCATCCCAATTTGGAGTTCGGTTCTTCTTGATAAAATCTCTATCAAGCTTCTTCTTGAAATTCTGAAATTGAGTTGCCATCTTCGAGAAAGTCTAACCCTTCACAAGGTTTGCTTCGACAACTTCAGGAAGTGTGAAGTGTTTTAGGACATCATTCCACAACAGATCTTTTTGTGTGTTCGGAACCACGTATGGATTAGTTGCTCTTCCCTTCCATTCTCTATAGCTAGTGGGCACGGTGTCCCTTACAATGGCCCCGCATTGAGACACAAATTTGTCAGTGATCTTGTTTGGAGCAATTGGCTTGCCAATCTCTGACACTTCTATGATATGATATGTCACCTCGGCGGTGAGTACTTGTGCATGCCCTCTCTTAGTCTTTTTCTACGTCGATCCAAAAGCCTACAAGTTGCAAATTCATTATTTATGAGTACATAGTGCTAATGTATAAGTAAGAATTGGGGTTAGAGAATTAATAATGATGAAATTAATGCATGATATATATATATATATATATATATATATATATATATATATATATATATATATATATATCGTTGGAACCTTCCGCATTATCATCCTCAAGGTCCTCATTATTGTCACCATCCTCAGCGTGGGTGTCATCGTCCTCGGCGGTGTCACCATCCTTGGTAACGGTGTTGCCTGCCTCGACGAAGGGTATGTTGAGGAACATGTCCGCCTGGCTACGCTCCTCGTCGGTGTAGGTTGGAAAGTTATTTGAATCGCCAGCAATAATGTCCTCCATAATGCTATCATCCATCTCAACTAATACTAATTTCTGGAATAAACACAAGTTTCTATGAATTTCTATGAATATAAATAAATTTATATGAATAAATAGGAATTTATATGAATATACACGAATTTCTATGAATAAACATGAATTTTCTAAGTATACATGAATTTTCTATGAATTTCAGGAATACACACGGATTTTCTATGAATTTCTAGAATAAACACGAATTTCTAGAATAAACATGAATTTTTTATGAATTTTCAATAAATTTCTAAGTATACATGTATTTTACATGAATTTCTGAAATAAACACAAATTTCTATTTATAAACATGAATTTCTGAGTATAAACATGAATTTCTAAGTATATACATATATTTTCAATGAATTTCTAAGTATAAGTATTTCTAACATGGAATTTCTGAGTATTTCGAGTATTAAATTTCTACTTACTTTAAATTTCTAATAGTACTAACATGAAACTCGTGGACGAACGGCGTTTGTGGATGGCGGCGGCGCGGTGCCACGTGGGCGGAGGGGTCGGAGGACGGTGGGGAGGACGCGGAGTTGCTGTGGTCGAGCCAGCGCGGAAGAAGCGCGGCAATAGGAAGA
Source organism: Cenchrus purpureus (assembly GCA_022644695.1). Lineage (NCBI taxonomy): Eukaryota > Viridiplantae > Streptophyta > Magnoliopsida > Poales > Poaceae > Cenchrus > Cenchrus purpureus. The sequence goes on from CP053458.1 coordinate 98,002,239, forward strand.
CGGCGAGGAGGCAGTGACGCGATGTCGAGAGTAGGCCGGTGCGACAGTCGTCGACATCGGAACTATGTATATTACACAACTATTTAGAACTCATATTGTTAACATTTTTCTAACTATAAACTTTTCTAACTAAATTTATTCTAACTACAAATTTTTCTAACTATAAATTTTTCTACCTATAAATTTTAAAAAATAAAATTTAAAAAACAAAAAAGGCTTCCTGATGCAAGCATATCACAAGCTTGCGTCCAAAAGCCAAAAACATAGCTCGGTCGGCGACGCACGGCGGCGGAAGGCGGCGGGAAGGCGCCCGTGGCAGCGGCGGAGGCCGCGCCTACGCGGGCGGCGCGGGAAGACGGCGATGGGGAGGACGCCGGTGCGCATCGGGAGGGCTGCCCCTGCGGCGGCGGTGGGGAGACGGCGACGGGAGGCGCCTGGCGCGGCGACGGGAGGCTACGCAGCGATCGTGGAGCGGCCCGGCGTCGAGGGAACGGCGTGCGGCATCGTGGGGAGGTCGCGATGGCGGCGTGCGTCGTCGAGATGAGGACGGCAGCGATGACGAGGAGGAGGCCGGCGCGCGGAGTCCGCCGGAAGGTGGAGGCCGGCGTGGGGAGAGGCCGATGCGGGAGGTCGGGATGGCAGCGCACGACGACGACGACGAAGATGAGGGGCGAGGGCGAAATGCGGCTAAGTCCCCAGATCTGGGGGCCAAATCCATTATATACCCCCCTTTAGTCTCGGATCGTAACGTGACCTGGGACTAAAGGGCCTTTAGTCTCGAGCGGTGTTACGACCCGAGACTGGGAGCCTTTTAGTCTCGGTGGTAACACCACCGGGACGAAGGGTTTCTTGTGGGGAGCCGGAAAAGGAAAATTTCCCCCTTTAGTCCCGGGTGGTGTTACCATCCTACACTAAAGGCCCTTTAGTCTAGGATGGTAACACCACCCGGGACTAAAGAGTAATTTTGGACGGGAACCCCATTTTCTCTTTTTCCTTTCTCATTTTCTAGCACTTTCTCTTTGTAACATTTATAGAAAATAGTAATTTGGAATATTTTGAACATGCAAAATTATATTAAACTTTGTAATAGTTACTTCTACGGTTTTGTGTAGAAATCTATTTTAAGAGGTAAAATAACTACTTTTATTTTCTATTTTCAATATGAGATCTTCAATTTTCATTTAAATAAATATAATATTTTGATTAATAATATAAAAAAAATAAAAAATCAATTGTGTGAGTTTATGCATAACTATTCAATGAGTTGAGTTTAGGAGATTTAAAGATATTTATGAAGTTTACAACTTTGATCACTAGTGAAATATGGTAATTTGATTAGGAATGATATTAAAAAATAAATTGAGTGAGTTTAGGCATCACTATTGAATGAGTTGAGTTAAAATACATAAAGGCATACATTCATAAACATTTTATTACATAAAAAAGTTTACTATTAGCATTACACAAGTGATTTGATCATTATGCATTACAGTGTAGCATTATTAAAAACCCTTTTCTTGACAAAGGTTCCTTGCTCATAGTCATCACGTAAGTATGGTGTCTCTTCATTTCCAAGGAATATGCATGGGTCAACTTTGACAGCGAATGGAGGCATGCCATCAAACTAATCATAATCATTCGACTGATCTGTTTTGTCATCGACTCCCACGATTACTCTTTTACCTGGAAGAACTATGTGACGCTTTGGCTCCTGTGGTCCTTCTTGTAGATTTTTATTCTTGGGTTTGCTAGACATGTCCTTCACATAGAAAACCTGATGCAATCAATGAAGACCCCTACCTCCATTTGGAGGAATTTGAGGAACTGTGTTCACGTCTTGTTATCCCAGGCATGACACAGGAAACCGTGAGGTGGAAGTTGTTTCCCTTCTCCCTCATAGAGGAGGCAGAACAATGATACACCCACAGTGTAGAAAGTGCAAATAGTGTTTGGGGAGAACTTTGAGATAACTTTTGCCACTCGTTCTCTCTCATGGTAAGGATGGGGCAATGGTACACTCATGTAGCTTCTCTTCCAACAAAAATTCTCAATTTCGAGAAATTAGAGGAGTCCATAGGAGCATCATGGGCTAGGTTCCTACACCTTTTGGTGTCGACACCTAGCTTGTCTCTACCAACAATGTGTGATTGTACATCTTTTCCATGGTTTTAGATATGGATGTTGCCCTTGATTTAGACATTGTTGCTGGAGGTTTGTTTGTGGAAAAAACTCCAACAGAAGGAAGAGAGATCCTACATTCCTTCTTAGAAAACTCTTCTTTCCCTAGCAATCACAAAGAACCCATCCAAGAATCCAAGTTGAGCCATGAGAGTCCCTCAATAGCCAGGCCTGAGCCCTCATCTTCCACATATCAAGACTTGTCTGTTGAAGCCTCTCCCAAACCACGAACACCAAAGGGAGAAGAAACTCGACCTACAGAGTTCATGTTCAAATTCAAGGATGATCCATCTAGAAACCTTTTAGACACCTCGAATTCACTTGCTGCTTAACTAGGGGCGGAGGCTTATTCTGTCCATACCAATCAATCTAGACATCCTTTGGAGAACCTTCCCTAGACCTCTGCCACCTTTGCCTCTTGATCCTCCTAATGAAGCATCTCTTGAGGAGGCCATGGAGGAATGATTAGATGGAGTGACACGCTCTTCTGAAGCAATTTGGAATAGTTCCTCTTCTTTGATCGTTCCTTGCTCTATTAGAGGAATTGTCAGAGGCCCATTATAACCCCATTATGGAGGTTAACATCTTGCCATAGCATTTAGCGGAAACTCTTTTGGGCAAAGTTCCACTAGCACCATCCGACATGCTCCTCAAGAGCTATCCCATGGGACATGTTCTTGAATGTCGGGGGATCGCATAAGTGTCGTGCCACTCATCATAGAAGGATCGAGGCCGGTTTGGAATTTCACATCTTGATGTCCTTGATCTTGATCTTCTCCTAGGCTGCCCATTAGAAAATCTCTTTGATACATCCTTAGGGAGTCTAGATGATAAGCTTAGAGAAGCCGCTTCTGCCACTCCTACCTCTTGTATAGGACATCCGATGGCGAAGCCTCTTCCCAAGCAAAACCCGCTCAAGAAGATGATACATATATCTCCATTTGTGTCATCCGAGCCTGTACTCATTAAGGTCGTAGAATTCTCTACTCCTCAAGGGTACGACTCGGAAGACCCTCTTCACCTTGTGAAGGTGAACGAGTGTCATCACTCTCGACTGAGTTTCAGCCTTTTCCCACTGGCCCGTACTATATTGCTTTTGACCATGATTGAGATTCAACATCGAGCTTCCACGATGAATCTCTTAACATGGAGAACTCATGGGCCATGGAATCTTGTGAGGCACCGACTCTAGAATTCATAGGAAAGGATCCCATTGACAAGCATGGTAGTTTCATTCTTGATACACCACATGCACCATGCTTGCATCATGCCTCTCCAGAGTCGGCCATGTTTAGTGCACTAAGTGCGCATAAGGACTACAACCACCTTATGGTCCCCTTCTGCAAGAAGTTTAGAAGGCTAATTGTAGATGCATATGTTTACCATAAGCATTGCAGATTTCATGTATGCATTGTGGCACTAACCTTGCAGATGAAGCTTCACTGAGACAACAACGATTGGTGGTGAGACAGGAATGACATCACCAATGATAGCTGCCAGAAGAAGTTCCCATGGTCGAGCTTATGACTGTAAACAAAGCACTACCAGGAGATAGCTTAGATTAGCATAGGTTTTGTTTTCCCTTTTTTGAATAAAAGCAAGAACATGTTTTTAGGATAAGTTGTTCTTCAGGTATTTTTGGTCGCTAACCTTTCAGGTGTAGATTGAAAAGGAAGATGGACAGGTGACACCTAAGAACATGTGAGCTACATCAGCTGCAACGCCTTGGTAAGATTCGATGAGAGAACATTTACAAAAGGAAGCTTGATCTCCACACACTTGAGTTGTGTTGCCTAGCAATGTAAACTCCAAGTGTGGAGGAGGTATGTGAGCATCCCGAGTAAATCTCATGCCAAATCATATCCCGGTGTGGAGATGGTGTTGGTTCTTGCATCTTGTCCAACTAGCTAGGTATGTCCTGCTTTTGACTTTATACAAAGCCCTTTCGGGAGGTGGCAGGTTCACCGTCTTGTGCTCATACTTATGTACCTACTTGATAATAGTTTGATCATGCTTACATGCTTCCTTTATCTTTGTTCATATGCTCTACTTTGAATGTACATGATATATCACACATTCATAGACTGTTTTAAATTAAGCATGGTGCTTTGGTTAAAATTGTCTTCTTCAATCAAAACAAGGTATGGTGTCAAGTTTTGATTGATGAACCTTAGAGTTATATTTTCATAGATCTTGGTTGCATATATGTAGGTTGACCCCTGTAGTAAATCATCAATTCTAAATGGGTAAGTCATTGAATTAGATTCAAAAGGGGAGGTAAGTCAAGGTGTCGGAATCATGTTACACGACACATAAAGGAGATACAGATGACCCCTCCAAGGTCCCATGCAAGTATATCCTCCTTTGTTATGATGTGCAATCTTGATCCAACCATGTTTGAGTAGATGACATGGTGACAATAAAATAAAAAAACCAAAAATATTTGATTTCGAATAAAGGCTCTATGGTTCTCAAACCAGCAGAGTCCTTTTGTTTCCACTTTTTGTATGAAGTACAGCACCAGTACAAGCACAAGTGTGGGGGAGTTCTCTCAAGCTCATCATCAACGAATCCACTTGAGAACTCCCTTACATGCATTGTGCAACATCGACTATGCTTTCATGATAAGGGACAAGGTAAACTAGAATGAGTCGGCTGCCCCATGGGTCAGCCGAATTGCCACTAGTCTTCCTTAATGCTCATCTTATCCAGAGCAATGGTATGTGCACTCTCTATCTCACTCTCCCTGATTTATGAGTTTGAATGAAGTTTAAATCTGATCCACTAAATCAAACTCAAGGAATTGCACTCCACTTGCACTATATGTTTCCTATGATTGGTTTGCATATGTTTTATTCCATGCTTATTATCTTGATGCTTGTGAACAAATATCATTAGGGAACTCATTCTCATCTAAGTAGTTGGCGTTTGTGATATGGTTTGATGATATGATCTTCTCTCTAAATGTTTGAGTGCTTGGGAATTTTATTTTGAAAACTTGAAAAAACCCTTTGCAAAGCTCCTCTTTGATATGCCAAAGTCCTACCAAAGCCATATGATGAATTTATCTTGGAAACCTTATACTCATATGCTGCTTATCTTAACATTGAGCTTTGTCAAATTGTTGTGACCCTTGTGAGGATTCTTTTTATGCTTTCACGATCAAGATTCATGTGCACACCACCTGTTCACGGTTCAATAATGCGCCAAGATTCACCGCAAGCTTACGGATCATTGTAGTACCTTTTTCCCTCGAGTATGGACCCAAGGTATCAATCCGTGGATCAGAAGCAAACTACCTAGGGTTTTCCATCTAATCTACCGATCTAACCTAGCATGAAGCGTTGGTTGCATATAAAGGTAACCTAGAAGATAAATGAGTTATAGCACAAGGTTGATCACATCCATGAACTTAGACGAAAAGATAACAAAACACAAGTGAGAGGAACAAGGGACTATAATATCCTAGTTGTAGCTCTAGCTAGATTAGCAAGTAAAACATGTTTCTCATGCAAAGCATCTACCCTCCGGTCTGACTCTAGAAGACATCCGCCTTTCGGGGAGATCATCCTGTCACGATGCACCCTTATTCAAGCGGGGAGTATAAGGGCATGAACATAAAGATCATGTCATACTACTCGATAGATCTGGTATGCAATTCTAGTCACCATGACTACAAGAACACCCCTTGCAATCTATGCCGGCCATAGATTGGAATAAACAAACTCGAGAAAGTATGAAATCATAAAAGGAGGAATAAGGATCGCTAATGAATCAGAACACATATATCACTTCACCATGAATGATTGTTCATCACAAGATATCAACCGTGGCCATACCCACTTGTGATTCCTAGCTCCGGAGCTCCGCCATAGCACAACCGCGTAGGGAGGCCATGGCGGCTAGGGTGGCCTAAGCCATCCCCTAGACAACTTCGAGGACTTGCAGCGGCCGTCGTCTCCCTCCGGTGCTTGCTTCTAGGTTTCGCCGAGTTGCGGTGGATGGATGCGGCGGCCGTCGGGGGCAAGAGCTTTAAATAGACTGACCAAACCCTACCGGGCCAAAAGGGGTAGGCCGGCTGGCCTAGGCCGACCGGCCTGGGCCTGTTTCGACCCGGTTCGGGCCCGTCTTCCTCCGGTCGGCTTTTCTTGCAATTTTGACTTTTTACCCCTTCGCATGTGGGCTTTAGACGTCATTATCCCCACGATTAAGATAAGGAGTCTTATCGTATGAACTCCGAGCTTTTCGTCTTGGTCCTCGAGAATATTTTGTCATTACACCATGGTCCTTGCCACTTTTGGGAGTAAGTTCGGCTTGCACTTGCATACGAGCGGAGGACCTTATTTCACCCTTTGAACTTGATGCAAGTCCATCCATTAAGCCCATGTTTTCCTGCAAAAACATCATACTTCCAAATGCACATGCAAGAGCGAACTTGTTACATCATTAGTATGCCTAGTGGTGGGTTAGTATCAAATCAAAGCTCAAACTAACGTGTAACATACGCCTTAGGAGCACCAAAATTGACCGTCAACATCTCCCCATGCTTAAACCTTGCTTGTCCTCGAGCAAGTCTTGGAAATTTGCTTGACCAAGAAATCAGTGTTGCCCTTCGATGTAATCCCTACACTCAATCATACATAACAGGACATGTTGCTCTCTCAAGTATTTAGCCTTTAGGCTCAAGTTTTGACCGGCTACTTTATCATTATGGAAGATAGACTAGCAATAAAGATCATGCCACAATAAAATAAATATAATGCTCTTTAACTTAAGCAAACTTCAAACATTTACCTTGTTCGATCATGAAGAGTTTTTCAAAATGTTGCACACCCAACATAAGTGAGGTTCTCTTGCAATGGCTCATGAAAACACTCATCTCATCAAGTCACTCAAACCTATACTAGATTATTTTCAACCTATTCTACTCATATATGAAAGTGGAAGGCTTATTTGGAGCTTGGTAGGTAAAATAATCCTAGCAAAATATTATATTTGACATATTGTCAAACTAAGAGAGAGATGTATTGGATTTAGTGAGACTTGTCAAAAAGGTCATGGAAAATAATGTTGGAGAGGGAGAGAGATGGTACACACACATTTGGATAAGTGGACATGTGCAAGTGGCAAGTGGATGATCCCAAGGCACAAATGAAGTCCTTGTTATCAGATTGCACATGGTTGGAAAATTGAGTATGGAGTTTGATCTTGAAGCACCTCTGAAAATTCAAATGAAGCTAGAGAACCGGGGAGCTTTATTATTATTTTTTCTTTTTTTTTTTGCATCACACTTTTTTCCTTTCCCTTTTTCCCCTTTTTCTTCCTTTTTTTCCTTCTCCATTTTTTTATCGTGCTCCCCTGAACTCTAGACAACATAGTACCTTCTTAGTAGCTCCTCCCCCATGCTTAGACACTTGCACGTCTTCGAGCAAACGGGGGGTTATATATTCTTTTTCTTGCTAAGATAGGTACAGAAAATTCCTTATTTTCTTGGAGAAAAATGTTTGAAATCCTCCTTTGATAGCACCTTGAATCTTCTGAATTTTTCTCGAAATAAGATCCATACTCAAATTGTGTTGCGGACAAGGAGGGTATCACAAAAAAGATATTTGGGTTTAAGGGTGGATATTCGGCGAAGTTTGCAAAATTTCCGATGTGGAAACTCACAATGCACGGATATAAAGGCTAAAAAGAAGTTACGCATAAAAGCGGAATGACCAACTTCTAAGTCTCATACCACGAGAAAATCAATCTTAATCCAACTCATCAAAATATAAGTTTGCAATCTAAAGGTTTCATCATAAAAGATCATAAGTATATAGGCTTTGGTAGGTAGAACCTTGCAAGAGATTCACGAATGTAGATGGCATAGGAATTAAGTTTTAAATAAAACAAAACAAGTTATCAGGTCATTGGTAAACTTAAATCAAAGAGCAACATAGAGTATGTGGGTCTACAATTTAGTCATTTAACCTCCACGAATAAAAGAGCCTGTATTTAGTCAATTTAAGATCATTTAATAGAGAGCAATTAGCCAAGTCATATACAACATCATGTAGGTAAGACAAAGCGGCAACCTTCATCATTTTTCCACAAGCAAGATCATGCCAAAATATTATCATCGTGGTGAGCACAAGGTGATGGTGATCATGATCTAAACAAAAACTAGGTTGTACTCCTAGAAGTCATGTTATTAACAAGAGAGATATACAAAGGTTGCATCTAAGGTGTGTTGAGGGCATATACATATATACAGGCATTTAGAAAGACAAGGACAAAGAGAGGGTTGAGGAATTGTTACCGTCCTTTGATGCTTGTAGTGTACCCACACATGCTTAAGTATTGTGCTTAGCATGGAAGAAGGAAGATCAGCATCCTGTGGCAACCGTGATCCTTGTACTCCACGCGGTCTTCTCTTGTACACCAAGTCCTCCCCCATGCTTAGCATATTGCTAGGCATGGAAGATGATGAATCATCTTGTAATTCTTGAAGTCTTACCACCATGTGAGGAGATCATTGTCGTGCTCTTCACTTTTGTTTCCTTGATTGTCCTTCAATGTCCACCCTTCATCACGAGTCTTGGTCCCAATTGTTTCTTATCCCATCTTCTCCTCCTTCTATGTTGTCCCTCATTGCCGGTTCATCTTCCACGGATTTTTCTTCTACTTCCAGAATAGAACATGTACTGAATCATTACTCCATCACGAAGCTCTAGAAATTATCTTTCTAACGAGTGGTCATTCATCCCAATCGGACTCCGAATAAAAGAATTACTCCCTTTTTACTTTGTTAGTACAAGCTGTCCCGAGCTGATTTCAGTTGCACAGGTCTCCTAAAATGTTGAATCTTGATGCATTGGAGAGAAGACTTAATGGAGCTCCTGAATATCCAATTTTCCTCTTTTGTACATCTCTGAATATGTTCTTAATCTTGATGGAAACAGTAGTGCTCCTTTCGAGATTTTGGAGGTGATGACGATCTTGATTTCAGCTTTTATCACGAACTCATGGGAGGGATTCATCATGCCTGCAAAATAACTCTAATGCACAAAGTACCCCCGAGGCGGTCGGGAATACTCACCCTATGCTGACAAACCAAAGACATCCTTAAGATCTTAACTTGTGGCATAGCTAATCTAGTGAAAAAAAAAGTTAAGAGCCTAATGGGTGTATGTGTGTGCAAGTGTGAATGCAATGAGTTGGAAGCATGAAAGGTTGAGAATAAACTTTATAGAGGTTACACAAAGTTTTAAACACTATGTTTCCAGAATCCTCGGATCAAACACCATGTTAAAGCCAAAGAATTCAAGCGCTCCAAAAGTTTTAGGAAACCGAACATGCTTAACATAACAAAGGTGTGGTTGTCAAAGAAATGCAAGATGCAAAGGGTTAGCAAAAACAAATGTTAGCAAGGCAAGAAAGATTTCCGATAAGGTCCGCAATAAGCAATGGACAAAGCTTAGCCGTTTACTTCATAAGAAGTAAGCATTGTCAACAATAAAATCACCCATCAGAAAGAATCAATCAACCAAACTAACAAAGCTTAAGGGTAGGTTATGGGTATTCTATATTTTTGGATCAAATAAGAATTTTGAAGAGAGGAAGTCAAGTATAGAAATTCTATCTTAGGTGGCGCTAAGAGTCTTTCAATAGGGTGGCTAAAGGTGTGAAAGGTTTTCTCATAGGAAGGCTACTCAAAGTTTTTAGTTAAAATAGAGGATATGGATATACTTGGCCGATCCGAATGGTGATGACAAAAGGTCAACACAAGGAATCCTACCTCTATTGGCTATGGTTTTTGGTGGGGGTGATAGGAAGGCTTAGGTTGGTTTGACAAAATTTTAGTTCAAAACAAAATATGCAATGCAATGTGACATGGATGAACAAAACGATATGGCAGTGGTCTAAAACAAAAGCAAGTGTTAGCCTAAATTAACTAGCCATAAGTTTAGAGTCAAAGGGTGGTACCAAACTTCATATTTCTCTCTAAAAAACACAAAGAAAAAGACTCTAAACACTAAATAGGCACACAAAAGAGGTCTACAAGTTTTCCAAGATCAAATAACGAAGTGCTCCCTCAATAGCAATTAGAACATACAACATGGTGTTGTGGTATTTATTAGAGCAATGGTACAATGTTACTTGATGGTTCAGCTAAAGAGCACAATGTAGAGAGGCTTGTCCAATCGTCTCCTTGCATCATTGTCACCTTCTTCTCCATCGCACTTCATCGCTGCCCTTTCTTTCACGAATTTTCCTCTCTGTCCAGATCAGATCATGTAACAAACAATTGACTTCGATGTGTGGTGTATGAAATTCTCTTTCCATCAAGTCTTTATTCAACCCTAACGGACTCCGATCGAGTAAGTTATGCCTATTTTACTCCAACGCTGCAATCTGTCCAAAGCTGATTTCAGACCGCAGCGCCAATGTTTTGCCATATCTACTTGTACGGGTCTTCAAATTCATCAATCTCAGATGTTGGAATCGGCACTTGATGGAGCTTTTGATTTTAAATTTTGCTTCCTTACATATCTGACCAGGTCCTCAAAATTGATGAAAACAACGACGTCCGTACTCGAGATTCAGAGAAGGCCATGCACGAGTTTGCAATTCCTTTGGGGCGTGGCTTCTCTCCTCTTTATTAAAGTTTCGGGACTTGCATGGTTAGTGAAACTCAGGTTTCCTCCTGATATTTGCTCTTTTAAGGTCACTAGCTTGACCAAGCACAAAGCAAGTCCAAGTTTTGCAAAACGTAATGTAAACTTATGCAACCATAACCACAATTTAAATTGAATTAACAAAACAAGTTGTGACTAAATGTAGCAAAAGTTTCTTGCTCAGTGCTAAGCTCTCCTTAGGCAAAGGTTCATTACGCATGTAACCAACAAAGTTTAAGCACAACATTGCCTCTTAATCACTCTCAAGAAATTCTAGCCTATCATGATCATCAAAGGTGCAAGGCATAGAATCGAATCAATCTAACTATTGGATATGAATTATGGATATTTCAAAAGAATGTTATCATCTCCAAAAGTATCTTGAGAGGTTAATGTGTACCTTAGCCCTCGAGCTTTTCATCATGAGTGATCCCCCGGAGTTGAATGCAAACAACTTTGATCATTGGAGGTGGCTCGCGTCGTCTTTTCGCAATTCCTTCCTTTGAGCCGCGAGTCATCAAGGTTGCTTTGTGTGGACTCACTCTTCTTCTTCATTTGTAGGGCTTCACACATCTTGGTTGTGAAAATGTAGCTCCATAATCCATCGTGTGAGAACCCAAAGTATCTGCACCATTGGATGTCGTCTTTTGTGTGGTTTGCTTCGAACATCTTCGTGCATCGGATGTTGCCAACTTGTGCCTTCATTTGCTAATGCTTCAGGGGTCTTTGTTTTGTTCCAAGCTTCTGAATTTTATCGCATGTGGTCTAATGAAAGCATTGTCCAAGCTCCTCCTCGTGGTCGTCGTCCTCATCTCCACTATCTTGTTCTCATCGTGTTGCTACTTCCTCTTCTTCATGGATTTTCCCCTGTATATAACAGAACATATACCAAAATATTGTTCTATTGCAAAATTTATAAAATTACCTTTCCAACGGGTACTCATTCATCTTAATCGGAGTCCAAATGAGGGAGTTATGGCCGTTTTATTTCTGCTCTTGCATGCTGTCCAGAAAATTTCAGAACGTGCAACCTTCAGTGATTCGGCCATATCCACTTGTAGGAACCTCCGATTGACTTGATTCTTGATTCGTTGGAAGCATAATGTGACAACCCATCCGGGAAAATACCGTACTATCGCCTAAGCCAATCCACTCTGGCCATTAAGTGTTAATAAAGTACCATCCCGTCGTAAGTTGTCGGGTCAAGCCCGGTGAAATCACTTTACATAGCAACAAAGGATCGACAATATGCATTAAAACTCACACGAAGGTGAGTCCAGAGTACAATACACAATTTAAATTCAAATTGACCCCTAAGGGTTTAATTATTACAAACCATTGTTCAACATGATAAGTAAAGGTTCAGAGTTTGAAAACAGCGGAAAATAAACTAAGCGATACGATAGGCATCATAGGAGGCCATCCATGATGCAATCACTCATCATCATCCACCCATTCTAGCTCCTAGCCGGGTGGAAACTCTCCAGGCCAAACAACAACACCTGAAATCAACATTTATATAGCGAGGCTGAGTATACTAATACTCAGCAAGACTTACCCGTCAAAGGGTTAAATTTACCTCTAGACATGCAAGGCTTTTGGCTATTGGGTTTGTTTGCCAAAAAGCAACTAAAATCATTGATCCTTACTTTCAATATTTTAGCTCAAATTCTATTGCAAACAAGAGTTGTGCAATACAATTAATAAAGCATCAATATTCACATAGTTCCATCATTAAGGGATATCATGGCGATTGATTAAGCGAGTCTCGAGATAACGTGAGAGGCCGACAATCGATTGATTTATAACCTTGCAAGGTGAACCTAAACACACGGAAGAATGCATACCCCAAGAAGGTCCAAACAAAAGCGAACAGGGTATGCACCAACCAGTGTTCCTCGATCTTCAACTCGAATCGGAACCTACATTCCTTGGTACAAGGCTTACTGGATCATTCCCACACGAACGTCCAGACTCACATGGGTACCACACTGTTGCAAGCAGGGGGACACATTGTTGTGCCCCAGGTGTAGTAGGGAAAGGTTCCCTCGCTACGTCAATCGGGTACTAGGCTTACCGGTCCCATTCCCGACAAGTGCTTAATACGTTCAAAAGCTTAGCCCATGAAAGCCACTGGACCGGAGCCCAAATTCCATGCTCTTACCACATGAGCAATCCAATTATAAAGATCTTATGATTCCAAAATAAGAACCTATTCTCGTGAGTGACGAACATCACCCGACTTTTATGGGTCCTATAGCAGCGACTATCGACCTAGCATACTAGTAAAAGAGCATAGGTACCTAGGGATCATGCATCTAGGGTTTCATTTCAACTCCTGAAACGTAAATGCACAAACATAGCAAAGGTAGTTGCATAATTTTAAAAAGAAGGGTTAATGATCCGGGGCTTGCTTTCGTCGGCAAGGTTGGCCTTGGGCCCTTCTGGACTTTAGCCAGTCTAAGCTACGCCCACGTCGCAGCTCACCGAGCCTCCCTCGTCTCCTCCTTCCCAAGACGCAGCGTATAGCTATTGTCGGGAAGATCTACGAGGATGCATATGCAAGATTTAATTGGTGATTTTAATTTAATTAAAAGCAAAACAACACATGACAACACATATGCAAATAAATTAATTTAATTTCACAAAACAGCAAGAGTGTGGTCCTAAGCTCCTTAGCATGCTCCACAACACATCCATAGGATTACCTAAGGGTGGTAGTGGTGGTTTTCCAATTTAATTCTATTATGAGCTTAAATTGGCTTATTTTATCCATAAACTTAATTCATAAAAAAAATACCATGGGTGGTGTTTACTAAGCTCTCTAACTCTAATCCAAGCCACTGAACAAAGTTCACATTTAGATGAGCTATAAATTAATTATACCAAAAAGGACAATTTCTATTTACCAAAACAAGATAAATGCATATAAAAATAAATAAACATTTTCCGGAGCCAATTTTTGTCACACATGGTCTCTGGCCCAAAACTAGTTCACACGCACAATAATTAGCTCAAGGGCCCTTCTAGATTTTAAACTATGCAATTTCATTTAGAACTAAGCATAAATCAAGAATAAATATTTATGAAAGTTATAAAATCATGATTAATTCACCAAAGGTGAATCTAAGCATTTCAAAACTATATCCAGAAGCTGAGCACAAAAATATATTTACATTTAGCTACAAAAATCATTTGGACAGATTCAGCATAAATACAAAATAAATCATATTAAAAGATCTTCTTAGTAACTTTGTTCAATTTTTTAGTCCAGAGCCTACTCATGGCATCTCTAACAACATATCCAAAGTTCAGATCCATATCTTATCTAGATTTTGAACTACAACAAAAGTAGGTCAAACTGAGTTTGAATTTTCATTCAAAACCTAGCAACTAAAAGTATGGTCATGATATGCAAAAGTTGTGTATCTAGTCACAAGGAAACCAACAAAATTGGTTTGACATTTTTCTGATTTTTCTATGAATTTCTATGGATTTTCTATTATCTGGTCAAAACCACTTAAAAAGGAAGAATCTATTTGCTAAAGGGTCCCTGGAAAGATCTTAGGATTCACACATATGCCCTCGATTCTACGCTTAGGTCCCTGGGAAGATTCCCATCTCACAACCGTGCCCTCGGCGGCCAGGCGGCTCGCCGCCGGCGAGGGACGGCCGGAGTTAGCCGTGTGAGGCTCTAGGGCGGACCAGAAGCTCACCACACGTCGATTGGTGGAGGTGGTGGGGTCAGAGATAGCTCCGGTGAGCGCCGGCGGCGGAGCAGCGGTGGTGCGCCCGCCGTGGCTCGTATTCCGGCGAGGCTCGGGGCGGTGCAGGGCAACAAGCGAGCGGGGGAGCTCCTACGAGGTATAGGAAGCCGCCGAGGGGTTAGGCGGTGCGAGGGGCAAGCGGAGGAGTGAGCTCATGGCGGCAACAATGGCGGCGGCGAGCTCTGCGCCACGAGAGAAGGAGGCTTTTATAACTGAGGGAGTGGGAGAGGGGGTCCTTGCCTTCATCACGAAGGAAGTGAGGGCGCTGGAGGAGACCCGGCGGAGCACGGCTGCCACCTACCGCATCGGCCGGCGGGGGCACAGTGGCGGCGCGGGTGCGTGTGACGTGTGGCGCAGCGGGATCTCCTCAGCCGATTCGGCCCGCACGGTGGGGCGTGTGATGATGGGGTCGGCGTCCTTGCCGTACCCATGGTCGGGAGGGGGGCCCGGACGCCGCGCCCACGGACGCCACGCGTCGTGCGCGCGCGCGCGCGCGCGCGACGCCGCCGGTTCGCATTCGTAACCTGCTTTCGACCATCCCAAACACAAAATTTTCAAACTAAACCCCACGGACTTTGAATAGCAAAGTTGTAGAGCAACTATAGGAGACCATCTTTTGTAAAGGCCGACCTATGTTTAGATCAAGGGTTTGAGCATGAACTGCAGAGGCAATTGATGTCTTTCTCGCGGTCAAGATGGAGATGTCTTGGCGTTGACCAAGTTTTGCCCAATTTCCACTCAAAATTTCAAATGCTGCCAATTATGAAAGTTGTGTCCCTCGAAAAGATGAACAACTTTTGTATTGGCCGATTTTTGAGTGTTTAGATGAAATTTGGAGAACGCGGCAAAAGTTCTAGAAATGGGTATGGTGTTCAAGGGTTTGACCACGGTTCTTGGGGTTTGACCAATGGTCAACTTGTGTGATTAGGCACTAATGCTCATGTTGACTAGGATTTTGAGGGGTTTGACCAAGGTTGACCAAGGGTTTGACCAATGCCAAGGTGTTTGACTAGGGTTTTGACCACTAATGGTTGTTGACTTGGTCAAAGGAGGTGATTAGCACTTAATTAGTACTAATCGAAAATCCTGGGGCGTCACACATAACTTTGTGGGTCTTCTAAATATCCAAGGATATTCTGTTGTTCTCCTTTGAGGTTGTGCAGAAATTGATGCGACCAGAAACTTATTACGAATTGATCGAAGATGTCGACGATCTTGATCTTGTGGTCTTCGGAGCATTATGTCGCGCATCCGTTGGCTTCAAGGTCTTCGCCATTGCTGGACCAGCGAGTAGCATGGTGGCAATGGTGTGTCTTCTTCATGATTTTGCTTTAGCCAAAGTGACGGGTACTCCTTGCGCGACGTGGTTGCTTCCAACACCTATTGCTTGAACAAACAAAACTCCACGGAACGTTAGTCTTAAAATTAATTGACACATTGGCGTACCTTGTTTATCATCGCTTGTGTAGGGTGTGAACTCGATAGCGGATGATGGGCCCCTAACAAAAGTTAGCACCTACCACTAAAGAGCGAATATTGATGTTGCAATCTTCTTGTCGAAACGGGTTTGAACTTCGAAGCCCAAGTTTTAGTGTCTAGCTTTTCACCGCTTTCAAGGACACAAACAAGAAAACAAGCATATATGCAATAACAAAATTAGGGTTAGTCAAAAGATAGATAGATCACCCTAGGGTTCGAGTTGCCGATCGAACGCGCCAAAAAGGGCTTGTTGACGGTTCACCGCAAACTCACGGATCATCGTAGTACCTTTTCCCTCGAGTATGGACCCAAGGTTTCAACTGGATCGGAAGCAAACTACCTAGGGTTTTCCATCTAATCTACCGATCTAACCTAGCATGAAGTGTTGGTTGCATATAAAAGTAACCTTGAAGATAAATGAGTTATAGCACAAGGTTGATCACATCCATGAACTTAGACGAAAAGATAACAAAACACAAGCGAGAGGAACAAGGGCCTATCATATCCTAGTTGTAGTTCTAGCTATATTAGCAAGTAAAACATGGTTCTCATGCAAAGCATCTACCCTTCGGTCCGACTCCCGAAGACATCCGCCTTTCGGGGAGATCATCCTGTCATGATGCACCCTTATTCAAGCGGGGAGTCTAAGGGCATGAACATAAAGATCATGTCATACTACTCGATAGATCCGGTATGCAATTCTAGTCACCATGACTACAAGAACACCCCTTGCAATCTATGCCGACCATAGATTGGAATAAGCAAACTCTAGAAAGTATGAAATCATAAAAGGAGGAACAAGGATCGCTATGGAATCGGAACACATATATCACTTCACCATGATTGACTGTTCATCACAAGATATCAACCGTGGCCATACCTACTTGTGATTCCTAGCTCCGGAGCTCCGCCATAGCACAACCACGCAGGGAGGCCATGGCGGCTAGGGGTGGCCTAAGCCATCCCCTAGACAACTTCGAGGACTTGCGGCGGCCGTCGTCTCCTCCTGCTTGCTTCTAGGTTTCGCCGAGTTGCGGTGGATGGATGCCCGGGGCGCAAGGGCTTTAAATAGACTGCCCAAATCCCAGTCCAAAGGGGAGGATGAACCGGGCCAGAAAAGGTGTAGGTCGGCCGGCCTAGGCCGACCGACTTGGGCCCGTTTCGGCCCGGTTCGGGCCCATCTTCCTCCGGTCGGCTTTCCTTGCAATTTTGACTTTTTACCCCTTCGCTTGTGGGCTTTAGACATCATTATCCCCATGATCAAGATAAGGGGTCTTGTCGTATGATCTCTGAGCTTTTCGTCTTGGTCCTTGGAAATATTTTGTCATTACACCTTGGTCCTTGCCAGTTTTGGGAGCAAGTTCGGCTTGCACTTGCATACGAGCGGAGCTCCTTAATTCACCCTTTGAACTTGATGCAAGTCCATCCATTAAGCCCATGTTTTCTTGCAAAAAATCATACTTCCAAATGCACATGCAAGAGCAAACTTGTTACATCATTAGTATGCCTAGTGGTGGGTTAGTACCAAATCAAAGCTCAAACTCACGTGTAACATACACCTTAGGAGCACCAAAATTGACCGTCAACACTGTCATATCCCCCTTGCTATGCTTCTACACTGGAAGTTAGCATTATACCATTCATCCATTCCACAAAAATGAAGCTCCATATGTGGTGTGACCTCTCTCTCTCCAAAAGTGTCCTAGAAAAGAGACATGGGCTATGCATCAAAAAGAGAGAGATACATGCTCAAAGCATGATGCAAAAAAAAGAGAGAAAAGAAAAGATAGCCATATTCTCAAAAGATTTTTATACGAGAGGAGGATCATGCAAAAGGAGTTCCAACAAATCGGATGGTAATAACTAGCATGCATTTTGGTCCTAGTGTCCACCTTACCATCACCACAGCATTCATCATATATGGTAATAGCTAGCACCCATTTCAGGCCTAGTATCCACCTTACCATACCCATCATATCCATACATGTGCACATCTTGATCTGATTGTATGATTTATTATTCTCCTTGGATTCGATTTTTGACATTGCAACATATGTAATACAAGTATGCTTTACCTTTTATCCTACCCTGAGCTCCACATATAGCCATCATTAGAAGTAGGATAAAGGAAGGCAAATCTAATGCCTTGGTGAGGACATATACATATTGAGCGATCTGAGAGAATCAAATGAGGAGCTATGCAAGGTTTGTTTTGAAAACTTATTGCAAAAACCCAAGTTACTTGACATAATGGGAAGAAGTGATTGGAGTCTTGACGTTCCATTCTTCAACTACGAGATGACATGATAGACACTCTACAGAGTTCACAAGTACAAGGTATGGATCGGAATATCTCCTATGCTCACTTCACACCTTTGAATAATATGGCTTGCCTTAGTTCATTCTCCTTCGCTTGAGGACGAGCAAAGGTCAAGTGTGAGGGTGTTATTGATGGCTATTAAGTACCTATTTTAGGGCCGTCAACTGCTGCATTTATCCACGAAGAATACACATCCTCAGTAGAATAGGGGCTTATACTGAGAAATTCCACAAGGGGCTATGTGAATTCAAATGCAGGTATTTAGCATGGAAAATAGGAGAAAATACACCTCATCAGTCCAAGCACTTCAGGCTCAAATTAATAGCTTTGCTACATGGCCATCACATGGATCCATGGACCCACCAACCAAGGAAGCACACTCTCAACGAATCACAAGCAAGTACATGGATCCAAGGGCCCACTTCAGGAAGCAAACAAGCAAGGAACACCGAATACACACCCCTACCCACCGTGGGTCCCACATGGAAGCTACTAGCCAAAAGGTGATGCAAAGGGCACCGACCTTGGGTCAGTCGAACCCTAGTTCGGTCGAACCCAGTGGGCTGTCACCTCCGGCGCGTGTCTGCACTTACCGACCTAAGGAGTGCGTCCAGTGCTGCAAGCGGTCATTTCAGGGTGCCCAGCTCCCCTATAAATAGAGGGGTGGGGTCCTAGAAAGAGGACACACACTTCTTCTCCTCATTCTTCACTTTGGCCTTTTGGCCTCTCTCTTTAGGAGAGCAGAGCCTCCTGCATAAGATTAGTGCTGGCTAGCTAGTGCTTTAGATTTTAGGAGGAGAGTGAGGGGGTGTCTTGGGGTCGTGCCATGCAATTTGTTTCCTTTCCCCAACGAACCTCTACGGATGCTGTTGTTCTTCATTTAGAGTAAAGTGAGTATTTCTGTATCTTCCAATTAGACTAAAGTGGCATTCATATCTTGGTGAGTGTGTTCTTGTGTTCTTCGTCTGTTCTTGATTTAGAGGTGCATGTTCTTTGTGAACACTACCCTTTGATCCTGTGGATTAGACTTACAAGTTTGCATATCTGCTTGTAGGATCTTTGTCAATTAGAATATAGTGATAGCCCATGCATTTCTCTAATTAGATCAAAGTTCCATCTATGATCTTTTGCATAGGATAGTGAGTATTTCAACTAGTTCTGGGTTCTCCCTCATGGGTTCATCACTCCATATTTGCAGTGCTTTAGCAATGCTACGGGTATACAGACGTAGTCGTGCTTTAGTAGCAATCAATGGTGTAGACGTGGTGTCTAGACTACGGGTTATCCTTCGTTTGCCCTGTGCCCCACATTTAGATAGAGGTAGGCCACGATAGTGATAGCCATTGGACCCTTTGTATTCCTGCATCCGGTTACGATTGTAGAGCCAAAGTAGGCACCTTAAAGCCGAGTGAGTCGGTGCTTGAAGTGATGACCATAACATAGAATTCGTTCTAGACTCTGCATGATATCTGCAGGATCCTTTCCAATTATCTCGTCTTATAGAGTGGTGTCCTTAGACCATAGCTTGGCCAGGAGCCAGATCTCACCCGTTCCTTGGATTTGATACCCATTGGAATACTCCTAAGGTAAAGTGCTACAATATCAGATATCCGTGCGCTTGAGGGATTCATTCGTGGTCATAGGTATACCTAGGTGATCTTACGCTCACGCTAACACGGCACCGGTAGTGGTGACTTAAGAAATGCCAACAATGAGGTTGCTTGCATCGATTGCCTTCTATGAAATTGCATTGAGAAATGCACAAAGCTTTAGGAGCGCTAATCATACACTCTCTGGTAGATCACCCTCGCAACCTGGAAGCAACTGTGTCATCAACATGTGGCAGTCATAGGCCTTTAGATTTGTGAACTTCTTATCTTCCATATTTATTATTCCCTTTATATTGGACGAGTAGCCATACGGAACCTTGATACTATTCATGCAATCGAACATGTTGTCCTCTTCCTTGCTTTGAGAGTGTAACTAGCACGACGTAAGAAATCTCGTTCTTCATCAACCTCTTCGTGCTCGTTCATTCATTTCTTTCTGTGTCTCATCATGCTTCCAATGTATCCTCGAGTTACCGTAACAACCTATGAAGCCTAGCACGTTCATGCAAAGATTCTTCGTCAGTGCATCACATCAATTATGCTCGCACCTCAAGGATTTGCCAATAAGGTAGCTTCCAAAATATAGATTTCTTCTTCCACATTGGTGCACATCCATTAGCATCATGTCCATTAAAATGGGAAGGCTTTGTCGATGATCGCCTTCCTTTCCAATTCATCCCTTTCTTCCTTAAGGGTGATGAGTCGGAAGAAAGCTAGCGGTGACCCATATACATGACCTTCTTAGAATTGTTTAGATGAATAGCATCCATTTTGTCTAAGCAGTGCAGCAGATATTCATTGTTTGTCTACTCGAGGTTACTTAGAGTCGCCAATCATTGATGGTTATGAACAACAATGCTCGTGGGTCGAAGCTCTTGCTTATCCTCATCCCATACACATATGCCTTGTTCCTTCCATAGCGATAGTTCATCAACCAATGGCCTTAGATACACATCAATGTCATTCTTGAGTTGTTTTGGACCTTGGATAAGCAACGGCATCATAATGAATTTTCACTTCATGCACATCCAACCAGGAAGGTTGAACATGCATAGGGTATAGGCCAAGTATGATGACCACTACTAAACTCGCCGAATGGATTGAAACCATCCGTACTTAACCCAAACCTTATGTTCCTTGCATCCCTAGTGAAGTTTGGGAATGCTCTATCAATCTTTCTCCACTGAGACCCATCAGCCAGATGTCTCAGCATGTGATCTTCCTTACGTTCTTCTTTGTGCCATCTCATCAACTTAGCATTTTCTTTGTTCCTGAACAAATGCTTCAAATGTGGTATTATAGGAAAATACCACATAACCTTCGCCGAAACTCTCTTCATCTTAGGAGGTTGCCCCTCAAGATCACCGGGATCTTCGCCTCGCCGATCTTATAACGTAGCGCTTTGCACAGGACAAGCATCCAAATTCTTGTATTCCTTACCGCGATAGAGAATACAATCATTAGGGCAGGCATGTATCTTTTGATCCTCCAACCTCATAGGGCACACAATCTGTTTCGCTTCATATGTTGTGGACTGTAATTCATTATTCTCGAGAAGCTTGTCCTTCACAATTTTTAGCATCCCCTCAAATGCCTTATCAGACACACCATGTTTTGCCTTCCATTGCAGCATTTCCAATGTAGTACTAAGCTTTTGTGACCTTGCTTGCAATGCAGGTACAACAATTTTCGTGATCTTCTATCATGCCTTTGCAAGATTGCCTTTTCTTTATGATTTCCGATCCTATGTGCATCCTATAGAACGACCAAGATCATCAACAGGGCCATCTTGGTAACTCTTCTTCAACATCTTCCATTAAAGTATGCAAAGTTTGCCTATGGCCCGATCTAGAATGTTATTATCATCCTCCTCCTCTTCTTGTCATCTTCCATCACAACCCCTCTTTCACGTGCTTGGTCCAAAGCACGTAGTTCGGCATGAATCATTTTTAATCAAGTGGAGGTGGCGGAGTCTCTTAGTCTTGGGTGTTTTACGCACTAGGAGCATGGACAACATGAATCCCATGCTTCCCAACTTGGATTTGCCGGGCAGGCGGGAATCTTCACCATCACTTCACAATGAAGGATCTGTCCCGAGGTCATGTACTCACATGCCAAGTACTCTGGATAAGAAGTGTACCCAAAGTCCTTCAGGGTGTCCCACAAAAGCGTAGGGAATCCACCCTCCTCGAGGCAGTTCAAGGGAGTCCATGCCTGAGCATCAACGGTCATGGATCCGGAGTTGGACATCTGAAATAAGTGACGAATGTGAGAATCGAGATGAAAGAACGTGCACAAATGGTAGATTCTCATGATGACAGAAAGAGAGTCATATGCGGAAACTACACAACTAACGATTTCAAAGTTTTCCACGACACCTCATGGAGGTACAGAGGAACAAGTTCTATCCGCATGTGGGTAAAGCTGGGGTGGCCATATGTACAAAGGTATGCCAAACTCGAACGAGCGTAACACACCAAATGGCGTAAAGTTCTGGCAGTCGTGAACAAAAATTCATAACTCAGAAACTAGGACCCCAAAAATTCCAAATTTTTACCAGCAACTCAGTGAGGTTATGAGACACAATTTTGGTATTCAAAGGTTGATCTAGAAAGATTAGAAAGCGGCTCAAACTAACACGGTTTCAGAGTAGGTTCCCAGAAAAGCAGCATGACATAGGTTCACTACATTGGGTGTAACTCAAGATCTACAGAAGCTATTACCATGAAGTTTTGTGAGCAAAAACTAGATTAGAGATGGAGCAACATTGGTATAGATCATCTAGTCAAATTAATTTTTGGACAGCGTGCAAAAATTCAATCAAACGGCCACATCAGATTTTGGACAGCAACTACACCTACACATGTGAGGCTATGCAGGAAATTGCACACTGGCAAGATTTCACCTAGAGAGCACACAAAACATGTATATGGTTCAGTTTTAAGTTTCCACAATTTTTAACATGATGCAAAACGTCCTATTCGTTCTCACAGGACAATCAAGCCAAAAATCATGGTTAGTGCCGGTGGCAAGGCTTATATACGTTTCTCCCTATAATAACTTGTCGAGAACTATTCGATTCTCACTTAGCGACTTACGAAACGTGGTTAGTGTACCTGCAGAAAAGAACCTTCTGTGCCAGCACTCACAGAAGTGTCCCCATACATTACTGTTCAATATAGAAACGGCACCCATGCGTTTATCGCTGCATGGACAGCGTCCAACCTCAGATACCCTCCGTTTGAATGGAGTGTATCCTTGCCTCGCATATTCGTAATGCGGAACGCACACGTATGGCAAAACGTGGCAACATCACATCCCATTACATGTTCATCTTGAATAGAGCATGCCATCCTTCGTATGATTTACATACGAAAAGTGCGCACGTATAAAACACGTGGGCATCCAACCGAGAAGATAGGATCCGTGGAAAGGATTGCCCTATCGACCCTCGCATACTCGTGAAGCGGCACAGCACACGTATGAAACCCGAGGCTTAAGAAGAGCTGGAAGTTAGAAAAATAAACCATAGATTAATTAGCCACCTGAAAGTACCCAAAAATCCCACTAGGGCCTCTCGGACTACTTTTATCCTTAACAATCCAACGCATTTTGCAAATACAAGCAATGTTGGCAAGTTTTATTCAAAAACAAGTGATTAAGGTGGTTAATTAACTCTGGTGCATATTAATCACTCTGGTACCGGCTGTGACAACCCACCCAGGAAAATACCGTACTATCGCCTAAGCCAATCCACTCTGGCCATTAAGCGATAACAAAGTACCATCCCGTCGTAAGTTGCCGGGTCAAGCCCGGTGAAATCACTTTACATAGCAACAAAGGATCGACAATATGCACTAAAATTCACACGAAGGCGAGTCCAGAGTACGATACACAATTGAAATTCAAATTGACCCCTAAGGGTTTAATTATTACAAACCATTCTTCAACATGATAAGTAAAGGTTCAGAGTTTGAAAACAGCGGAAAATAAACTAAGCGATACAATAGGCATCATAGGAGGCCATCCATGATGCAATCACTCATCATCATCCACCCATTCTAGCTCCCAGCCGGGAGGAAACTCTCCAGGCCAAACAACAACACCTGAAATCAACATTTATATAGCAAGGCTGAGTATACTAATACTCAGCAAGACTTACCCGTCAAAGGGTTAAATTTACCTCTAGACATGCAAGGCTTTTGGCTATTGGGTTTGTTTGCCAAAAAGCAACTAAAATCATTGATCCTTACTTTCAATATTTTAGCTCAAATTCTATTGCAAACAAGAGTTGTGCAATACAATTAATAAAGCATCAATATTCACATAGTTCCATCATTAAGGGATATCATGGCCAGTTGATTAAGCAGTCTCAGATAACGGTGAGAGGCCGACAATCAATTGATTTATAACCTTGCAAGGTGAACCTAAACACACGGAAGAATGCATACCCCAAGAAGGTCCAAACAAAAGCGAAACAGGGGTATGCAGACAGCGGTTCCGTCGATCTTGACTCGGGATCGGAACCTACATTCCTTGGTACAAGGCTTCGGATCATTCCCACGACGTCCAGACTCACATGGGTACCACACTGTTGCAAGCAGGGGGACACATTGTTGTGTCCCATGTGTAGTAGGGAAAGGTTCCTCAAGGCTCAATCGGTACTAGGCTTACCGGTCCCATTCCCGACAAGTGCTTAGTACGTTAAAAAGCTTAGCCCATGAAAGCCACAGGACCGAAGCCCAAATCCCATGCTCTTACCACATGAGCAATCCAATTATAAAGATCTTATGATTCCAAAATAAGAACCTATTCTCGCGAGTGACGAACATCACCCGACTTTTCTCGGGTCCTATAGCAAAGCGACTATCGACCTAGCATACTAGTAAAAGAGCATAGGTACCTAGGGATCATGCATCTAGGGTTTCATTTCAACTCCTGAAATGTAAATGCACAAACATAGCAAAGGTAGTTGCATAATTTTAAAAAGAAGGGTTAATGATCCGGGGCTTGCCTTCGTCGGCAAGGTTGGCCTTGGGCCCTTCTGGACTTTGGCCCAGGTCCTAGGCTACGTCCACGTACTGCAGCTCACCGACAGCTCCCTCATCTCCTCCTTCCGGCACGAGCGTATAGCTACTGTCGGGAAGATCTACACGAGGATGCATATGCAAGATTTAATTGGTGATTTTAATTTAATTAAAAGCAAAACAACACATGACAACACATATGCAAATAAATTAATTTAATTTCACAAAATAGAAAGAGTGTGGTCCTAAGCTCCTTAGCATGCTCCACAACACATCCATAGGATTACCTAAGGGTGGTAGTGGTGGTTTTCCAATTTAATTCTATTATGAGCTTAAATTGGCTTCCAATATTTTTATCCATAAAATTAATTCATAAAAAAATACCATGGGTGGTGTTTACTAAGCTCTCTAACTCTAATCCAAGCCACTGAACAAAGTTCACATTTAGATGAGCTATAAATTAATTATACCAAAAAGGACAATTTCTATTTACCAAAACAAGATAAATGCATATAAAAATAAATAAACATTTTCCGGAGCCAATTTTTCTCACACATGGTCTCTGGCCGAAAACTAGTTCACACACATAACAATTAGATCAAGGGCCCTTCTAGATTTTAAACTATACAATTTCATTTAGAACTATGCATAAATCAAGAATAAATATTTATGAAAGTTATAAAATCATGATTAATTCAGCAAAGGTGAATCTAAGCATTCCAAAACTATATCCAGAAGCTGAGCTCAAAAATATATTTACATTTAGCTACAAAAATCATTTGGACAGATTCAGCATAAATACAAAATAAATCATATTAAAAGATCTTCTCAGTAACTTTGTTCAATTTTTTGGTCTAGAGCCTACTCATGGCATCTCTAACAACATATCCAAAGTTCAGATCCATATCTTATCTAGATTTTGAACTACAACAAAAGTAGGTCAAACTGAGTTTGAATTTTCATTCAAAATCTAACAGCTAAAAGTATGGTCATGATATGCAAAAGTTGTATATCTAGTCACAAGGAAACCAACAAAATTGGTTTGACATTTTTCTGATTTTTCTATGATTTTCTATGGATTTTCTATTATCTGGTCAAAACCACTTAAAAAGGAAGAATCTATTTGCTAAAGGGTCCCTGGAAAGATCTTAGGATTCACACATATGCCCTCGATTCTACGCTTAGGTCCCTGGGAAGATTCCCATCTCACAACTGTGCCCTCGGCGAGGCGGCTGGCCGGTGAGGGCCGGGAGTTGGTCGTGTGAGGCTCTAGGGCGGACCAGAAGCTCACCACACGTCGATTGGTGGAGGTGGTGGGGTCAGAGATAGCTCCGGTGAGCGCCGGTGGCGGAGCAGCGGTGGTGCGCCCGCCGTGGCTCGTATTCCGGTGAGGCTCGGGGCGGTGTAGGGCAACAAGCGAGCGGGGGAGCTCCTACGAGGTCTAGGGAAGCTGCTCGAGGGGTTAGGCGGTGCATGGAGCAAGCGGAGGAGTGAGCTCGGCGGCGGCGACAACAATGGCGGCCGGCGGAGCTCGGTACGCACATGAGGAGAGAAGGGGGAGGCTTTTTATAGCTGAGGGAATGGGAGAGGGGGTCCTTGCCTTCATCACGAAGAAGCGAGGGCTGGAGGAGACCCGGCGGGCGGCATGGCTGCGCCCGATCGGCGCGTGTGGCGAGGGCCTGATGGCGGCGGGTGCGTGTGACGTGTGGCGCAGCGGGATCTCCTCAGCCGATTCGGCCCGCACGGTGGGGCGTGTGATGATGGGGTCGGCGTCCTTGCCGTACCTCCATGGTCCGGAGGGGCCGACGTCAAACGCGGCGGACACCACGTGGCGGCGCAGCGTGCGGCGCTCGCGAGCGGCGCCGCCGGTTCGCATTTTCGTTTAACCGTTTTTGACCATCGCAAACACAAAATTTTCAAACTAAACCCCACGAACTTTGAATAGCAAAGTTGTAGAGCAACTATAGGAGACCATCTTTTGTAAAGGCCGACCTATGTTTAGATCAAGGGTTTGAGCATGAACTGCAGAGGCAATTGATGTCTTTCTCGGCGTGGTCAAGATGGAGATGCTGACGTTGACCAAGTTTTTGCCCAATTTCCACTCAAAATTTCAAATGCTGCCAATTATGAAAGTTCTGTCCCAAGAAAAGATGAACAACTTTTGTATTGGCCGATTTTTGAGTGTTTAGATGAAATTTGGAGAACGCGGCAAAAGTTCTAGAAATGGGTATGGTGTTCAAGGGTTTGACCACGGTTCTTGGGGTTTGACCAATGGTCAACTTGTGTGATTAGGCACTAATGCTCATGTTGACTAGGATTTTGAGGGGTTTGACCAAGGTTGACCAAGGGTTTGACCAATGCCAAGGTGTTTGACTGGGGTTTTGACCACTAATGGTTGTTGACTTGGTCAAAGGAGGTGATTAGCACTTGATTAGTACTAATCGAAAATCCTGGGGCGTCACACATAACTTTGTGGGTCTTCTAAATATCCAAGGATATTCGTTGTTCTCCTTTGAGGTTGTGTGAAATTGATGCTAAGCGTAAACTTATTACGAATTGATCGAAGATGTCGACGATCTTGATCTTGTGGTCTTCAGGGCATTATGTCGCGCATCCGTTGGCTTCGAGGTCTTCGCCATTGCTGGACCAGGTAGTAGCATGGTGGCAATGGTGTGTCTTCTTCATGATTTTGCTTTAGCCAAAGTGACGGGTACTCCTTGCGCGATGTGGTTGCTTCCAACACCTATTGCTTGAACAAACAAAACTCCACAACGTTAGTCTTAAAATTAATTGACACATTGACGCTTGTTTATCATCGCTTGTGTAGGGTGTGAACTCGATAGCGGATGATGGGCCACTAACAAAAGTTAGCACCAACCACTAAAGAGCGAATATTGATGTTGCAATCTTCTTGTCGAAACGGGTCGTGAACTTCTCGAAGCCCAAGTTTTAGTGTCTAGCTTTTCACCTGCTTTCAAGGACACAAACAAGAAAACAAGCATATATGCAATAATAAAAATTAGGGTTAGTCAAAAGATAGATAGATCACCTTAGGGTTGATCCAGCGGCGCGCCGTAAAAAGGGCTTGTTGATGGTTCACCGCAAGCTCACGGATCATCGTAGTACCTTTTTCCCTCGAGTATGGACCCAAGGTATCAATCCGTGGATCGGAAGCAAACTACCTAGGGTTTTCCATCTAATCTACCAATCTAACCTAGCATGAAGCGTTGGTTGCATATAAAAGTAACCTTGAAGATAAATGAGTTATAGCACAAGGTTGATCACATCCATGAACTTAGAAAAAGATAACAAAACACAAGCGAGAGGAACAAGGGCCTATCATATCCTAGTTGTAGTTCTAGCTATATTAGCAAGTAAAACATGGTTCTCATGCAAAGCATCTACCCTTCGGTCTGACTCCCGAAGACATCCGCCTTTCGGGGAGATCATCCTATCATGATGCACCCTTATTCAAGCGGGGAGTCTAAGGGCATGAACATAAAGATCATGTCATACTACTCGATAGATCCGGTATGCAATTCTAGTCACCATGACTACAAGAACACCCCTTGCAATCTATGCTGACCATAGATTGGAATAAGCAAACTCGAGAAAGTATGAAATCATAAAAGGAGGAACAAGGATCGCTATGGAATCGGAACACATATATCACTTCACCATGATTGACTGTTCATCACAAGATATCAACCGTGGCCATACCTACTTGTGATTCCTAGCTCCGGAGCTCCGCCATAGCACAACCACGCAGGGAGGCCATGGCGGCTAGGGGTGGCCTAAGCCATCCCCTAGACAACTTCGAGGACTTGCGTGGCCGCCTCCTCTCGGTGCTTGCTTCTAGGTTTCGCCGAGTTGCGGTGGATGGATGCAGCGGCCGTCGGGCGCAAGGGCTTTAAATAGACTGACCAAACCCTAGTCCAAAGGGGAGGCTGAATCGGGCCAGAAAAGGTGTAGGTCGGCCGGCCTGGACCGACCGACTTGGGCCCGTTTCGGCCCGGTTCGGGCCCATCTTCCTCCGGTCGGCTTTTCTTGCAATTTTGACTTTTTACCCCTTCGCTTGTGGGCTTTAGACATCATTATCCCCATGATCAAGATAAGGGGTCTTGTCGTATGAACTCCGAGCTTTTCGTCTTGGTCCTTGGAAATATTTTGTCATTACACCTTGGTCCTTGCCAGTTTTGGGAGCAAGTTCGGCTTGCACTTGCATACGAGCGGAGCTCCTTAATTCACCCTTTGAACTTGATGCAAGTCCATCCATTAAGCCCATGTTTTCCTGCAAAAAATCATACTTCCAAATGCACATGCAAGAGCAAACTTGTTACATCATTAGTATGCCTAGTGGTGGGTTTGTACCAAATCAAAGCTCAAACTCACGTGTAACATACACCTTAGAGCACCAAAATTGAAACAACATCATATCCCCCTTGCTATGCTTCTACACTGGAAGTTAGCATTATACCATTCATCCATTCCACAAAATGAAGCTCCATATGTGGTGTGACCTCTCTCTCCAAAAGTGTCCTAGAAAAAGAGACATGGGCTATGCATCAGAAAAAAAGAGAGAGATACATGCTCAAAGCATGATGCAAAAAAAAGAGAGAAAAGAAAAGATAGCCATGTTCTCAAAAGATTTTATACGAGAGGGAGGATCATGCAAAAAGGAGTTCCAACAAATCAGATGGTAATAACTAGCATGCATTTTGGTCCTAGTGTCCACCTTACCATCACCACAAAGATTCATCATATATGGTAATAGCTAGCACCCATTTCGTGCCTAGTATCCACCTTACCATACCCATCATATCCATACATGTGCACATCTTGATCTGATTGTATGATTTATTATTCTCCTTGGATCCGGTTTTTGACATTGCAACATATGTAATACAAGTATGCTTTACCTTTTATCCTACCCTGAGCTCCACATATAGCCATCATTAGAAGTAGGATAAAGGTAGGCAAATCTAATGCCTTGGTGAGGACATATACATGTTGAGCGATCTGAGAGAATCAAATGAGGAGCTATGCAAGGTTTGTTTTGAAAACTTATTGCAAAACCCAAGTTACTTGACATAATGGGAAGAAGTGATTGAGTCTTGAGTTCCATTCTTCAACTACCCGAGATGACATGATAGACACTCTACAGAGTTCACAAGTACAAGGTATGGATCGGAATATCTCCTATGCTCACTTCACACCTTTGAATAATATGGCTTGCCTTAGTTCATTCTCCTTCGTTCGAGGACGAGCAAAGGTCAAGTGTGAGGTGTTATTGATGGCTATACCTATTTTAGGGTCGTCAACTGCTGCATTTATCCACGAAGAATACACATCCTCAGTAGAATAGGGGCTTATACTGAGAAATTCCACAAGGGGCTATGTGAATTCAAATGCAGGTATTTAGCTTGGAAAATAGGAGAAAATACACCTCATCAGTCCAAGCACTTCAGGCTCAGCCAATAGCTGGTTGCTACATGGCCATCACATGGATCCATGGACCCACCAACCAAGGAAGCACACTCTCAATGAATCACAAGCAAGTACATGGATCCAAGGGCCCACTTCAGGAAGCAAACAAGCAAGGAACACCGAATACACACCCCTATCCACCGTGGGTCCCACATGGAAGCTACTAGCCAAAAGGTGATGCAAAGGGCACCGACCTTGGGTCAGCCGAACCCTAGTTTGGTCGAACCCAGGGTGGGCCTGTTCACCTCCGGCTGCCACGTGTCTGCACTTACCAACCTAAGGAGTGCGCCCAGTGCTGCAAGCGGTCATTTCAGGGTGCCCAACTCCCCTATAAATAGAGGGGAGGGGTCCTAGAAAGAGGACACACACTTCTTCTCCACATTCTTCACTTTGGCCTTTTGGCCTCTCTCTTTAGGAGAGCAGAGCCTCCTGCATAAGATTAGTGCTGGCTAGCTAGTGCTTTAGATTTTAGGAGGAGAGTGAGGGGGTGTCTTGGGGTCGTGCCATGCAATTTGTTTCCTTTCCCCAAGAACGAACCTCTACGGATACTGTTGTTCTTCATTTAGAGTAAAGTGAGTATTTCTGTATCTTCCAATTAGACTAAAGTGGCATTCATATCTTGGTGAGTGTGTTCTTGTGTTCTTCGTCTGTTCTTGATTTAGAGGTGCATGTTCTTTGTGAACACTACCCTTTGATCCTGTGGATTAGACTTACAAGTTTGCATATCTGTTTGTAGGATCGCCTGTCAATTAGAATATAGTGATAGCTCATGCATTTCTCTAATTAGATGAAAGTTCCATCTATGATCTTTTGCATAGGATAGTGAGTATTTCAGCTAGTTCTGGGTTCTCCCTCATGGGTGCATCACTCCATATTCATACGGAGTGCTTTAGCATTGCTACGGGTATACAGACGTAGTCGTGCTTTAGTAGCAATCAATGGTGTAGACGTGGTGTCTAGACTACGGGTTATCCTTCGTTTGCCCTGTGCCCCACATTTAGATAGAGGTAGGCCACGGTAGTGATAGCCGTTGGACCCTTTGTATTCCTCTGCATCCGGTTACAGTGTAGAGCCAAAGGCCGGCACCGACTGTTAAAGCCAGGAGTGAGTTGGTGCTTGAAGTGAGTGACCATAATAGAGAATTCGTTCTAGACTCTGCATGATATCTGCAGGATCCTTTCCAATTATCTCATCTTATAGAGTGGTGTCCTTAGACCATAGCTTGGCCAGGAGCCAGATCTCACCTGTTCCTTGGATTTGATACCCATTGGAATACTCCTAAGGTAAAGTGTCCGGTATATCCGCTTGGGGATTCATTCGTGGTCATAGGTATACCTAGGTGATCTTACGCTCACGCTAACACGGCACCGCTAGTGGTGACTTAAGAAATGCCAACAATGAGGTTGCTTGCATCGATTGCCTTCTTTGAAATTGCATTGAGAAATGCACAAAGCTTTAGGAGCGCTAATCATACATTCTCTGGTAGAACACCCCTCAGTGCAACTTGAAGCAACTGTGTCATCAACATGTGGCAGTCGTGGGCCTTTAGATTTGTGAACTTCTTATCTTCCATATTTATTATTCCCTTTATATTAGACGAGTAGCCATACGAAACCTTGATACTATTCATGCAATCGAACATGTTGTCCTCTTCCTTGCTGAGAGTGTAACTAGCATGACGTAAGAAATCTTGTTCTTCATCAACCTCTTCGTGCTCTGGTTCATTCATTTCTTTCAGGTCTCATCATGCTTCCAATGTATCTGTCGAGTTACCGTAACAACCTATGAAGCCTAGCACGTTCATGCAAAGATTCTTCGTCAGGTGCATCACATCAATTGCGTTCCGGACCTCAAGGATTTGCCAATAAGGTAGCTCCCAAAATATAGATTTCTTCTTCCACATTGGTGCACATCCATTAGCATCGTGTCCATTAAAATGGGAAGGCTTTGTACGATGATCAGCCTTCCCTTTCCAATTCATCCCTTTCTTCCTTAAGGGGTGATGAGCTGGAAGAAAGCGACGGTGACCCATATACATGACCTTCTTAGAATTGTTTAGATGAATAGCATCCATTTTGTCTAAATAGTGGGTGCAGGCCTGATATTCCTTGTTTGTCTACCCTGACAGGTTACTTAGAGCTGGCCAATCATTGATGGTTATGAACAACAATGCTCGTAGGTCGAAGCTCTCTTGCTTATCCTCATCCCATACACGTATGCCTTGTTCCTTCCATAGCAGTAATAGTTCATCAACCAATGGCCATAGTTGTTTTGGACCTTGGATAAGCACCGGCATCATAATGAACTTTCACTTCATGCACATCCAACCAGGAAGGTTGAACATGCATAGGGTATAGGCCAAGTACGATGACCACTACTAAACTCGCCGAATGGATTGAAACCATCCGTACTTAACCCAAACCTTATGTTCCTTGCATCCCTAGTGAAGTTTGGGAATGCTCTATCAATCTTTCTCCACTGAGACCCATCAGCCAGATGTCTCAGCATGTGATCTTCCTTACGTTCTTCTTTGTGCCATCTCATCAACTTAGCATTTTCTTTGTTCCTGAACAAATGCTTCAAATGTGGTATTATAGGAAAATACCATATAACCTTCGCCGAAACTCTCTTCATCTTAGGAGGTTGCCCCTCAAGATCACCAGGATCTTCGTCTCGCCAGATCTTATAATGTAGCGCTTTGCACACAGGACAAGCATCCAAATTCTTGTATTCCTTACCGCGATAGAGAATACAATCATTAGGGCAGGCATGTATCTTTTGATCCTCCAACCTCATAGGGCACACAATCTGTTTCGCTTCATATGTTGTGGACTGTAATTCATTATTCTCGAGAAGCTTGTCCTTCACAATTTTTAGCATCCCCTCAAATGCCTTATCAGACACACCATGTTTTGCCTTCCATTGCAGCATTTCCAATGTAGTACTAAGCTTTTTGTGACCTTGCTTGCAATCTGGGTACAACAATTTTTGTGATCTTCTATCATGCACTACAAGATTGCCTTTTCTTTATGATTTCAGTCCCTATGTGCATCCTATAGAACTGACCAAGATCATCAATGAGGCCATCTTCGTAACTCTTCTTAAAGATCTTCCATTAAAGTATCTGCAAAAGTTTGCCCTGCGGCCCAGTCTAGAATGTTATTATCATCCTCCTCCTCTTCTTCGTCATCTTCCATCACAACCCCTCTTTCACCGTGCTTGGTCCAAACCATGTAGTTCGGCATGAATCCATTTTTAATCAAGTGGAGGTGACGAGTCCCTTAGTCTTGGGTGTTTCGCACTAGAGCATGGACAACACATAAATCCTTCGCATTCTTGTTTGTTTTCGCCACTTGAGAAAAGCATGCATGCCGAACGCATACTCAGGATAGTCTATCGGCGTTGTACATCCATTGTCGGTTCATCTGCATCATATTAAGTGAAAAAAAGAACTCTATTATTTTCTTTAAATCATAATAAACAAGACACGAGCATGAAAGAGAAATTAAATGACCATTATTTGCATGGTACTAATCCATTTTCTTTATCTCTATTATTTTCTTTATCTCATTTCTTAATGACCATATTTTTTATAAACCAACTTCAAATAAAAATAGCTAAAAGTAAAATATATTCTAGCTCTCATTTTAGCTGAAAGTAAAATTCAATTTTCTCTATATCAAAAACAAAAAAGCTTAATAAAAATAGTTGAAAGAATAAACAATGCTAGTAGCTACCTAACTACTTTTTTCTAAATCTAAAGTATATAAAAAATTTAATCTTAGTTCCACCTACCTAGAAATTAAAATTTCTATTTTCTCTATCTCTAAAGTGTAGTAACAAAATAACTATCCATTATCCCTAATTCTCATTTTCTAATAACTAAAAAGTAAAATTCTATTTTCTCTAATAATAAAGCATAAAATAATGGTTAATAAAATAAATGAAGAAAAAACAATGGAAGTAGGTAGTCCATTTTCTTTTTGTCTATTATTTTCTTTATCTCATTTCTTAATGACCATATTTTTTATAAACTAACTTCAAATAAAATTAGCTAAATGTAAAATTAATTCTATCCCTCATTCTATCTAAAAGTAAAATTCAATTTTCTATATCAAAATAAGAAAATTCTTAAAAAATAAATGGAAGAAGAAACAATGCTAGTATCTACCTAACTACTTATTTCTAAATCTAAAGTATATAAAAATTTAATCTCTTATCTCCTCCTACCTAGAAATTAAAATTTCTATTTTCTCTATCTCTAAAGCATAAAATAAAATTTAATCACAACAAATGAAGGGAGGATGAAAATCAAACCTTAGCAACACTTTGAGGAGAGAAATCCCGCAAATTGATGAAAAAATTGGGCACACCTCCCTAGGCTAGGCGCCATGAGAGATGAGGAGCCTGAGCTCGGTTCAATGGCTCGGGCAGGGGAGAGGTGGAAGAAGGATGTCACGATTTATAGGGCGGGCATTAGTCCGGAAACACCACCCGGGACTAATGCCCGGCGCCAATCATTGCCGGAAAGTAGCCGTTGGAGGCCTATCCTTTAGTCCCGGTTGATATTACCAATTGAGACTGAAGGGTAGGGGCGTCCGCGGCCTTTTGAGGTCACGTCGAGGGAAAGGCTTTAGTCTCGACTCCAAATTTGAACCGGGACTAAAGCCTCATACCAAAGGTCGCCGCTCTACTAGTGAGTTGAAGCTTAATAGTCACGAAGAAGGTCATCTTTGCCAACTAGCACCATAGCAACTTAGCAAGGCCAGAGCTCGCATGCTGCTCGCTTTAAAAACCCTCTGGTCACTAGCTTATTGTTGGTTGGTTTCCCACTCTAAAAAAAAATCTCCACTACAAAGATGAGTTCCAAAATCTTTTTTAGAATAAAAAAGCATTTGACTTTAATTTGAAAATCTAGGCGAATTCGAGCAAGAAAATTACGGGTAGCAGCATGTCCATTTACTGATCACACCACTAATTGCAGCAAAATTTGCCAAAATTCTGTAAATGATGACTGAAATTCATAACTCTATGTAGGTAAAACATATTTGTGTCTCGTGTAACTACTTGAAACGTTAATTTGAATCTTCGGCCATCCTTTTGCATGACCCACAAGGCAGAGATCTCGGTGTGAACCTATCGGAAAAAAAAATTGACTAATGGCTAGCTGCTCACAAAGTTATACCTAATTTTGTTTACAATTTAGTTAAAACCGGCGAAATTTGTGTAACATGGAGGCTTGTTGAAGCATCCCCACTTAAGTGGAGACTAAATGTGATACACGATACATTTATTTCAACAGATGGTTCATAACCCGTTACAACTCCCGTGGGAGTGGGCACTCGATAAGTGCTATAACGATAAGTAAAAGAACAACAGCAACACTCCAAACCACAATCCAGACAGGGTCTAGATTGGGATTGGGACCAGAGCATCTACAAGCCAGCAGAACCATTCTGCAAAGGGCCAACGCCACGGCAACATTGGGTGCGGAAACGACCACCTACTCGATGTCCTCAGCAACGAAGTCCGGGTCTTCTTCTGAAGCAACATAAGTAGCAAGGGTGAGTACGAAAGTACTCAACATGTCTAACCACACCCACAGAGGGGGATAATACAAGATTATGCATAGTATATAACAAGGATAAGGCTAAGTTTCATTTGCATTAAAGCTAGAATTTAACGTATGCAAGGGTTCATTTTCAAAGGATTTTCGCAAAGCATTTATTTAGTAACTGAAACAATAGGTAGGGTTGATCCACAAAAGGATCCAAGTTTTAATGCTACCGGACTCCTCGTCCGTGGTAGCTCACGGTACAACTGCCGGACACTTCCAAAATCAACTCACACCACAAAATCACCCATCCTACAAACACTAGTTATGTGCCCAAACCATAACTCGTCCAATACCATGGACATGGCTATTCGAATAGGTTTTACACTCCTTGAGAGGTTGTACACTTTACCCACAAGTAAGGTACCACAACACAAACAACTGGGCGCGTGCAGATCCTAAAAAAGCCATTACTCACCATAGCTAAATTAGTCTTGCCAACATGGAAGCAAAACAAGGGGTCCATGACCTACCAACGAGGCCTCAAACCGGGATGTAAGTAACAAAGATTTACTCCTACTCCATGATCTCCGTTGCTCGCCACTCTCCTATTAGTTAACTAATCAGCTAGTGGGATTTATGCTAAGCTGTTGCCACACACAACGGTGGAGTGGTTGCACGATAAAAGGGTTAGGCGGATGATACATCAACTCGATCCTTGCACATGACAAGATGGATATTGCCCAACCATGCTCAACCACAAAGTTACGAGCTCTCCACACAAGGTATTTCACACAAGAAACACCATCCACCTTATTTTCCAAAACCCATTTCCTCCTTTAAAACACTCACACATTTATTCTTAAATAAGACACGTTGTTGTCATGATTGAGTTGTAATAAATAGAGTAACAAGGTCCTAAGCATTCTAGCAGTGATTATCATCTAAATAGAGCATATCATATTTAGAAAATAATCTAGTTCATCAAGGAATAATCATAGCAATCAAGGAGTGGTTATTCAATTGGGTTTCAGCAGTAAAACAATGCAATTTGTAAAATAGGCCAATAGGTTGTGTCTCAGAAAATATAGGATAAATGAGGACCATGTGTGTCTGAGGACCGATGGATGGTCGCTCCTTAGTGATGAGTGATTGACAATGTGGTGTGGACTGACTCTTGGCCTAGTATTGCAGGTGTTGGTTGAGACTTGGTTTGCGTTGGTGTAAGTGAAGAACAAGTGCGAAAGGTCTATGCCGAGGTGGCCTCTGGGTGATGGAGAGACAAGTAGGCCTGTTTCGAGGGACCTGATGGCCGATGGGATCAAGTGCGGGCCGCATGGTGCAAGAAGAGCAAGATGAAGTCATGGACAATGGTGCCGGTGCAATGGTGGCAGTCAAGTCAAGGAATGAGGCAAGACCGAGTAGACCGTCCGGGTGCCAAAGGTGAAAGGCTCGACGTTCTTGAAGCTTGGCGTGGTGAGGCTGTGCCTTGCTTGCGGGGTTTGGTGGTTTGGCCACAAAACCATCAGGAGGAGGGTTTCTCGATTTGGGCATCAAAACCGAGCCCGAAGACTCGGCGAGACGCGTCGGCGTCCCAGCCGATCTGACCAGGAGGTGAACCCGGTCCGACTGGGTAGGGCGGTCTGACCGCCCAGAAGGGGCGGAATGATCGCGTGGGCCGCGTTGCGTCGGGAAGCTTCGAAGCGGAGGACACACGGCGTGATCGCAAGGCTTACGTCGACGCTAAGCAGGTTTGCGGTGGATGCGTGCCCGTCTGATGGAGATACCGACAAAATTCTCAAAGTGCCCTTGAGGGTGTGTATCTTCCTTTTATGCCTTTGGGGTAGTTTAAACTTTTGCCTCCGCCTATATATTGTATCCCTTGGGCTAGATGGCAGCCATCTTCTGAACCCTAATTCATTTTCCCCCTCCATAGGCTAGCTTGTGCTTCATGAGGAGAGAGAGGTAGAGAGCACTCCACTTCTTGTTCTCCACTTTTACTGGGTAGGATGAAGATGGGTTGCTAGCTATGGCTTGTAGAGAATCATTCCTATGATGTATAGATGATTCGACGTTCTAATTTTGTGTTCGGCGTTTTCTTTTTTCGCTATTTTGAGCATTTTCTTGTGATTTTGTGATGAAGTTTTATTTATGCGGGATTTGTAGTGGGAATCACACATGAGGACCTTGTGCCTCTTTTCTTGGTGATCTTGCCCTCCAAACCCATGGAAAGCCCTTTGATTTTGGTGGTTTTGAGTTGCTCGAGTTCTTGAGATTGAGGTCCAAGATTCGATTACTCATGATTGGGAGCATTTGGGGCTTGATCTTTCGTGCATGGCTTGCCCATGTGGCATCCCTACTTCCCCAAAGTTTTGCAGCAATCAGTTGGGTGAGTCGGGAGATCGATCGATGGGAAGTTGAGGGTTGACCCGTGGTTCTTGTTTTCGGCGGTGGTCTAACCGTGTGGGAGGCAGTCAGACCACCGCTAGGGTTTCACCAAGAAAGTTTGGTTTTCGGTGGTTTTCTCGGGAGCAAGTTTGCCTTGATCGAGAGGATTCTCCAAGTGAAATCTTGGGTTGTTTTGGTCTTTGTTGCTTGGTTCCCATGAATTTTGGTTCGAGGGGAGGCGGTCACACCACCCCTGACATCCAGTCTAACCACCCCTAGTGGTGGTGTTGGTTTCGAGCTTTTCTTCTACTGTAGTTTCTGTGTGTGTGCTCGATTTAGTGGTTGGCTTGTTCCTAGGTCTAGTAGTACTCCAGTGACTATGTGGATTTGGCAAGCGAGGTGCTTGAGGATTTGGAGTTGGTTTGGGAACATAGGCCGAGTTCTTGCTCCGTTTGAGAAGAATTTTTATCGGCTCCCATTCACTCTCTCCCTCTCTGGTCGCCAATCCGGTCATTCAATTGGTATCAGAGCCGGTTTGGGTCTTTGCGACTGTAACCAGTCTAAGATCCAAAGATGGCGTACAATGAGAGGAGTTCGGAGCCTCCACACTTCGATGGGAAACACTATCCTAACTGGGTTGCACGCATGGGTGCATTCTTGCGAGGAAAGGGAAAGCTGCTCTGGGATGTAACGATTGACCTCACGTATGTTACACCCCCGAACATTGAGGTCACTGGTGCTAAGGAAAAATTTGAGGCTTGCTAGGGCCGTGGATTACTTGTTTCGTTCTCTTTCTGCCAAGGAGTTTGAGCATGTTATGGGAGAGGAATTGTTTTGCAAAATTTGGGACAAGTTAAAAGTTGCTCACGGCTATCATAGCCATGTGAAAGCACGACTTTTTTTTATGTACCGCAAAGAGTATGAGAACTTCTCCCATCTCCCTGGAGAGTCGATCGATGTGATGTTTCAGTGCTTTACTTCGATTGTGAACAATATGAAAGCCAACATTACCGTCCTCCCGTATGATGATCATGACAGAGCTTTGAAGCTCTTACACTGTCTATATCGTACCGTGTGGAGCGCTAAGGTTGAGGCGATCATGGAGTCTCCTAGCTATGAGATGTTGAGTGTTGATGAGCTATTCTCGAAGTTGAAGTATTCTGAGGTTGATAGGAAGCCAACGCCAAGTACACGTGAACGGCCCGACCCTCATAGTCGGCTCTCACGACAGGCTCTGGCTCATGTGCTAACACTTCATGACAGTTTTCCTTGTCTTGTCTTGTGTCCATGCCAAATGAGGAGTTTGAGGTGCTGAGCGAGGAGGATCTCGAGTTGCTGTCCAGGAGGTTCGGGCGGATGTACGAGAACTGCAAGAACTCGAGGTGGAACTCGGGATGTGCTACAAGTGCGGGAAGCATGGGCACTTCATTGCCGAGTGTCCCAAGGCGATCGAGCCCAAGAACGATTACAAGCCGTGCCCGAAGAACAAGTACAAGCACCGCTCCAAGAACGACTACTCCAAGCACAAGAGTAAGGACGAGTGGAGGACGAGGAAGCACAAAGGCTACAAGAACAAGAAGACGAAGCCTCGAGTGATGGTTGCCAGTGCGAGTGACGTCGACTCCAGTTCCTGCTACACCTCGTCGAGCTCGAGCAACAAGGATGAAGACTACGACGCACAAGAACAAGAAGCACATCGAAGAACTAGCGGCACAGCGCATGGCAAGAAGCAACTTCTGCATGATGGCACATAGCTTCGGCAGTAAGAAGGACGAGAGGAATGACTCGGATTCCAACTCTGAGGATGAGGTAAACCGTGATCCTGACTTCTTGCTAGAGGAGAATGCTAGGTTGAATGAACTGCTAGACAATAGGGATGATGTGCTTAGGAAGACCAACAAGGAAAAGAGAGAGTATAGGTCCTTGTATGGTGAAACCAAGGAGAAGATGATAGAATTTGAGTCCTTACTTGATGAGTCTATGAAGAATGTGACTGAGATGGAGTCTTTGCTTACTAGTACTCGAGATGAACTAGAAATGCTTAAGTCTACTCCTATGGTTTCGATGAAGCCGAAAGTGCGTTGATTGCAATGTCTTCCTAGCTAATTTGAATGACTTGAAGGTCAAGTATGCTTCTAGGATTGAGGAATTAGATGTGGTTAGAGCTTGATGATGAGATGAAACCTAAACTTGCTTTGTTAGGAGCTTGTACCTCTTGTCGCATTTTGCATGGTAAACTAGATGAATCTCGTGCTCGCATTGTTTCCTTAGAAGCTGCTTTGAAATCACCCATTGCTACTGCTTGCTCTACATGTGAGGTTCATGCTGTGAAAAATCTTGAACTTGCTCATTATGTTGATCACTTGCAAGATGAAATGATAACTTGAGGCGGTTGATGGGTTGGTTGTCGGGTCATGAGCCTCAACTGGGGATGATGATTGCTTCTTTTAAGTGTGCTGATGGTCAAGGGCTTGGGGTTGAAAAAGTTGGAGAGTGCAGTGGTGAGAAGAGTGAGGAGAAAATTGGGCATATTCCAGTTCCACCACAAACCACTCACAAAAACCTATGGAAACCCAAGCCAAACCACTTGCTAAACAAACTTGACACCGATCCCGATCCACCTATGTTTCCCACTCCCACACATGATTTTCAGAGGAGAGTGACCTTTGTGAGAGAGTCTGGAGTGGAACCTAAAATAGGTGAGAAGCCACAGCTGAGTAAAACTCCAAAGCCAAAGCCAAAGCCGATCCGATTCCATTGTGAGTATTGTGGAAGGGATGGCCACAAAGAGGAGTTTTGCTATAGGAGGAAGAGGGATGAGAGGTTTGCTAAGGAAAAGGCAAACAAGGACAGGTACCGCTCTTCTTCTGGTGTGCCTGAGCCTCGTGAACCATTGCCTAGAGGAAAAGCTAGTGTGCGGAGTGTTCCAAAGAGGTTCTAGAGGTTTTAGGAGAGGTACAGGCGGGTGGTCGGGCCGGTCTCCCCTGGGTGATGGTGGTTTTGGTTCTTTGCAGGGTTTTTCATGTGGTGTGCGTTCTGGGTTTGCTAGTTGTGGTTTTGCTGGACACCTCCTCCTCGTGATCAGTATGGGGCTAGGAGAGGTGGTCGCAGGTTTGGGTCTCAGAGGAAGTATGGACCACGCTTCCCCGTGTGGTACGAGATACTCCTCGGATGAGGCGTGGAAGGTTTCCACCTGCTGGTCGTGAGAGGATGGATTTTGCTAACCCTTCCTTTGAGCCGATGGCTCGACACTGGTTTGATTCGTTTTTCACTAACCCTAGTGTTGAGTTGTTTGCTCACTCTCGTTCTCTCTTTTGATTTTGCAGGTGGAAGGCATGGAGAAGGTTTGGTTGATCGACTCCGGTTGTTCTCGACACATGACCGGAGATCGATGGTGGTTCTCCAGCCTCACCCTGGTGGTGACTAGGGAGTACATCACTTTTGGGGATAATGGTAAAGGTAGAGTGTTGTCAGAGGGCTCTATACAGGTGAGCAAAAACTTTGTGTTGAAGCATGTTGCTCTCGTTAAGTCACTTGGCTTTAATTTGCTCTCAGTTTCTCAGTTGCTTGACGAGGGGTTTGAGGTTCTATTTAAGTTGGGCACTTCTCGGATTCTTGATTCTCGAGGTGATCTTGTTTGCATGGTCGTTCCTGAGGGTCAGATCTTTCGTGCGGATTTTTCATAGTCTTTTGGCCCTTCTCAGTATGTGGTTGTTGGTCCTTCTGTTGAGTTGTGGAGATGGCATAGGCGGTTGGGAGACTTGAGCTTTGATTTTCTTTCCTACTTGAGTGGTCTTGATCTTGTCCGAGGATTGCCGAGGTTGAAGTTTGAGAAGGATTTGATTTGTGCTCCGTGTCGGCATGGCAAGATGGTAGCCACCTATCATCCACCCTTGACCGATGTCATGACTGAGCGTCCAGGGGAGCTTTGACATATGGACTTGGTTGGTCCAGCTCGCGTTCGCTCGGTGGGTGGGAAGTGGTATGTCCTAGTTGTGGTGGATGATTACTCTCGCTATGCTTGGGTGTTCTTTTTGGCCGATAAGGGTGAGACATTTGGTTTTGTTCGAGACTTGATATTGAGGTTGAAAAACAAGAGACATGGTAATGCCATTCAAGCGATACACAGTGACAATTGTACGGAATTAGAACTCTCGGTTTGATACCTTTTGTTGTGATCTTGGTCTTGAGCATCAGTTTTCTACACCTTATGTCCCTCCTCAGAATGGTGTTGTGGAAAGGAAGAATCGAACACTTTGCGAGATGGCAAGGACGATGGTCGATGAGCACAGGACTCCTAGGAAGTATTGGGCTAAGGCGGTGAACACCGCTTGCCATGTGTCTAACCGGATCTTCCTTCGTGCATTTAAGAAGAAAACCTGCCATGAGCTTATGCATGGTCGTTCTCCCAAAGTGAGTCATTTTTGAGTTGTTGGTTGCAAATGTTTTATTCTTAAGAAAAGGAAGTTCGATAAGTTTGAGGCTCGGTCTTCTGATGGGATTTTTCTTGGTTATGCTAATCATTCTCGAGCATATCGTGTGCTCAATCTTGAGACTAACCAAATCATGGAGACCTGTGAAGTGACTTTCGACGAGACACAGCCATGTAGGTCTATTGTCTTTGAGTGTGCGGTGTGATGATGAGCTTGGATGACGATCTTTGATGATGAGGAAGGTGAAGGAAATGATGATGATGATGAGGATGGTGCACCACCTGCAGCTCATGTACCCTCTACTTCCACTACTACGACTACGTGTGTTGATGGTCCTTCCCCCACTCCTACTACGACATGTTAAGAACAAGTGGAAGCTTCAGATGAGAGGGAGGTAGTCTCCAGGAGAGGGGCACCTCGACGGGTACAAGCTGATCACCCACCGTCTAAGATCATAGGAGGCATCGACGAACGTACTACATGGTCTAGGTCCAAAGAAATCTCTCATTTTGCTCATTCTGCTTTTGTTGCATCTTTTGAGCCCAAGGATATTGGACACGCACTTTCTGATTCAAATTGGGTCAATGCTATGCATGAGGAGCTTGAAAACTTTGAGAGGAACCAAGTGTGGGTGTTAGTTGAACCACCACCAAATTGCAATCATATAGGTACCAAATGGGTGTGGAAAAACAAAGAGGGTGAAGTTGGTGAGGTGGTGAGAAACAAGGCTAGGCTAGTAGCACA
The DNA here is from genome assembly GCA_022644695.1 of Cenchrus purpureus. Classification (NCBI taxonomy): domain Eukaryota; kingdom Viridiplantae; phylum Streptophyta; class Magnoliopsida; order Poales; family Poaceae; genus Cenchrus; species Cenchrus purpureus. Next base: position 98,045,886 of record CP053458.1, read on the forward strand.
GGGGTACACACAGAAAGAGGGAATAAATTATGAGGACACATTTGCTCCTATGGCTCATTTGGAAGCAATTCGAATCCTTCTAGCATTTGCTGTTGCTAAAGGGTTCAAGTTGTACCAAATGGATGTGAAAAGTGCCTTTTTGAATGGGGTGATTGAAGAAGATGTGTATGTGAGGCAACCCCCGGGCTTTGAGAGTGAAAAATACCCACACCGAGAGTACAAACTCCAGAAAGCACTATATGGCCTAAAGCAAGCACCGAGGGCATGGTATGCTAGATTGAGAGACTTTCTGCTTAGTAAGGGGTTTGTGATGGGCATAGTTGATAAAACTCTCTTCCTCCTCAGGCAGGGCGATGATATCCTTGTCAGAGGTTTAGATCTGGATAGTCCACGGGGATGTCTACCCCAGTGGTTTATTTGTTCGGCGGGGAGAGATCTAGGGCTAAGAACTCGAATGTTATGCAAGAGCACACGGAACACGAAGGACACATCGAGTTTATACTGGTTCAGGCCTCCGAAGAGTAAAACCCTACGTCCAGTTCTTGATTGTATTGCTTTGGAGGCATTGCGACTTGGGGGCGACTTGTTCTCGGGGGATCGCCCTTGCCCGCCTTATATTGGCTGATGGACAAGGTCGGTGGACCCAGAGTCCAGGTCAGTTACAACATGGGAACCAATCTAAGGTAAATTACAACATAATCCCGTGATCTTCAGATTGATTGACGGTGCAGCCGACGTCTTCTGCCTTGTCTTGCATGCCAAGTTACCCGAACGGATCGGATAAGGTCGTCTGGGGAATCTTCTGGAAGGTCTTCGGGAGGTCGTGTGGGCCACAGATCGGTCTTGGGCCTGCCGTCAGTCGGCGGGTCTTCGGTGGGCCGGACCCACTTGTCGAGGGACGCAGTGAGCTAGGTGGGGACCCAGGGGTACCCATGTCTCACAAGCCCCCGAGCGATGTGTAGGCGCAGCGACCTTGAGGGGGTCATGATGAAGTCTTGAACCAATCGATAGGTCGAATAGCGTGCACGTCGGTCCAAAAGAAAAAACTAGGCAGCTTAGCAGCCGACCTGTTTGTAATGTCCTGCCAAATGAAGAGAGGTCAAGTGACGACCTATAGGAAGCAGGCTTCCAATAGATCGAAACGACGATGAAAAAAGTTAGAGGGCGTCAAGGATGCACTCATAGAGTAGTATCCGAGCATCGTGGCGGGCAAGATGGCCGGTATGATGATCCAAAAAGGAAATCAGAAAAAATATGTTGAGTAACGACTTGATGAGAAACATGTTTCCCAACAGGTCGGTACGACGAAGAGAACAAGAGGGCGTCGAAGACGCTCTCGTAGAGTAGTCCCTGAGCATTGAAGCAGGCAGCATGGCTGGTTTGATGCTCAAAAAAGAGAAGAAAACTAGGTCATGGTCGTGGATCAAACATAGTGTAGAGACACCCAGATCTCCCAGCATAGCTGCAAGGAGTCTGGCAGGGCCTACCTCGAGGAGGCCTTGTAGGCGTGCCGACCTCAAAGAGGCCTCAAATCAATAGCGGCCAGTATCCAAGGATGCCTGGCAGGGTCATTAGACGAGCACCCTTTGTAGAGCTCTTTACTCCTGTTGTAGCCAAAATTGTGGTGTCCAGAACAGTCGACGATGAAGCCATAAAAAGATGCTGATCTTGAATCAAACAGACTGTAGAGACACCCAGATATCCTGCTTAGCTGCAAAGAGTCTGGCAGAGCTACCCAAGGCATGCCGACCTCAGGAAGGTCTCAAGTCAGTAGCGCCCAAGCACCCGGAGATGCTTGGTAGGGCCATTAGGCGCGCACCCCACAGGGAGCCCTTCATTCCTTACGCGAAATCCTGGGTGTCCGGATCGGGGCTCATGAGCTATAAAAGCACACCGACCTCAGGAAGGTCACGCAACTGGGGCGCTCAACTAGGTTGGCAGAGCCGTAGACATACCGAGGTATTACAAGACCTAGGTATTGGCACGCACCGACCTCGGGAAGGCCATTTGGTGCCTAGACGACCAGATAGCTGCCAATCATCCAGTGAGCCATGGTACAAAGGTATTGACGACCTAAGTAGCGGGCACACCGACCTCGGGGGCTCGACGAAATCGTAGACTTGATGAAACTAAACTCCGTGCGCGGATGGGTAGAGCAGAGGCACACCTACCGGAAGGTCTTCAATCAAACCTACGACCATTCTCGCCAGTGAAAGTAAATATAGGCCGAGAATAGGTCCGTTGACGTGCAGAGCCATAGCGGGTGCACCAGGACGCAGAGCCTAGCGGGTGCACTTGATCGTCGTCGTCGTCGTCGTCCCTAGATGTAGCTAGGCGCAGGGCCATCTGACGCGAAGTCAGTCTTATCATGCTGTAGACTGTAGGGTCATGGGTCAACAGTGGTCGGAGATTCCCTTGCCACCCAGAAAATGCCAACTGATCCACTAACCACGGGTGTACTGTAGCCATGTGACTCTACAGCGACCTCAGGCATCTTTGATGTAGCAGCGATGAGTTTGTCGCGAGGTAGGGGAAAAGAATCTTGCTTTTATTTGTCCACATGCACACAGTGCCCCTTGATCATGTGGTAACAGTGTCGAGGCTCCTCCGGCCATAACCAAGTCTTGGCTCTCGCTATAAATAGCGGCATAAGGATGGGGGCAAGCACCGAGCATTGTTGAGCTATGAAGCTGCAGAGTAGTATTTGGGCCATGCCATGGGCATGTGTCCATCCACCAGAGCGTAGGATGCAAAAAATTAGAAGCTTGGAGCTAGAAGAATACTTGCGAAGCGTAGGAGTAGCCACCAATCTCTGCACCTCCCCTTAGCGAAGAGCCAAGGAGAGTTTGGAGGTGATGCTGTAGAGGTCCGAGGTGACGCTGCAGGTTCTTGGCGAGTAGTAGATACTCGTCGAGGGTGTGCAGCACCCTTCCCCGGGGAAGACTGTGTCTGCATTCCATAGTCAGGCACAAAGCATGACCTGCTAGGCGCAGTGTCGTGTAGGAGTTCACCGCAAGGCCGCCATTGGGGTCCTGAAGCTAGAAGAATTCTTGCGATGTGCTCTGCTATAGCAGAGAACATGGCAAAGATTGTTCTAGGTAGATCAGGTCTTCTAATATGTTTGTATCTTGTAATTGGTGCTAGGTCCAGATAGGTCGCAGCGCATGCGTGTACTGAGGGCACACACGTAATGTTCATTCTCTTCTGTCATATAATAGTCGATTTGAAGAAATTATTCATCAAAGACTGAAAATGTTGTTATTTGGGGGCTTATCGACCTCAAGGAGGTCGGGTGTGCTATCAGGACGACCTGATATCATAGATGTGTTTACGACCTAAGCGCTGGGCATTAGGTCACCGAGGTCGTCTCGCGCGAAATAAGCGGTGTAGAGCCGTTGCCGTGGAGCCGTTACGGTGGTAGATCCGCGGGCCCATAACGAGGGGATGAGCATTGACTCCTCCCTTGCCTTCGTCTTCCTTCCGCCGCCAGTACGCCCTACGCCATAGCCACCGAGATCTCGCATCCACACCGCTGCTGCTAAAGCCGGAGCTCGCCGCCACCCACAGCAATCCGCCCACCGCCACATGCCGCAGCCGCGCGCCACGTCCGCATGCGTGGAAACCCTAGTGACATTTAGATCCAAATCCGTAGATTCCAAAGAAATGGCGGCCGCGACTTCCCAGATCCCCGCCCTAGAGAAGGTCTGGGATCCCTCGGAGATAATCGAGGAGAAGATCCAGGCGCTGGTGGACCACGGCTTGCTAAGGCCCAAGGCAGAGGTGGAGTGGAAGGCACCCACCGGCGAGGAGTTCCCGAAGGAGGACGACAAGGAGCAGGTCGTCTTCGCATCCTACTGAGCGTGGTTCCGTGCGCACGCGTGACTTCTTCGGGGCTATACTAATACAAGTTGGAGCTGGTACACCTCGTCCCCAACTCCATCACTGTAGTCTCCTCCTTCATTCACCTCTGTGAGGCGTATATGGGGATACCGCCACACTTCTTATTGTGGCGGTACTTCGTCACCGTCAAGAAGACCGGCAAGATTGGCGGCATCGTAGGCTCGGTCATGTTCTGCTTACGATCAGGTTGTAAGACAGAGTTCATAGACATGGAGCTACCGGACAGCAACAGCGGGTGGAGGTTCGATTGGTTCTACATCACCGACCAAAAGCCAGCGCTCCCAAAGTGAACTGGGCACAGGACCGTGAAGATCACCTAGTGGGATATGCCCCTGTCCTCCTGCGAGATGGAAGACCTCAAGGGGCTGCTGACCATCCTCGCCGACCTCAAGAAGGCAGGTCTTACAAGCGACGTGGTGGCAATGTCCTTCAGTCGTCGTCTGATTCAGCCGATCAAGGATCGGGTGCATCCGCCCATGATCGGGTCACCAAACCCTACGCGTGAGGCAAACCGCAAGGTCTCCAGGGATGAGATGGTGGCTAGGGTCACCCAACTCTACACCGGGCGCATTCGCAACAAGTGGTGCCCAAAGGCACATTCGCTGAACCGTCCAGCGGACCCTGTAAGTCCTAAGACTTTTAGGTCTTTGTTATCTTTGCTTTTCTTGTGTCTTTGAGGAAGACCTCTTAGACTTGATATTTTGCTTTGCAGGAACATGAAATGCAGTATTGGTGCCCGACGCCTCTACGTAGTGGCGAGGGGCCACGTCGGAAATTGAGGTCGGAGGACTATCAACGTCCAGCCGCTGGGCTGCTAGAGAATTACATGTCGGACTCGTCAGTGGGAGCCGATGAAGACAGCCACCGTGAGGTCTGAGAGACGTGATGAGCCAAGAAGAGACGCGCTAAGCCGGCAACAAGAGCACCGCCGAAGGTGATGAAGTCAAAGGCCGAAGCGGCGAAGGTTGAGGCGGCAAAGACCGCAAAGCTCGAGGCCGAGAAGAAGAAGAAGAGGAAGAGAAAGGCGGACCCCACCCCGACGGCAGAGGACGTCGAGGAGAAGGACGAAGCTATAGACTCGCTGTCAGGCGAGGATGATCTTGTAGCACCAAGGTCACCAAGTCCCACCACCAAGCGGAAGCGAGAGCTGGAGATGAAGACGACGGAGGAAGACCTCTGCCGCATAAAAGAGGGCCAGCTGGAAGGCCGATATCCGTGCCAAAATGCTAGAAGGTGCGGTCGGCCCCGTCAAGGCTTGCATGAAGGTAGCAACAAGGTAAGACCTCGGTGCCGCTTCAACACGTAATGTATATACGAGGTCGTTGCATACTAAAGAATTAACTCATGCAGTCGGATCGACCGCAGAGAGCACCCTGGGTGCCCAAGACTCCCTCGCCAGACGACGACAATCGGAGGTCGGAACTCGTAGTTCCAGGAGGCTTGGTGAGTACTCCCCGCCAGCTTATGGATCCGGCTTAATCAACACGGTACATACGCCGGCCAGACCTGCATCGAGCTCAAATTGAGCCACCACCGCAGACCCGTAAACAACCGCTGGTGGTCTTTCGACGCCCGACAACTGTGGATTAAAGAGGCGGGAAATCGACTGGAATGGCACTCCCTTGGAGGAAGACATCTTTGACGATGACGAAGACATGAAGGAGGTCCGGCGTGCCATCTTGACACTCAACAGCGCCTTTGAGGTGAATTGCTGCCCCTGAGTTCATTTGTTGATTTATCTGGTGAATATAGTTAATAGCCTAACCACATCTTTGATCGGGCGAACCATGCCAAGGGCAGGGCCGACAAGTGTAGGAACGCCACGCCCATGCACGTACGGGCACATCAGCTTGAGCAGGAGCTCATGCAAGCCAAAGAGGAGGCAGCAGCAGAGAAGAAGAAGCTCCAGGACGAGCTAGAGGCGGAGCGGCTTAAAGTCCGGGATGCCGACATGTTGCTATAGACTGTGAGCGCCGGTAAGACCAGGGGCTTACAACCTTTACTTCTTATTCGCCGTATTGAATTTGTGAAGATAGCGACATCTTGTTTGTTGCAGAATTCCATAGGGAAAAGGACCAACTCAAGGAGGACCTCAAGGACACCAAGGAGAGGATCGAGCCTTAAGCGATAAGGCGAGGAGCTCAAGAGGGAGACCGAGGCCGCCATCGGGAGTGAGTACACCATGAGCCAAAAGCTGGCTTATGAAAAACAAGCACGAAAGGACCTTGAGGTCAGTCTCGTGGTAGCCTTGCAATCGTTGCAAAATGACCAGGTGACCATTACAGGACTTGAAGTGGAGGTGAACGACCTGAAGAACGCTGCCGGCCATGTCATGGACACGGTGGTTCCTCAGGTGGACGGGGAAGAGCCCAAACCGGCGATTGACCGGCTCATGGCCGCACCTCAGAAGCTAATGGATCTCCTGAGGGCTACGAGCTTGATGGCGGCGGTGGAGTCGCTGGTGCGCGTGAAGTCGCACTTCCCTGAGGTCGACATGGTCAAGGTCGGGGAAGGCCCAGATGCATCGAAAGACCTCTTGGCCATAGAGGCAGAGGTGCAACCAGCGGCGGAGAAGATCATGGACGCCATTGATTACGAAGGCGATGATGATGAGTAGTCATAGCCATAGAGTTGTACCCCCTTGTTGGCCGGAGCACAACACTCCCGTGCCATGTAAAAATGATGATAATCTTCTTTTGGCTCAAAGTCATGTATTACTTATGTTTATATGAGCGTGGTAGCCCTAAAGCCTTGCATTATAATGTGCCCCGCTAACCACTTCTCACCGACCACCACGGCTCGTGGGAGGCTTACGTGTAGCCGTGGCGGCGAAGTCTGGGACTCGGGTTTTTCAACCACACAACCAAGGAAGCCCGTAGCAACATGAAGTAATCAATCATAAGAGACGACGTCCTCAGGTCGAGCGACCCTTAGGTTGGCATGGCCAAGCCCCCGAGCATATCGAGTTGGAGGAACAAAACCTCACCCCCAGGTCTTGCGACCCTTGTATTGGCTTTCGCCAAGCCCCCGAGCATGTCGAGGGTGAGGGAACATGACACGAAAAAAGGAGAATAGAACTCAAGGCACAGCAGATGACTGCTTAATATTCATTTAACTAAAAGTACAAGGACAAAGAATACATAACTGGAATAAAAACTATTCTACGGATGGAATCAACGCAGGTGCTTCACATTCCAAGGGTTAGGAACTCCTTGGCCGTCGCCCCACTGGAGGCGATATGTAGATGGGTTGATGACTTCGGTGACAATGAAGGGTCCCTCCCAAGGGGCGGACAACTTGTGCATGCCGTTAGTCTTCTGGATACGTCGCAGGACGAAGTCGCCAACGTTGAAGGAACACTCCTTGACGTTGCGATCATGGTAACGACAGAGCTGCTGGTTGTGGCGAGCTTGCCGCATGATAGCTGCCACCCTTTGCTCCTCAAGGTTATCTAGGTCGACGCGATGAGTCTTCTCAGCTTCACCATCATCATAGAATTGTATTCATGGAGCTCTGAAAGTGACGTCGGTAGGAAGGATGGCCTCTGAGCCATAGACCAGAAAGAAGGGCGAGAAGCCCGTAGCTGTTGATGGGCGGCCAGGGGCCGGGGTTGACCGGTGGCGTTACGTATGGCGTTGCTGGTGGCCGTGGCGTTGGGTACAACATTGCCCGGTGACGACGAGGCGTTGTGTTGGGTGCAGCGGTGCTGCTGCGCTTGCATCGCTTCTTCTTTGGCGGGCAGGCTCGGCAGCTTGGCGTTCTCCGTTCTTGATCTTTGTTCGTGCATTTCGCCGGCTTGAGGAGGTACGTCGTCGGAGACCATAAGAACCTCGCGATCTGGGAGTTCAGACATGTCGCAGAGGTTGTTGGGCGAGATGACAGCACGCGCGATCTGGAATGTGCCGCAGTCCGGGGATGGCGCACGATTGATCTGGCGACCATGGGTCGTGATCGAGGTCGTGAGCTTCTTGACCTACGACCTGGCGAGCCGTGTGTTTTGCGTTCTTGTGGATAGGGCAGAGGTCATCTTTGCGGTTTCCACAAGAGGTTGTGGACGACCCAGATTGGATTTGGGTCTTCTTCTTCATGTGGCCGGAAACCGCACGAGCTGCATTCCGCAAGCCAAGGGGCATGCGAGGTGGAGGCGAAGTGGTCCTGCAAGAGCGCTTGACGCTTTCACAGATCTTGATCGTGTCGGAGAGCATGCTCTTGATGCGATCAAGCCCCGTGATGAGGTCACGAGGAGTGGGTGGGTGGGTTTCCGTCAATAGATTGGATTCGACCTGTTGGGCGGAAGTGACCGCAGTGTTCTCGATGACGAGACAGGCGGCTGGAGCGACGGATTCCGCCGGCATTGAGCCAAAGCAGAAGTCAACGGGATTGGCGAGGAAGTCCGCCATGCTTGCAGGGAAGATGACGCCGCTTGGTGAAGCCATCGAGTTGCACGAAGAACTCTAGATCAACCACTACTTGGTGCGCCAACTGTCAGAGGTTTAGATCTGGACAGTCCACGGGGATGTCAACCCCAGTGGTTTATTTGTTCGGCGGGGAGAGATCTAGAGCTAAGAACTCGAAGGTTATGCAAGAGAACACAGAACACGAAGGACACAGCGAGTTTATACTGGTTCAGTCCTCTGGAGAGTAAAACCCTACATCCAGTTCTTGATTGTATTGCTTTGGGGGGATTGTGACTTGGGGCGACTTGTTCTCGGGGGATCGCCCTTGCCCGCCTTATATTGGCTGACGGACAAGGTCGGTGGACCCAGAGTCCAGGTCGGTTACAACATGGGAACCAATCTAAGGTAAGTTACAACATAATCCCGTGATCTTGGATGATTGACAGTGCGATACGCGTCTTACGCCTTGTCTTGCACGCCAAGTTACCCGAACGGATCGGATAAGGTCGTCTGGAGAATCTTCTGGAAGGTCTTCGGGAGGTCGTGTGGGCCTGAGATCAGTCTGGGGGCCTTTGTCAGTCGGCGGGTCTTCTGGTGGGCCGGACCCACTTGTCGGGGACGGGCGTGAGCCTGGTCGGTGGGGACCCAAGGGTACCCATGTCTCACAATCCTAATTGTTCAGATTTACGTGGATGATATTATCTTTGGTGGCTCCTCTCATGATCTTGTAGGGAAGTTTGCAGATGATATGAGCAGGGAGTTCGAGATGTCAATGATAGGTGAGCTGCAATTCTTCCTCGGGCTTCAGATCAAGCAGCACAAGGACGGGACATTTGTGCATCAAGGCAAGTACACCAAGGACATAGTGAGGAAGTTTGACATGAGTGACTCCAAGCCGATGACGACCCCGATGAGTACCACTACGGTGTTGGATGTGGATGAAGATGGTGAGCCTGTGGACCAGAAGGAGTACCGGAGCATGATCGGCTCCCTCCTCTACTTGAGCGATGTGAGGCGGACATACGGTTCGGTGTGTATCATGCGCTCGTTTTGTGCTTCACCGAGGACTTCACATCGGCAAGCTGTCAAGAGGATCTTCAGGTACTTGAACTACACTCCTGAGATGGGTCTTTGGTTTTCCGCCTCTTCTATCCTCAACCTTCATGGTTATTCCGATGCGGATTTTGCTGGGCGTCGGTTGGATCAGAAGTCCACTTCTGGAACTTGCTAGTTTCTCGGGTCTTCTTTGGTTTCTCGTAAGCAATCCAGTGTAGCCCAATCAACCACAGAAGCCGAGTATGTAGCCACAGCTAGTTGTTGTTCCTAGCTCCTATGGATCACGTATACTATTAGTGATTTTGGTGAGGAGTGTAAACATGTCCCACTCCTTTGTGATAGCACCAGTGCCATAAGGGTAGCCAAGAACCCTGTCTTGCATTCCCTTACAAAGCACATAGAAGTGAGGTACCATTTTCTGAGAGATAATGTCGAGAAGGGAAAGATAGCTTTGATCCATATCCCTACCCAAGACCAACAAGCTGATATTTTCACAAAACCACTTGACCAAGTCACCTTTACCCGCTTGCGAGGTGAGCTTGGTGTGTGTTTTCCTTTTTGAGTTGGATCTTAGGGCTCTCATGTACTATATGTGACATATGTATCATACATGCATTTTCCTTGATGTATATACCATAGTAGAGTAGCCATCTTTGTATCATAAGCATGTTGCATTTGATGTACATATTCATCATGTTGCATTTGTATCAAATGCATTTGGTAGGATGAGCTTCTCTCATATACATTGATCAATATGACATGCTATGTATGAGCTTTTGGACATGCTTGATATGCTTTGGTGATCTGTCGCTATGCTCTTGATAGTTTTGCTATATATTCATGTGAGATAGCTACATTTTGGAAAATGTTAGATATAGGCTCTCTTGTGAGTAGAAGCCTTCTCATGCTCTTTTTGTGCTTAAATGGCTTTCTCATGCTAAATTTATGCTTGGAAGCATGTTCTTTTCACTTGAGGTCAAAGACCTTTTTGTCATCATGAATGTTTAGCCCATGTTTTACCTTGTGGAGGAGCATGTGCTTCTTTTTGCCGCAAAGGCATTTCATGTACCATGCTTAAATCTGAAAATGAAATGTCTATGCTTGAAAAATATGCTCTCATGTCTTTTATGCTTCATGTATATTAAATTTGAGTGCTAAACCGTAGCATAATGTCTACCATGAGAAGTCTCAAATTAGAAGTAGACACATGGCTCGATGGCTTTGACATGACATGAGATAGCTTGTGGGTGTTTGTGATGACCTTTTGATGAGAACTTGTGACCAAGTGTGAGTTTTTGTGTGGTTTAGCTCATTTTGGCTTGAATTGGTCATGTTTAGGATTTTGCTCAAGAGAGGGAAATTTTTCACAAAATTGCCTAACTTCACCATAGCTTTGTCATCTGCTTATATAGCTTTACTATCTTGATGGCAATACTTTTACGGAACTGTGGACTATCTTGCTTGGTCATTATCTCATTTGTAGCATTTTATTTTGCTCATTGTCTATTTGAGAAGCTCCTAGTTGTAGTTTTCCGAATTTTACCTTGATTCATACATTGTCAATAAGGGGGAGAAGTTTGTGCATGGAATGTGCATCTGGGCATGTTTAGAAGGTTTTCAAACTGTTTCGGCAATTTTCGGAGAATTTTTGGAGCATGTTTTGGTGGGACGGTCTAATCGAGCGGTCTAACTGCCTTGCATGGAAATGTGACTGGGGTAGGCGGTCTAACAGCCCTGGGATGGTGGTCTAACCGCCTTGTTCTGGGCAGAGCAGGTTTTACTCTTTGTCATGCATTTGCAAGTGGTATCTTTGCATGCATTTGTTCAGGGGGAGTTTGCATTTGCTCAGGGGGAGTTTGCATGTGTGCAGGGGGAGGGGAGCTCCCTTCTGTCATCTGAGTTTATGCTTTGGTGGTTTTTCTCCTTTTTGCCAATGGTGTCGAACCCTTTTTCCTCCACTCGAGGAGTCGGTAAATTGTTAGTTTTCTCCCGCAAGTGATCTTGTTTTTGCTTTTCCTTGGCTTTTGATCACTTGTTTGAGTTTCTTTTTTCTTTCTTCTTATTTTATCATTTTCTTCAATTGATGTCTATGTGTGTTGTGTGTTGTCAATGCACTCATCAAGGGAGAGATTGAGGACCATGTGTGTCCGAGGACCGATGGATGGTCGCTCCTTAGTGATGAGTGATTGACAACGTTGTGTAGACGGTCTCTTGGCCTAGTATTGCAGGTATTGGTTGCGACTTGATTTGCGTTGGTGCAGGTGAAGAACAATTGCGAAAGGTCTATGCCGAGGTGGCCTCCGAGTGATGGAGAGACAAGTAAGCTTGGTTCGAGGGACCCAGTGACCGACGGGATCAAGTGCGGGCCGCATGGTGCAAGAAGAGCAAGATGAAGTCGTGGACAATGGAGCCGGTGCAATGGTGGCAGTCAAGTCAAGGAACGAGGCAAGACCGAGTAGATCGTCCGGCCGCCGGAGGTGAAAGGCTTGACGTGCTCGAAGCTTGGTGTGGTGAGGTTGTGCCTTGCATGCGGGGTTTGGTGGTTTGGTCACAAAACCATCAGGAGGAGGGTTTCTCGATTTGGGCCTCAAAACCGAGCCCGAAGACTCGGCGAGACGCGTCGGCGTCGGCCGGTCGACCGAGGTGAGTCGGGGTGGGGCGGTCTAACCGCCCAGGAGGGGCGGTCTAACCGCGTGGGCCGCGGTGCGCCGGGAAGCTACGAAGCGGAGGACACGCGGCGTGATCGCAAGGCTTGCATCGAGGCTAAGCAGGTTTGCGGTGGATGCGTGCCCGTCCGATGGAGATACCAATGAAATTCCCAAAGTGCCCTTGATGGTGTGTATCTTCCTTTTATGCCTTAGGGGTAGTTTAGACTTTTGCCTCCGCCTATATATTGTATCCCTTGGGCTAGATGACAGCCATATTCTGAACCCTAATTCATTTCCCCCCTCCATAGGCTAGCTTGTGCTTCATGAGGAGAGAGAGGTAGAGAGCTCTCCACTTCTTGTTCTCCACTTTTAGTGGGTAGGATAAAGGGATGTTGCTAGCTATGGCTTGTAGAGAATCATTCCTATGATGTATAGATGATTCGGCGTTCTAATTTTGTGTTCCCGAGCATTTTTCTTTTTCACTATTTTCGGAGCATTTTTTGTGATTTTTGTGGGAAAGTTTTGGAGGCATTTCTTTGCGGGATTTGTAGTGGGAATCACACATGAGGACCTTGTGCCTCTTTTCTTGTGTGATCTTGCCCCTCCAAACCCGTGGAAAGCCCTTCGATTTTGGTGGTTTTCGGAGTTGCCTGAGTTCTTGAGATTGACATGCAAGATTCGTGATTACTCATGATTGGGAGCATTTGGGGGCTTGATCTTTCAGGCATGGCTTGCCCATGAGGCATCCCTACTTCCCCCAAAGTTTCGCAGCAATCCGTTGGGTGAGTTGGGAGATCGATCGATGGGAAGTTGAGGGTTGACCCGCGGTTCTTGTTTCTGGGCCAGGCGGTCTAACCGCGTGGGGAGGGCGGTCAGACCGCCCCTAGGGTTTCACTGGAGAAAGTTGGTTTTCGGTGGTTTTCTTCTGGGAGCAAGTTTGCCGTGATTAGAGGATTCTCCAGGTGAAATCGTGGGTTGTTTTGGTGCTGTTTGCTTCGGTTCCCATGAGTTTCGGTTCAGGCAGGGAGAGGCGGTCACACCACCCCTGACATCCAGTCTAACCGCCCCTAGTGATGGTGTTGGTTTCGAGCTTTTCTTCCACGGTAGTTTCTGTGTGTGTGCTCGATTCAGTGGTTGGCTTGTTCCTAGGTCCAGTAGTACTCCAGTGACTACGTGGATTTGGCAAGCGAGGTGCTTGAGAATTTGGAGTTGGTTTGGGACCATAGGCCGAGTTCTTGCTCCGTGTGAGAAGAATTTTTATCGGCTCCCATTCGCTCCCCCCTCTCTAGTCGCCAATTCGGTCCTTCAATAAATATGCATCAAAGGATGAGATTGGACTTGCCGTCCTTGAAGCCTTGGAGCTCTGCTTTCATGATGCAGGGTCCTCGGGCTCCGGCTCACGGTACTCGGCTCCAAACTCCTCCTGGGGCTGCTCCTCGTTTACTCCATCAGCTATGGCACACACAAGCAAGCACAAAATAAATAAAAGAAAAATAAATTTTTACCTTTTGAGCTCGAACAGATAATAAATAGAAAATGGAGGAAAGAATATTATTTTGGGGAAATTAGTGAATGGCTTGGTGGAAATATATCCTGGAAGGGTGTGGTGAAGTTTGGAATTAATTTGAGATAAAAAGGCGCATGAAATGATGAGTTAAAGATTATTTAGGGGCTAGTTTAAAGGTATAAGGACTGATTTGTAAAGAATCTAAGAGAGGGAGGGGCTCCTGGCGAGTTGAACCAGAGAGAGGGGGAGGGAGTTGCGGGTAAAAAGGAAAAGAGGAAGGGGCTAACGGCCAAATGCCCTTTCTTCTTTCTCGGAACAAAGCAGAGCAGGGGAGGGCGGCTTGGCTGGCGGCGGCTGCCTGCGTCGGTGAGCCAGAGCGCGGCAGCGGCCGGGGAGAGGGGGAAAGGGAGAGGGAGATGAGGGGGTTCGATTCCCCTCCTCATCTTGGGTTGGGGCAACGCGTGGAAGCGGCTCCACGGGCGGTGGCGGACTGCGGCAGCGGCGGCGCAGTGGAGCAAGTGAGGAAGAGGGAGCTGGCTGGGGAGGTTCGTGGCACGGTGAAGAGTGATGAGGAGGCCTTTTATAGGCGAGGGATACAGGGAGAGGAGGCCAGCACGGGTGGCACCAGGAGCTTTCGCTCGGCGTCTATGGTGGCCAGTCAAGGCTCGAGCGGCTAGGTCACATCACACAGGGACGAGCACGGGCAGCACAGGGGCAGCTAGACAGCGGTGGCACGCTGGTGGCAGGAGGTGGCGTGCTTGCGCGGCCTCGGGTGTGGGTGGCGTGGTAGCGCGGGCGGCAAGGCCGCGAGCTAGTTGGCCACGCGTGCGCGTCTTGACGGTTAACGGTGCACAGGCAGGCACAGGTGGCCGGCACGGCTTTGGCTCGGCGAGCAGCTCGGTGGGGTGATGGGATGGTACGGCAGGCTCCAGTGTGGGTGGCGTGGTGGCGCGGGCGGCAAGGCCGCGACCTGGTCGGGCTTGCATGTGCATCCTGACGGTTAGCGGTGCACAGGCAGGCATAGTGATGGTTGAGGTGGCAAACACAGCTTTGGCTCAACGAGCAGCTCGGTGGGGTGATGGGATGGCACTATGGGCTCGGTGGCAGTGGCCCGGAGTGGTGCGACATGTGCGGCAGGGTTGTGACGGCAGCGAGGCTTGTGAGCGATGCTCTACTTTTGCTCAGCTCGGGTCATGTACACACGCTGCATGCAGCATGCTGGGAGGTGGCAGAATGGGATTGCAAGCTTGTACACGTGAAAGAAAAGATGAGCTGCCATGGTGATTGACTAGGGGGAAACAAAGGTGAAGGAGAAGTTGTTGGCACTGGTTCGGAATGGCAAAAGGATTACAGAGAGATTGAACCATGTGATGGGATACAGATAGAAGGAATTGAGCTCAAACGATGAAAAGATTTTGAAAAGATTTTTATCGAGTGATTTAGCAGGGGATTTATTTAGAGGAATTTTCGGCGTTACAAACCTACCCACTTAAAAGGAATCTCGTCCTCGAGATTCAACAGATTCTGAAAAGGTGGGGAAACTCTTTCTTCAATGCATCCTCGCATTCCCAAGTAGCTTGTTTTTCCCCATGCCTACTCCACTGGACTCTGCAAATCCGTACGTCTGTATTTCTTGTCCTTTTGGTGACCGTGTCCAAAATTTTGATGGGTACTTCCTGGTACCGCAGATCCTTCCGCAAGTCTATTGCTTCCACTGGTACGTGTTGCATCTCATGTTCCCTCAAACATCTCCTTAGTTGAGAGACATGAAACACCGGGTGTATGTCAGACATTTCCTCGAGCAATTTTATATGGTATGCTACCGCTCCAACTTTATTTAGCACTTGGTACGGTCCAATGTACCGAGGGGCTAATTTTCCTTGAACTTGAAACCTTCGAGTACCTCAGATGGGTGAGACCTTGAGGTTGATAAAATCTCCTTCATTGAAAATTATTTCCCGTCTTCCTTTGTCGGCATAGTTCTTCTATTGGGATTGGGCTGCCTTTAGCTTCTCTCTGATTTCTCCCACTTTTTCTTCCGCTTCTTTTATAAAAGTAGGTCTGACTAACGTACACTCTCCCACTTCTTACCACATCAAAGGAGGTCTGCATTTTCTTCCATAGAGAGCTTCAAATTCTAGATCATGTGTAGGCTAATTCTGCTCATGAGGCTTAAGCTCGCGAGAAGCATATGCTACCACCTTTCCATCTTGGATAAGGACACACCCTAATCCTTGTTGGGAGGCATCACAATATATGACAAAGTCCCACTGAATATCTGGTAGGGTTAACACTGGGGCGGTCGTCAATCTTTTCTTCAATTCTTGGAAACTCCTTTCCCAAGACTCTGCCCAAGTGAACTTTTTATCCTTTCTAAGCAGTTCCATTATGGGCCGGGCTATCTTGGAAAATCCTTCAATAAACCTCCAATAATACCCAGCTAAACCAAGAAAGCTTCTGATTTCACTAACATTGGTTGGTTGGTGCCAGTTGGAAACAGCTTCCACTTTCTCAGGATCGACTGCTACTCCTTCTGTGGTCAAAATGTGACCAAAGAAAGCCACTTTCACAAGCCAAAATTCACATTTGCTGAATTTGGCTCTCAACTTCTCTAGTACCACTTGTAGATGTTGCTCATGTTCTTGGGCACTTTTGGAGTAAATAAGTATGTCGTCGATGAAGACTACGACACACTTATCTAACTCATCCATAAACACCTTGTTCATGAGATTCATGAAGTAAGCAAGGGCATTAGTGAGTCCAAAAGACATCACTGTGAACTCAAATTGGCCATAGCGGGTGAGGAAGGCTGTCTTTGGTATGTCACTATCCTTAATCTTGAGTTGATGATATCCTGATCTTAGGTCAATCTTGGAGAAGTATTTGGCTCCTTTCAGTTGATCAAAGAGGTCATCTATTTTGGGGAGAGGATATTTATTCTTGATGGTAACCTCATTTAGTGTGCGATAATCTACGCACATCCTCATGCTCCCATCTTTCTTTTTAACAAAGAGAACTGGGGCTCCCCATAGGGATGAACTAGGTCTAATAAACCTGATTTGTTGCAATTCTCCTAACTGCTTCTTTAACTCTGCCAATTCTGGTGCTGCCATCCTATAGGGTCTCTTGGCTACAGGGGAGGTTCTAGGGATAAGGTCAATTGCAAACTCTATTTCTGCATGCATTGGCATTCTAGGAAGTTCTTCTGGGAAGACATCGAGGTACTCATTGACTACCGGGACTTCTTCTATGGTCCTAGCTTCCATGCTAAAAACCATTGGGTCTGGTCCACTTCCCTTAGTATGGCAAGTCACTTGCACATCATTCGGGTTGGTTAGGTGTACTACCTTATTTGCACATCTTATGTGACCATCATGTAGGCTTAACCAATCCATTCCAAGAATCACATCTATTCCACTTGTCTTAAGTACCACTAAATCTGCTAAGAACTCTACCCCACTTAAATTAATCCTTACCCATGAACAACCTAGATGACACTGAATAACAACCCCAGGTGTTCGGGTTAATAGGGGTAACTTTAGTAGTACTGTGGGTATATTGTGTTTCTTCACAAAACTTGATATGAAAGAATGTGATGCTCGAATCTTTGTTGCAAAGAGCTGACTAAAAACTCACCGAGCACTATGCCCTGAGCTCCTTGAGCCTCTTGTGTGCTGACGTGGTTGACACGGGCCCGTCCATAAGACTGCTGGGGCGACCTCATCTGCTGGTTGTTGTTGCCGGGTTGTTGTTGCTGCGAATAGGCACATGGTTCGCAACTAATAATGCTGGCCTTGGTCCATTCACAGAGTTGGAGAAAGTTGAGGTTGCTGGCCTATTATTGGCATATGGGCAGTTGGCTATGAAATTCCCTATCTCACGGTAGTTGAAGCATGCCCTGGTGTTGTTGGTGTTGGTGGTGACTTGACTGGTGCTGTTCTGCGGGGCCTTGTTGACATTTTGGCTCCAGAACTGGGCATTGGGATTTTGAGATCCCGAAGCTTGAGATCGCGCATCGGAGGCTTGGGACCTAGGCACTGGATTGCCAAAGCACCTTGTCTTCTAGAAACGATCCTGCTGGCGGGCCTTGCTTTCCATAAACTTGCATTTGTTGTCTTTCTTCTCATCTGCCTTGGCTCTTTCTTTGAGTATAGCCATGTTCATTAGTGTGTTGAAAGTACGGATAAATCGAGGGTAAGCAAGGTCACGAGTTCTGGGATCAAGCCTTTCTTGAACATATCTTGCTTCTTATCCTTGTCCACTTCTTCTGGTGCATAACGAGCCAACTCCATGAACTGATAAGTGTACTCTTCCACAGACTTGTTGCCTTGGATTAGTTCATAGAATTCATCTGCCTCGCACTTCATGGTGGCTGCAGGGATGTGGTAGCAATGAAACTCATCCACAAACTCCTTCCAAGTGATGGTGGAGGCATCACAGGCGGCCGCATGGTTCTCCCACCAAGCTAAAGTAGTCCTAGTGAGCTGATGAGCAGCTTAGAGAACTTTGTCCCTGTCTTCATAGTCAAATGGCTCTAGCTTCCTTTGAATGACTCTCAGCCAATCATCTACATCCAAAGGGTTGGTGGATCCACCAAAAGTGGGTGGTTTGGTCCGAAGGAATTCTGTCAACTTCTCATTCATGCCTTGCTCGTGGGGCCTTAGATGGCTGATAGCATTGGCCAAAGCTTCCAACATAAGAGTCTAGTTATTCATCACTTGCACCAAATCAGCCATGGGTGGAGGTGGTGGTGCGTGAGTTTCTCCTCTTCCTTCATGCTGGTTCACTTCTTGTTCTTCCTTTTGCTCCGAACGGAGTGGCTCTTGCCTTTCCCACTGTGGGTCACCGGCACTATGGGCCTCACTTGGGGAGTTCCTGGTGACACGCTTGGGAGCCATCTGCAGATTGAGAGAGATTTTTATGAGACTTTGATTTTGAGTTTAAATGATGTTTAAGTTAACTAATACGCATTTTTGTAAAGACAGAATCCACCTTCTGTCGACAAACAAATAGACTAGCAAGCAACAAGCACAAACGGTTTTATTTTTGCCACAAAGAGGGGTACAACATTTGGGGGTAGGCCGAAACATGCACTACATGACTGGGTACAACAGCTCAACTAGGGTACAACTCTACGCTTGGGGTGGTGCACTACTTGGGTACAACTTAGAGGGAGGGACATCCTACTCGCGGGGCGAGTCTACACCCTGAATAGAGTGGTTTTCTAGCGGTATGAGGAGTGCCCCCATGTCATCTTGCTCACGAGGTGGCGCGGACGTCTTCCGAGCCTCCGGCAACCACGGTAGTGGTGGTCTTTGGTGGGCGTCGGGCGGCAGGGATCCCTTCCAGGATCAAGGCATCTTGATCCTTAGGAGGTCGCATCCTCCTTCGAGCACGATTTACCAAGTAGGCCTCCTGCAATGCCTGGGAGTGATTCTCCTCAGCTTCCTTGAGTGCCTCTCTAGCGAGAACCTCACTGTTGGCGGCAGCTGCAGCTCGTGTTTCGACGGCGGCCAATCTCACTTGAGTCCTTCTCACCATGACTTCCGCATCCTCGGCTCGGCGAACATGTTGCTTCAGCTTCGCATGCTACTTGTCATAAAACTCATCTAGGGTATGGAGATAGGTGGCCATCTGGAGCACTGTGGGGTCATCTTCACGTAGTCCATGTCCTGCCAAAGTCCTCACCCAGGCTAGCCAACGCGGTCAATCCTTGTTGACCGGCGGGTAGAACTTCATTGGAGTGTGGCCGATGTGCTCTCCATAGATCTGGCACAGGTAGTTTAGGGCCTTTCGAGCTGCTACTTGGTATGTGTATTCATGGCGAAAACCTGTAGCAGTCACATTCCACGGCTGGATGAAAACGGCTGCTCCTTCCGACATAGACAATCATCTCACAACGGAGGGTCCCACGGTCCTCATACTCCCTGTTGGCATACTCTGGGTGCTCACAAATGCCGAGGCAGTCCGTGCATGTGAACAATAGTCTGGGAAAACCAGTTGTCTCCAAGTAGTAGCTGTTGACCCATCCATCTCCGGGCATCTCTAGAAGAACAGGGTTTAAGACAATTTTGCAATAGAGCATGGAAGTAAGAAGTTTTATAAACTCAAGTTTTGGTCAAAAAGGGCTGCCCTATCCTAATGGTCGTGTCCTACAGCCAACAACAGCTCTGATGCCATCTGAAGCATCCCCACTTAAGTAGAGACTAAATGTGATACAATTATGAGACCCAGGAAGCTGATACACATTTATTTCAACAGATGGTTCATAACCCGTTACAACTCCCGTGGGAGTGGGCACTCGATAAGTGCTATAACGATAAGTAAAAGAACAACAGCAACACTCCAAACCACAATCCAGACAGGTTCTAGATCAGGATCGGGATCAGAGCATCTACACACCAGCAGAAGCATTTTGCAAAGGGCCAATGCCACAAGCAACGTTGGGTGCGGAAACGACCCCCTACTCGATGTCCTCAGCAACGAAGTCTGGGTCTTCTTCTGAAGCAACATAAGTAACAAGGGTGAGTACAAAAGTACTCAACAAGTCCAACCACACGCACGGAGGGTGATAATACAAGATTATGCATAGGATATAACAAGGATAAGGCTAAGTTTCATTTGCAATAAAGCTAGAATTTAACGTATGCAAGGGTTCATTTTCAAAGGATTTTCGCAAAGCATTTATTTAGTAACCGAAACAATAGGTAGGGTTGATCCACACAAGGATCCAAGTTTTAATGCTACCGGACTCCTCGTCCGTGGTAGCTCACGGTACAACTACCGGACACTTCCAAAATCAACTCACACCATAAAATCATCCATCCCACAAACACTAGTTATGTGCCCAAACCATAACTCATCCAATACCATGGACATGGCTATTTGAATAGGTTTTACACTCTGCAGAGGTTGTACACTTTACCGACAAGTAGGGTACCATAACACGAACACCTGGGTGCTGGTGCAGATCCTAACAAAGCCATTACCCACCATAGCTAAATTAGTCTAGCCAACACGTGTCACACCCTGAAATTTCCGATTTCAGGATGTGAATAAGAAAAATAAATTAATAAACATTTTTCTCTAAATTTTAAAATTTTGTTAGCAACTTGTGAATTTGTTTAAGGATTTTAAGGAGTTGTTTGAATTTTCTAGGCATTTAAATAATTTTTATAAATAAAATAAATAAATATGGGAGTTGAGAGTTGCATACATGCTGGTGCATTGTTTTTGAGTGTTGGAATTCAAATTTGTGTTTGAATTCAAATTCTGTTTGAAGTTTTAAAGGTTTCAAAATTCAAAATAAAATTCTTTACTCTTCCTCTCTTCTTTCTGTTTTGTTTGGCCGTTCAACTTCAAAGTCCAGGAGCTCCCTCGTTTCCCCACGCTGTTTTTTTTTCCTCCTCCTTTGCGTGTTTGCGGCCCACCAAAGAGCTCGGCCAGTAGCCCATCCCGCCTCCCTTCGCGCCCGGACGCTGACGAGCGGGCCCCGGTCGTCATCTCCCTCCTCCGGTTCGAACCGAGCTCGAGCTCGCGTCCGACCGCGTCGCCCCTGCGCCCGTGCCCGCGCCGCCTCCCCATGCTTGGTCCGCACGCCAAGACTAGGGTACCGGCCCCTATAAAACCCCCGCCGCCGCGTCCTCTGGGCCCCCGAACCCCAAACCCTAGCAAGCACGTGCGCCGTCGGATCTTCAACCCTTGCCGCAAGGGCGCCGCCATCGATCTCCGCCGTTGCCGCCTCCACGCCGTCGTGAAAGCCTCCCGGAGCACCGCAAGCAAGTAAGAAGGCTGCCAGTGCCATTGGTTTGCGCCCTCATGCCTTGTAGTGTCCGCTTGAGCTCGCCGGAGCTTTTCCTCCGCCGCCGTCCGCCATGCTGGGCGTCACGCCGTCGCCGTCGCCCGTGGGTGTGCTCCGGTGCCTCTGTTGGGTTCGCGAGTGCGCGCACATCGCTTTGGTTTAGATCCCGCAGCGAACCGAGTGTCCCAGCCCCGGTTCCGCTCCGCGCCGGCG
This sequence comes from Cenchrus purpureus, assembly GCA_022644695.1. NCBI lineage: Eukaryota > Viridiplantae > Streptophyta > Magnoliopsida > Poales > Poaceae > Cenchrus > Cenchrus purpureus. The sequence continues at coordinate 98,067,408 of CP053458.1, forward strand.
AGATTCCGGCCGTGCGCCGCCGCTCCTCGCCTCAGCGCTGCCGCCGGCCGCTTGCACGCCACCTGGACTACCGGATCGTCCACGGACGGCCGAGATTAGATCTAGCCTCCGGTCAAAACAAAGGATACCGGTCAACCCCCGCTGGCCATGGCCGTTTTACAAAAAAACCCCCTAGACTTTTAGATTTCACAAGCTCGTCCTCCCACGTTCAAAGATCCTTACGTATAGGTCCTGGTTTTTCCCGGTTTAAACCCTAGGCTTTCCTGTTTTAGCAGCCGAAGTCCGTAAGGGAGTTTTTGCGCTTTAGCCCTTGTGTTTACACGTTTAATTACGTGTTAGCCCCTGGTTTTTAGCAGTTAAGTCCCTGTAGCTCTAGTTTTCTCGCAGATAGACCCCTGTAACTTCTTTTAGCCATATCTTCTCCGTTTTAACTCCGTTTTTCGCGTTCTTTATGTCCAAACGATCGTATTGAAGAGTAGAATAGCTTTAAGCAGTTGTTTTGATCTGTTGTTACTGTTTGGTGATTGTTTCTTATTTTATTTCATTGTTTGCTTGTATGTATCAATTGTGTGATGCGTGAGAACGTCCGATTAGACTTTATTTGAAGTTCAAGCTTTTGAAGGCGTTGAAGAGTTTGAGCAGCAAGAGTTTGTGGAAGGCAAGTCCTTGATGCATGCCCTTTTTCCTATACAACTGCATTTTAATTACACTATTTACTTTATTGCTTGCATTAAATTGATGGGACCCTATGACTAAGGTGTGACTAGTGTTGTTTACCATGTCCTTGTTAACTGGGTTTTACTTTATGTTGGGTAGCATGCTTAGTTGCCAATTACGGTGAGGATGGTTTAATTGTACACAAAAGTAAACTTGATTTATTTTCTGCTCTACCCTCATTAAACAAGATTACCCCTGTTAATCGGAACATGGAGCGACCACCAGAACAGTGCAACCACAAGACAAATGGCTCTGTCTTGGCTAACTAATTAGAGATCTTAGCATGTAGTATGCTTTACCTGATAAGGGTTAGGGGTGGTGGTTGGTGTATAGCTCGGCCCTCAGCCGATCTGCTCTGTGGTAGCTTGCATCTTGAGAGAGGGTTATGCATTCTCATGAAACCTAGCGAGCAGCTCATACTAGGAATCTTTGTAAAGGCCTCGTAGTGAAACCCATGCCACTCACCTCGGAAGTGTTTAAGGGAGTAATTAACCCGGGCATATATGGGGGACACGACTTGTGGGTAAAGTGTACAACCTCTGCAGAGTGTTAAAATCTAATCGATTAGCCGTGCTCTCGGTCATGGAGCGGCTGGACCCTCACATGAGTAAACTATGAAAGATGGATTAAACTTGTTGCATTTACTTATGTTCATGATGATGATGCTTATGTTAATCTACGGGTTGGTATAAACTTACATTTGCTAGTAAATCGTCGGCTTGCCTAATAAAATTAGACCAACTAAAATGCTGACCTGCTATGCAACCACAAGCTTCCACCATAAAGCCTTTGCATGTTGTTATAGAGTTTTCCCTTGTTGAGTACGACATGTGCTCATGCTTGTTGTTCTTTTATATTGCATCTACACAATCCCGGTTCTTGCTCGGATGGTCACTTTGAAGACTTCCACGAAGACTTTGAAGATTTCTAGCGGACGTGCCACCAATCAACCGCACTGTGGTGTTGACCCTATCCGCTACGCATCGCTACTCGATAATAATTAGATCGCTTATGAGACATTTTGTGTAATAAAGCTTAATACTCTCTTTACGCTTTTGACACTGTATTTGGTATTCACTGAGTCGATGCATGTGTGTAACTTGATCCTGGCGCACATGTATTCTTGCATTCGGATTTGCCCTTAAATCCGGGTGTGACAAAGTGGTACCGAGCTGTGTTGGTGTGGGGACGTTAGCCTAGTTAGAAAATGGTCGAACTTAAGGATTATATTATTTTAGAAGCCATTCTTACTTCATGCTATGCTTTAATTCTATTTTTAATATACATATCCTTACTTTTAACCCCATCCTTGATATTCTACTTGTTCTCTATCTTATCTTTGGCTAATCATTTCACTCTATGCTTCCTTGTTCTTGTTTTAAGGAACCTTTAGCATTCATTCTATGCTCTATAACCTTTTCCTATCTTTACCCTACCCGTGTTCGAGTTGTTCTTAGTTATCTTATGATCATATTAAGTTCAACCCGAAGATCTTCCTTAGGATCTAGGATCTTTAGGCTTTATGCTTATGTAATCGCTAGTCACGATCGACGATTAGGTGTGCTAGCTTAGTGGTGTGTTTGAATGCTTGATCTTGTGTTAATGATTGATTTGGATCTTTGATTGAGTGCAATGTGTTGTGGGTTGATAACCACAATGACATTGGTTTAGTATAAGTTTGATTAGTGGGTTTAAACTCTGTCTCAACCATCCCTTTTATCGTACACCTTCTAAATCCTCTGTTAAATCTTTACTTATCTACCTTGGAATCTATCTAGCTGCAAATCTGTTCTCGTCAACCTTCGACACAGCAGTAGTGTTTTGATAATATCTCGAGCTACAGAGCCCGATTGATGCAAAACCAGTTGGGTTAGTCCACAAATTTCATAACTGATTTTCTTTCAAAATTCAGCCTCATCCAATATATATCCTGAGAGTTATGCACGAAACATTGGAGCTATCAGAATCTGTAAAACTCTGCTGACACATTGAATTCATTATTTTATATCTGGAGTTATAGACCTCCGTTTGAAGCAAATCCAGTTGGAGAAGTTCAGAAATTTCATGGGTGTTTTTCTGTCCAAAATTCAGAAATTTTGATTTCATAGTCAGAGAGTTATGCCCGAAACTTTGGAGCTACTTGAATCTGTTAGCACTGCTGATATACCTGACTTGTTTATTTTATATCTGGAGTTATAGAGCTCTGATCGAGGTGATTCCAGTTGGACTAGTTTCGTAATTTCATTACCTTTTACTGGCCAAAAGCTCCTAATTTTTGGTTAGCCACGTTGAGAGTTATACCTGAATATCTGGAGTCAACAGAATCTGCCTAATGCTAAAATTCTTCATTACTCTACCTTCTGAGTTTCACTCCTGACTCAATCATCTAAAGTAATATCCCTAACACTCAGATGGTGAACACCAGGTCAGGATCCAGAGTCGATCAACCAGCAGTGAACCGCCAAGGACGAGGCAGCAGCTCAGGCAGTGCACCCCAGCAACCACAGATGGATCCGCCATGCAGCAGTTTTCGAGACTGGACTCGCTTCTCGAGAACTTGACCAACACCGTGGCCAACCTGCAGGCTCAAGTCAACAATCCACCTCAGCAGCAACAGCAGCAGGCACCCAGGGACAAGCACAGGGAGTTCATGAGCCATCGTCCACCAGTGTTTACACATGCTGCAGATCCATTGGAGGCTGATGATTGGCTGAAGACTATAGGCAAGATGCTCACTACCGCTCAGTGTGATGACAGAGAGAAGGTCCCCTGTCTGCGGGGCGGCTTGTGGTACAGGAGCTTGGTGGGATGCCTATGTTGCGCTCATGCTACACGAGACACCATCACTTGGCGAGGAGTTCACCACCGGTTTGAGCCATCATATCCGGCGGGCTGATGAAGCTAAAGAAGAAGGAGTTCCTTTCTCTCAGCGAGGAGGAATGTCGATGGCGAATTCGTGGATAAGTTCATTGAGTTGTCTCGCTATGCACCGAAGATGTTGCGATGATGGGAAGAAACAGGAGCTATTCATGGAGGGACTAATTTGGACCACTTGAACTTATGTCTCACACTTTGCGTCGTTTCAGTGATGGACAAGGCTATCTCGCTTGGAGTCAAAGCGCATAGAGTTGGGAGATCCAAGAGGAAGGCCACTACCTCTGTGCAGTTTGGGAGCAGCACTCGCCCCTCATTCCTCGCCAGAGGACAACCCCATGTTGGAGGTTCCGGTGGTCACTCGCGAGAATCCGATTCACGTAACAATCAACCGTTCAAGCATCCTATTCAAGAGTTGCAGCAGTCCACCACGTAATCCACGTCCCAATGACCGCCTAGTCGAGAACACCCCGGTAGAACCCCTGAGACCTAGTGCGCCCAAAGACCTCCGGTTGGTAATACATGCTTTAAGTGTGGAGAGCGGTCACTATGCCAACCAGTCCCGGAGAAGTGTTCGAGAATACTCCGGTCTGAGTCGCGGATGAGGAGTGGGAATCGGACCCCTGAGCAAAGGAAGGCGGAACTATATGCGTGGGAAGGCTGAATCACATGAATGCGTGGATCACTAGAGTACCCAATCTGTTTGGTACGTCCTTCATTATCCTAATTCCTTATCTTTCACCCATGAGATTGGAGCCCGATTCTCAATCGCCAAATCCATCCGAATCTCGAGGACGAGATTCTTTTAAGGGGGGTAGATTTGTCACACCCTGAAATTTCCGATTTCAGGATGTGAATAAGAAAAATAAATTAATAAACATTTTTCTCTAAATTTTAAAATTTTGTTAGCAACTTGTGAATTTGTTTAAGGATTTTAAGGAGTTGTTTGAATTTTCTAGGCATTTAAATAATTTTTATAAATAAAATAAATAAATATGGGAGTTGAGAGTTGCATACATGCTGGTGCATTGTTTTTGAGTGTTGGAATTCAAATTTGTGTTTGAATTCAAATTGTTGAAGTTTTAAAGGTTTCAAAATTCAAAATAAAATTCTTTACTCTTCCTCTCTTCTTTCCTGTTTTGTTTGGCCCGTTCAACTTCAAAGTCCGCTGGAGCTCCCTCGTTTCCCCAGCCCAGGCTGTTTTTTTCTCCTCCTCCTTTGCGTGTTTGCGCGGCCCACCAAAGAGCTCGGCCCAGCGCCGGCCCATCCCGCCTCCCTTGGCCGACGGAGCGGGCCGTCATCTCCCTCCTCCGGTTCGAACCGAGCTCGAGCTCGCGTCCGACGCCCTTCGCTGCCTGCCGCGCCGCCTCCCATGCTTGGTCCGCACGCCAAGACTAGGGTACCGGCCCCTATAAAACCCCCGCCGCCGCGTCCTCTGGGCCCCCGAACCCCAAACCCTAGCAAGCACGTGCGCCGTCGGATCTTCAACCCTTGCCGCAAGGGCGCCGCCATCGATCTCCGCCGTTCGCCTCCGCCGTGAAAGCCTCCGAGCACCGCAAGCAAGTAAGAAGGCTGCTGCCATTGGTTTGCGCCCTCATGCCTTGTAGTGTCCGCAGCTCGGGCTTTTCCTCCGCCGTCCGCCATCGGGCGTCGCTCGCCGTCGCCCGTGGGTGTGCTCCGGTGCCTCTGTTGGGTTCGCGAGTGCGCGCACATCGCTTTGGTTTAGATCCCGCAGCGAACCGAGTGTCCCAGCCCCGGTTCCGCTCCGCCACGGCGATTCCGGCCGTCTTGCGCCGCTCCTCGCCTCAGCGCTGCCGCCGGCCGCTTGCACGCCACCTGGACTACCGGATCGTCCACGGACGGCCGAGATTAGATCTAGCCTCCGGTCAAAACAAAGGATACCGGTCAACCCCCGCTGGCCATGGCCGTTTTACAAAAAAACCCCCTAGACTTTTAGATTTCACAAGCTCGTCCTCCCACGTTCAAAGATCCTTACGTATAGGTCCTGGTTTTTCCCGGTTTAAACCCTAGGCTTTCCTGTTTTAGCAGCCGAAGTCCGTAAGGGAGTTTTTGCGCTTTAGCCCTTGTGTTTACACGTTTAATTACGTGTTAGCCCCTGGTTTTTAGCAGTTAAGTCCCTGTAGCTCTAGTTTTCTCGCAGATAGACCTCAGAACTTCTTTTAGCCATATCTTCTCCGTTTTAACTCCGTTTTTCGCGTTCTTTATGTCCAAACGATCGTATTGAAGAGTAGAATAGCTTTAAGCAGTTGTTTTGATCTGTTGTTACTGTTTGGTGATTGTTTCTTATTTTATTTCATTGTTTGCTTGTATGTATCAATTGTGTGATGCGTAGAAGAGCGTCGATTAGCTTTCGAAGTTCAAGCTTTTGAAGACGTTGAAGAGTTTGAGCAGCAAGAGTTTGTGGAAGGCAAGTCCTTGATGCATGCCCTTTTCCTATACAACTGCATTTTAATTACACTATTTACTTTATTGCTTGCATTAAATTGATGGGACCCTATGACTAAGGTGTGACTAGTGTTGTTTACCATGTCCTTGTTAACTTTGGGTTTTACTTTATGTTGGGTAGCACATGCTTAGTTGCCAATTACAGGATGGTTTAATTGTACACAAAAGTAAACTTGATTTATTTTCTGCTCTACCCTCATTAAACAAGATTACCCCTGTTAATCGGAACATGGGCGACCACCCAGAACCAGACAAATGGCTCTGTCTTGGCTAACTAATTAGAGATCTTAGCATGTAGTATGCTTTACCTGATAAGGGTTAGGGGGTGCCGGTAGTTGGTGTATAGCTCGGCCCTCAAGTGATCGCTGCTGTGGTAGCCCAGTCTTGAGAGAGGGTTATGCATTGCGCTGTCATGAAACCTAGCGAGCAGCTCATACTAGGGAATCTTTGTAAAGGCCTCGTAGTGAAACCCATGCCACTCACCTCGGAAGTGTTTAAGGGAGTAATTAACCCGGGCATATATGGGGGACACGACTTGTGGGTAAAGTGTACAACCTCTGCAGAGTGTTAAAATCTAATCGATTAGCCGTGCTCTCGGTCATGGAGCGGCCTGGACCCTCACATGAGTAAACTATGAAAGATGGATTAAACTTGTTGCATTTACTTATGTTCATGATGATGATGCTTATGTTAATCTCTGGGTTGGTATAAACTTACATTTGCTAGTAAATCAGCTTGCCTAATAAAATTAGACCAACTAAAATGTCGACTGCGCTATGCAACCACAAGCTTCCACCATAAAGCCTTTGCATGTTGTTATAGAGTTTTCCCTTGTTGAGTACGACATGTGCTCATGCTTGTTGTTCTTTTATATTGCATCTACACAATCCGGTTGCTGCTCAGATGGTCACTTTGAAGACTTCCCTGAAGACTTTGAAGATTTCTAGGCGGACGTGCCACCACCAACTGCCTGTGGTGTTGACCCTATCCATGCATCGCTACTCGATAATAATTAGATCGTTTATGAGACATTTTGGTCTGTAATAAAGCTTAATACTCTCTTTACGCTTTTGACATCAGATTTGGTATTCACCGAGTCGATGCATGTGTGTAACTTGATCCCGCGCACATGTATTCTTGCATTGGATTTGCTCTTAAACCGGGTGTGACAACACTAAGCAAACCAAGGGTCCATGACCTACCAACGAGGCCTCAAACCGAGATGTAAGTCACAAAGATCTTACTCCTACTCCATGATCTCCCATTGCTCACCATCTCTCCTATTAGTTAACTAATCGACTAGTGGGATTTATGCTGTCGTTGCCACACACAACGGTTGAGTGGTTGCACGATAAAAGGGTTAGGCAAGATGACACATCAACTCGATCCTTGCGTGACAAGATGGATATCTCCCAACCATGCTCAACCACAAAGGTACGAGCTCTCCACATAAGGTATTTCACACAAGAAACACCATCCACCTTATTTAAGCATCTCTTTATTTTCTGAAAACCCATTTCCTCCTTTAAAACACTCACACATTTATTCTTTAATAAAACACGTTGTTGTCATGATTGAGTTGTAATAAATAGAGTAACAAGGTCCTAAGCATTCTAGCAGTGATTATCATCTAAATAAAGCATATCATATTTAGAGAATAATCTAGTTCATCAAGGAATAATCATAGCAATCAAGGAGTGGTTATTCAACTTGGTTTCAACAGTAAAACAATGCAATTTGTACAATAGGTCAATAGGTTGTGTTTGTAAAACATAGGATAAATATGCATTAAAGGATGAGATTGGACTTGCCGTCCTTGAAGCCTTCCAGAAGCTCCTGCTCAAATAAATAATGAATAGAAAATGGAGGGAGGAATATTATTTTAGGGAAATTAGTGAATGGCTCAGCGGAAATATATCCTGGAAGGGTGTGGTGAAGTTTGGAATTAATTTGAGATACAAAGGCGCATGAAATGATGAGTTAAAGATTATTTTGGGGCTAGTTTAAAGGTATAAGGATTGATTTGTAGAGAATCTAAAAGAGGGAGGGGCTCCTGGTGAGTTGAACCAGAGAGAGGGGGAGGGTGTTGCGGGTAAAAAGGAAAAGAGGAAGGGGCTAAGGGCAAAATGCCCTTTCTACTTTCTCAGAGCAGAGCAGGGAAGGGTGGCTTGGCCGGCGGCGGTGGCCTGCGCCGGCCGAGCCAGGCGGCGTTCGGGAGAGGGAAAAGAGAGAAGGAGACGAGGGGTTCGATTCCCTCCTCACCTTGGGCTGGGACAGCGTGGGCGGCTCCACGGGCGGCGGCGGACTGCGCAGCGGCGGCTCTGGTGGCGGTGGAGCAAGGGAGGGAGAGGGAGCTGGCTGGGGAGGTTCATGGCGCGGTGAAGAGTGACGAGGAGGCCTTTTATAGGCGAGGGAGACAGGGAGAGGAGGCCAGCACAGGTGGCACAGGAGCTCTCGCTCGGCGTCAATGGTGGCCAGTCAAGGCTCGAGCGGCGAGGTCACAGCACATAGGGACGAACACGGGCAGCATAGGGGCGGCTAGACGGCGACGGCACGCTGGTGGTAGGAGGTGGCGTGCTTGCGCGGCCTCGGGTGTGGGTGGCGTGGCAGCGCGGGCGGCAAGGCCGGGACCTAGTTGGGCACGCGTGCGCGTCTTGACGGTCAGCGGTGCACAGGCAGGCACAGTGGTGGCCGAGGTGGCCGGCACGGCTTTGGCTCGGCGAGCAGCTCGGTGGTGCGACGTGTGTGGCAGGGACGCGACGGCAGCGAGGCTTGTGAGCGAAGCTCCGCCTTTTGCTCAGCTCGGGTCGTGCGTGTCATTATTGGCGTGCTGCACCGCTCCTGCTGGCACTGTGTTGCTATGTTGCTGTACATGCACACGCTGCATGCAGCATGCTGGTAGGTGGCAGAATGGGATTGCAAGCTTGTACACGTGAAAGAAAGATGAGCTGCCATGGTGATTGACTAGGGAAACAAAGGTGAAGGAGAAGTTGGCACTAGTTCGGAATGGCAAAAGGATTATAGAGAGATTGAACCTTGTGAGAGGATACAGATAAAAGGAATTGAGCTCAAACGATGAAAAGTTTTTTATCGAGTGATTTAGCAGGTGATTTATTTAGAGGAACTTTCCGGGCGTTACACTTATCCACCGGCAAAATCATTTATATTAAGACAAACAAAGGATTACATATTATCCACATTTAGTCATCTTAAAATGAGAAATCACATGTAAACCCAATACAAAATCAAATCTAGTGAAGCCAACAACAAGAGCTCATTAAATCAAGCTAGCAAAGCACATGCTGGATCGTAGAAAAATCTTAACAACTTTTTGAAAATGCGGTTAATCATATATATGGTCCTGGTAATTTAGAAACACCAGATGGCAGTTCTGGTTGCACGCAGTGCCGTCTTAGTCAAGGCATCCAGGTTTCGCTATCGACAACTTAATTATTGTTGGTGTTGAGCTAGTCGTCGAAGACCAGCAGTGTACATTATCCAGTGACAGCTCTGGCATATTCTTCAGATACGGCGAATCGAGCGTACACGAGTCAAAGTCCACCGCCATTTTTCTTCTATACCGCGTCCATGCTTTCAAATCACATTCGTTGATTCAGCTCGTCGCGTCGTAGCTGGTCATCAGTGGTCTTGTAGAGTATATAATTTAATAAAAATAGTAATAGCGATGATTCTACGAATTAGGTGCATGAAAATACACCGTGTTTTCAATCGACATTCCAAGACCACACGATTACCATCCGTGACCGATTTGAACGGTTACGGAGAGGCACCGATTTGAACGGTTACGGAGACACTACGTTAGCGCAGAACAAACTACTTTCATACCCCATAAACCAGAAACTACAGCTGTTATAGATCATGATATTACTACTAGACTCGCAGTTGCAGCAAAATCCTCTCGATGTAGACAAACGCGTCGAGGGTTGTAGTGCCGTGCAGTTGCTCACATCCTTCACGTTCTTCTCGTGCGGATCATCCTAGTGCTCCAGATGCAGCACCTCCAAGGTATCCACACGTACACGGAGGAAGCGTCGCGCCCCGAACTGCTAGGTCCGCGAGAGCAACCACACCGTGGGAGGCGCGGCTGCTGCGAGGTGAATCGGATTAACCCTAAGCCGCGCCCCACCCCTCATTATATAGGCGGCCCTAGTGGGCTTCTGATCCCAAGGCCCATTAACACTCCTAAACCTTGTCTAATTCGGATAGTATCCAAATCAGACTTCTAGACCCTTAAGTATGCGACCCTATAGGTTCATGCACGCATAGATATGGCCCGAGTACTGTTACTTGTCACAATAGTTGATAGCGGTCTCTAGCAAGACGTGTCAACTCCTATGTGTACATAAAGATCGTATCAGACGAACCATCGCAACTCCATGTACAAGCTATTCCCTTTGCTTCAAGATATTCGGTTCAACTCCAAGCTGACCTCTCTTTCTCGATCCTGTGATTCGGAATCCCTTACTAGGTTAACTCTTAACCTTATGTACGTTGGCCATGTATTTCTGAATCCGATCACTCGAGGGCCCAGAGATATCTCTCTCAAGCAGAGAGTGGCAAATCCCATCTTGACTGACCATGTCTCATAGTATGTCATCAACTAATCCATGTCATCAACTAATCCATGTGCTAGTCTAATATTCATGTGTGTCCTCAGACGAACTCCGACTAGGGACAACGTTTAGAATAACCATACAAATAAAAGAGTTTCACAAATAATTCACATAATTGCCAATCAATACAAGTAGCCTTTAATGGATATTCAATAAACATAATACAAATCATGGATACAACCACTTGGTGCACTAGAGAACCACTCGGCCCGAGTTCATATGCCTAGAAGAACCACTCGAATAGCCAAGAAACCACTCAGATGATTGTCTCTAGGGCATATCTCCAACAGTCTCCCACTTGCACTGGAGTATGTATCTAATACCCATAGCTCTTCTATGCCCATCATGCTTGGGTTGCCGGAGTGGCTTTGTCAAAGGATATGCAACATTCAAATCCGTGTGTATTTTGCATATCTTGATCTCACCTCGTCTAATGAACTCTCGTATCTGATGAAAATTTCGCAGTACATGTTTATTCTTTTGGTGATTCCTTGGCTCCTTTGCTTGCATGAATTACCCCATTGTTGTCACAATAGAGATCTAATGGGTTGGACGCACTCGGGAACAAACCAAGTTCAGATAGGAACTTCCTTATCCAAACACCCTCCTTCGCGACTTCTGAAGCTGCGATGTACTCGGCTTTTGTTGTAGAATCAGTCACCATGTCTTGCTTGGAACTCTTCCATTCACAGCACCCACTACAAGAGGAAGGGGTATTAACGACAGGATATGTGGTGGTAAAAAGTCCAGATGTGGTCATTAAAAGTTATTAACGACCAAATTATTATGGTCGTCCATGGTCGTTAAAGGCACCGTCGTTAATAGAATTAACAACCACATACAATTTCCCATCGTTAACTTTTCAATGATTAGCTGAGATGTTATCGTTAATGCTATGAGCATCTCCAAGAGTTTGCTATTGTTAACTTGGCAAATCTTGTGTTTTGCCAACTCCTAAAAGATTTATCAAAATAAAAAAAGAATGCATCTCCAAGAGTTTCCTATTTTTAACTTGCCAAGTTATTCTTTCTCTCTTATACATTTGCATCAGGAATCCTTATGTATTCTTTATTTCTTTTCCACCCTCCCACCTGGCTTGTGCGCATGAGAAACACTAATGCCAAGTCGAGTACGCGCGCACATCTTTACGCGCTGGAGGTAGGTTTTTTTCAAGTTGCAAAAAATTGTCAAGTCTTTCGCCAAACTGTTGGAGAGGTGTTTTCAACGTTTTTGCCAAAAATCAAGGATGCCAACTCGATTTGGCAAACTGTTGGAAATCTTTCCATTTTTATGTAGAAGAATATATGCATGATCTTGGGGTGAAAATTTTACAGTGAGCTACGTGACATATATGTAGGCCAATGTAATTTTTGTAGATTTTTTCTGAGTACCTTTGTTATATAACTTTATTTGTGCATAGAAATGATTATTAAATAAATCTATGACATGAAAAGTGCCATGCATGAACTTTGTACTTCTTATGCCCAATGTGATGTTTCTGATCTGGTCATATGTTTGGATAGGCTTATTTTGAGTTTACACATGTGTCATGCATTTGGTGCTCATTTGGATATGTTTGACGAATAGAAAACAACAGTAGTGACTTCTGTTGTGGATATTTTTTGCATGGGCTAGATGATGTTTTTTGGGGAAGAGTTGAATACAAGAAGTGTAGTAAAATAGTATTCCTATTGATTAAGTAGTTTGGGAGATATGATTAAAATGGTTTAGGATATAAAATCTGAAATCTCCAATTTTGACAGAACAATTTCTGTTCTTGAGTAATTTCGACCAATTTAAGTTTGGAATCTTGCTGTGGGTTCTGAAAATGAATTGTAGAGAATTTCATAAGATTTCGGATTGTCCTCTTGCTTGTCATTTGGAGTTGTAGAACTCCAGTTGTGATTTTTCTTCTGAATGAGTAGTTCTATGTTGATTTGCATGAATTATCTTGATCTGCTGGCTTTGTTAGCTTAAGTATCATCATTATGCTCCTTATGGTTGTAGTAGTCTTAATGAATGATGGTTGCTGGTCTTTGATCTTTGGTTTATAAAGAGCATATGTAGGTCCGTAAGGAATCAGATGCCCGTAGCCTAAGAGGGGGAGGGGGTGAATTAGGCAACTTAAAACCTTAACCTATGGCTTCACTACTTTTGCATAAGGTAAACTAGATAAATTCTATCTAGATGTGCAATCTAAGGTTGATCTAGTGTGAAACCCTCATCCCAAAACAAGTTTTGCAACCTATAGCCAATCCTAGCATGATACTACTCTAGGAAAGTAAAGGCAAACAAGGATTGCAAGAGAGTAATGCGGAAACGTAAAGAGGGATGAGAGGAAGCAAACTCTTGACACGCGATTTATCCGTGGTATCGGAGCACTTAGCCACCCCTAGTCCACGTTGTTGAAGCACTCACACAAGAGTATTGCTTCCCGGTCACCAAGTCTCTCCCAAGAGCACCACTTGACTCGCCACAAAGGCTCGCCACTTAGGCACTCGCCAAGCTCCCTTGGTCACCTTGATGCCGCCTCCACTAAGGAGCTTCCCCACTGAGGCAGGGGGTCTCCACATCTCCCGCACAAAGTGTCCTCGCCACTCCACACCAAGTCGGAGGGTCGAGGCGATTGCCAGTGAGCCACTTAGGCCTCAAGGCTTCCGGCGCACCTTGTACAACTTGATTCACTCAAGAATCACCTCACAAGGTTGGCACAACCTTGCACTCACTCAGCTCTAAGCTAAGCCTAGCACTAAGCACACACACAAAGCATGTGCAAGTCTATGGATGACCAATTTAGCACTTGTATGGCTTGGATATGATCTTGTATGTGTCTCACACTCCTCTGCACTTCCACACAATCCAGCAACCTCAAATGGGTGAGTGGAGGGGGTATAAATAGCCGAAGGCGTCAAAGAGCTGTTGGCTAAAAGCTGCAGAAAGTAGTACCATCGGATAATCCGACGCTATGCTTTTTCCGGGTGTCGGTTCATCCGGTGCTACTAGCCGTTGCCCTCCACTGCACATGACCGTTGACACAATTGATCTGATGCTTCATCCGACGCACCGTCGATTCATCCGGTGCTGAAGACTTCACGGCCAAAGCCTTACTATTAGCTTCTTCGAGACCGTCGGATGAACCACTACTCCACCGTCGGTTCATCCGGTGCTACTGCTCCAGTCTTGGCGCGTCTCTGTCTTGTTCAAACTTAGTCATCGGATAGACCGACGGTGCCCTCCAATGGACCATCGGTTCATCCGGTGCTACCAGCCGTTGCACCAGTGCCTCTCTGTCTTGCGCTAGTGAACCACCGGATAGACCGACGGTGCCCTCCAATGGACCGTCGGTTCATCCGACACGATCGTCTTCACTACTTCTCCTCTGGCAATTCATCCGGCGCATATAGAAAATGGACCGTCGGATCATCCGACGGTGCCAATTGATTCCAGCCTCTACGCAGTGTACCAAGTGCTCTGACGCTAGCTTCTATGGTACCGTCGGTTCATCCGACGGTGTGTTTTCTTTGTTTTCTTGCGTCTTTGACTTGTTTCTTTGCTTCCTTTGATTGTGGTTGCATCCATGGGACCTAGATGTGTCTACAAGGACATGCTAGACAATATGGTTAGTCCCATTGCTTGTGTTAGCATGATCACCAAAATCAACTCGAACAAATGGCAAATGGGGCCATGTTCACTACAATCTCCCCCTTTTTGGTGATTTATGACAACACAAGCAAAGCAAGCATAAATTTGCAAGAATTGACAAAATTGAACCAATTACACTTGCTTGGATGCTTACCATCATCCAAACTCCCCCTAGATCAAACTTCCCCCTTTTTGATCTTCTCTTCCTATGTTCACATATGGCTTGCTTCTTCCCACTTTGGAACCACTAGCTTGCTTTGGGTACAAAATCTCCCCAAATTTTCCCCTTTTGGAATAAAATCTCCAAAAAGGTGTCCAAAACAAAAGGATCTCCAAAGGAACTTTAGCAAGTCCTAGCAAACATAGCTCAAAGAGAAATGTTAAATACAATGGAGAAAGTCGCATGAACCATGATCCATAAGTATGATATCAATGAAGATACCACATGTGTGAATAACTAAGGTGGATCACAAGCTCATGAGACTAGCATGATACAAACTAAGTTCCCCCTAAGTTTGTGCACAAAATGATAGTGTGAAAATCAAGTGCACAACTACAAACACTTGAAAGACAAGGAAGCTTAGAGCATATCATGCAAGGAGGTAGCTTAAAAGACAAGAGATAAAACAAATGGGTCCTTGTAACATTACCACTTGTAGATATCATTGTAATCTTTTGATCATTGCATACCTCCGGGGGTTCCTCTCTACCTTGTTGGCACCACATTGAGATGAGCCGCTTAGAAATGATATCACTAGGAGGTGACACTACTTGAAAGAAGCTTGCAAAGAAGACACTTAGGGTACCACAAGGATTAGGAATGTATGAGTTCATTGCCTTTGAACTTATATAGAGACATAAGCTCGCAAGGACATAACTCAATAGCATGAAGCTCATATTGCTATATTCACTCTTTTAGAGATGTTAGATCACATTGAGAGTGAAATAGCATTCTCTTATAATGAAGTACCGCACCGGAACGCGTCACCAAGGGACTACACAAAATAAGCTTGAAATAATGTTAGTCCCATAACCAAACCATAGGATGAGCTCCCCCTAAATGTGTGCATTTAGTGTTTGAATCACCAACCAAATGTATGCACATTGTTTATGACAACAAAAGTGAAGCTAACCCTATAGCTTGCTCATGATGCAAAAAGATATATATGAAAGACATGCATCATGAAAGAACAAGTGTAGCTTTCTACACACTAATCAAACCATGTAGGTTGCTCATGGGTTACCACATGACATAAGCAACCTACCATATGTAAACAACTAGGCATAGCAACAAATGCGAACCTAGACAAGGCAATGGAGCTACAATGATATATGAGGTGAGTTCTAGTTTCCATTACCTCAACCGGGAACTTGGGCAACACATGTCCAATTTGCAAGCTTGGCTTGTAGGCTTCAATCTTCTCATCTTCTTTGTGCCAAGCCTCCCAAGTCCCCAAACTTCAAGGCCTTCACGTGGCCTTTGGAATCCAAACCATTTGAGGCCCCTTCATGTTGATGATGACTTCCTTGAGCACCCAAATGGGTTGGTTCCAACCCCACTCCATCTTCATCTTCCCAACCTTGTGTGCAACCACCTTGCCATTAGTCTTCTTCTTGATGACGTAAGTGTTGCTCTTGGTCTTGTTCTTGCGGTTGGGCTTGGTGTAGATGAGGGAGCTCTTGATGGTGGGGTTCATCTTCTTCTTCTCACCCTTGTCCATCTTCTTGACAAATTGAGGGCATTTGTAGAACTTGTGGCCTTCTCCATGACACTTGTAGCAAGTCATGGTTGAACCCTTCTCAAGCTTCTTCACCATGGGATCACAGTTATCTTGAAAAGGTTGGACATTGCTCTTCATGTCTTGAGAGACGTCCACTTGTTCCTCATTGTTCTTGCCCTTGCCCATCAAGCTAACCAACTTCTCTCGGAGCCATTTCACTTCTTGCTTGAGCTCATCATTCTTCTTGCCTATGAGACAATCACATGTTTCTACAATAACATTCTCATTGCAAGATGGTGAGCAAGATTAATTAATTAAATCAATGCAAGAAATTGAAGCATCTACCTTGGAGATAGGAATTGCACAAGGGATAGATGATTCATCAAGCTCAAAGGAATCACTTGTTTTAGTCTCATTGCTCTCAAGCTTAGATTTTAGCTCATCACACTCCTTGCTAAGCAAATTGAATTTGCACAACAAATGTTCATAATTTGTAGCAAGGGTTGCACTAAGATCATTGAGATCATTGAGTTCTTTAATTTCATTAGCTTGTTTCTTAAGTATTCCTTTTTGCTCATGGATTAGCTCAACAAGATCATCAATGGAGGTGGCATCGGATTCATCATCACTTACATCGCTTTCCATACCTTGGGCCATAAGGCACATGTGTAATGATGGTAAGGGACCTTGCATGAAAGCGGGTGGTGAAGTTCTTTCTTGATTCATCACTTGAGCTACAAGAACTTGATTCTCCACCACTTGTCCATTCACGGACAACGGCATGTGCTTCTTGCTTTGGCCTCCTCTCCTTGACCACCTTCTTCTTGGTCTTGATCTTGGTGAACTTGATGTGTTGATGATGACGCCCTTCTCTCAAGTGGACGTTGTAGCCGTACATGTTGATTTTCTTCACATACTTGAAGATCTTCTTCACGTACATGGCAACCATCGACTCGACCTCTTCATCACTTGAGGAGCTTTCATCGTCACCATCATCATCATCTTCACTTGAGCTTCCATGGATTGCCATCCTCCTCATCTCCTTCTCTTGTTGGCTTGAAAGAGCATGGCTTGTGGTTGGAGAAGATGATTCTTGGGGCTTTTCTTGGGGCGTATTCTTGGACTTTGGCATGATTTGAAGCTCATGTGCCATGATCTTGCTCAAGATTTGAGATGGCTTCAATTCTTCGAGCTTCTTCTCGTAGATGATAGCTTTCACCAAGTCATAGTCGGGCTTCCGGAGACTTTGAAGAATCTTGCGGTTGATGTTCAAGTTCATGATGTTCTTCACACCTAAAGCACTAATCTCATTGACAAGAACATTTAGGCGTGAGTACATAGATTCGCATTTTCATTCTCAAGTTGCTTAAAGCTATTGAATTCCTCAAGGAGGCAAGTAGCATTCATTAGCTACTTCTTTTGAGCCCTCATTTTGCTCCTTGATGGTTTTCCATAGCTCATAAGCATTTTCACAAGTAAAAACTCTATTGAAAACACCTACATCTAGAGGATAAAATGATACTCTTAGCAATCACATCAAATTACTTTTCCTTCTTAGTACCATTTTTCACACCCTCATTGGTGACTCTCCAAACATCAAGGATAGCACATGTGCCATCAAAATGTGGAGCCAAACCTAAGGTATCCACCTCTTTCATTCCTGTATAGAGCAACTCACTAGGCGGTGAAGCCTAACCATTCCAATGAGCCGGTTTTCACAATTTGCCAATCGAATTGGCGTTTCCTTGTGAAGGAAGTGAGTCCGGCTCGATACAACTAAGGAATCGGATACCCATACCCTAAGAGGGGAGGGGTGAATTAGGCAACTTAAAACCTTAGCCTATGGCTTTACTACTTTTGCATAAGGTAAACTAGATCAATTCTATCTAGATGTGCAATCTAAGGTTGATCTAGTGTGAAACCCTCATCCCAAAACAAGTTTTGCAACCTATAGCCAATCCTAGCATGATACTACTCTAGGAAAGTAAAGGCAAACAAGGATTGCAAGAGAGTAATGCAAAGCGTAAGAGGGATGATAGGAAGCAAACTCTTGACACGCGATTTATCCTGTGGTATCGGTGAGCACTTAGCCACCCCTAGTCCATGTTGTTGAAGCACTAACACAAGAGTATTGCTTCCCGGCCACCAAGTCTCTCCCAAGAGCACCACTTGACTCGCCACAAAGGCTCGCCACTTAGGCACTCGCCAAGCTCCCTTGGTCACCTTGATGCCGCCTCCACTAAGGAGCTTCTCCCGAGGAAGGGGTCTCCGTCCCGCACAAAGTGTCCTCGCCACTCCACACCAAGCCGGAGGGTCAAGATGATTACTGGTGAGCCACTTAGGCCCCAAGTATTCTGACGCACCTTGTATAACTTGATTCACTCAAGAATCACCTCACAAGGTTGGCACAACCTTGCACTCACTCAGCTCTAAGCTAAGCCTAGCACTAAGCACACACACAAAGCATGTGCAAGTCTATGGATGAGCAATTTAGCACTTGTATGGCTTGGATATGATCTTGTATGTGTCTCACACTCCTCTGCACTTCCACACAATCCAGCAACCTCAAATGGGTGAGTGGGGGGTATAAATAGCCCAAGGTGTCAAAGAGCCATTGGCTAAAAGCTGCAGAAAGTAGTACCATCGGATGATCTGATGATATGCTTTTTTCAGGCGTCGGTTCATCCGGTGCTAATAGCCGTTGCCCTACACTGCACATGACCGTTGACACAATTGATCCGATGCTTCATCCGACGCACCGTCGGTTCATCCGGTGCTGAAGACTTCGTAGCCAAAGCCTTACTGTTAGCTTCTTCGAGACCATCAGATGAACCGCTGCTCCACTATCGGTTCATCCGGTGCTACTGCTCCAGTCTTGGCGCGTCTCTGTCTTGTTCAAACTTAGTCATCGGATAGACCGACGGTGCCCTCAAATGGACCATCGGTTCATCCGGTGCTACTAGCCGTTGCACCAGTGCCTCTCTGTCTTGCGCTAGTGAACCACCGGATAGACCGACGGTGCCCTCCAATGGACCATCGGTTCATCCGACGCCTTCGTCTTCACTGCTTCTCCTCTGGCAATTCATCCGGCGCATCTAGAAAATGGACCGTCGGATCATCCGACGGTGCCAATTGATTCCAGCCTCTGCGCAGTGTACCAAGTGCTCGGCGCTAGCTTCTATGAATGCGTCGGTTCATCCGATTGTGTTTTCTTTGTTTTCTTGCGTCTTTGACTTGTTTCTTTGCTTCCTTTGACTGTGGTTGCATCCATGGGACCTAGATGTGTCTACAAGGACATGCTAGACAATATGGTTAGTCATATTGCTTGTGTTAGCATGAATCACCAAAATCAACTCGAACAAATGGCAAATGGGGCCATGTTCGCTACAAGGTCCATGTACTCTCTTATATGAATGTGTGATGCCTCCCTTGCTTTTTAGGAAGTGGAAACAATATTGTGCTTTATAGTGATTTGAATAGAGCCATGTTTAAGAAGGTCCCGCCATCAAGAGTTTACAAATTTGTCATCTTGGGCATGCATACCATCACATATGACATCTTTATGCATTCATAATATCTTATCCGATGCATTTCATGCAATAGGTGTTCCGCCAGGTGTGACGTTGGTGGACGTGCCGGGAGCATATCTGGAGGAGCCGGAGATCCCTCAAGAACAGGAGGTCTAGCCTCTAGGACCCGGAGCAGACGAGCAGCTTAAGTTGGAGTGTCCATCGCACGAGCAGCCGCAAGCTTCAATTTCCTATGTTTTATAATTAAATTATGTTGAGTATCTTATATGTTTTATGCATTAAGTGATAGGAGTTGCTTGAAACCCTTGTTGCACATATATCCTTCTCGTTATCCACCCAAATAATCCGTGCAACCTTATCATAGGTGTAGGATCGTTTAGTTGCTTAGTTATGCAATAAACGGTAGAAGTCAGGTGAGGTTTTCACCTGCGAGAGATAGGTGGATACATGAACTCAAATGGACTATGGTGTATCATGGGTGTACCCGATATTTTGTAAAATAAAATTACGGAGACCGAGCGGGAAAGTGGAGGCTACAGGACATGGAGGTTCTGTGAATTGGTAGTCCCGTCTGAGTCGATTAAGGACTTGAGCTTGGAGCACTTCCTAATCATGTTGAACGCAGCCTATCACTAAGTTGGCCGACCCAAGGTTGTCGACAGGGAAGCCGAGTAGTTCAATTCAAGCCGGAAACCTGGGGGGTATAAAGTGCGGCTCAGAAGGGAGTCATCGGGTTATAGTCGATGGGCAAGGTGTTTAAAAGTCCTTCGCTGTTCCGGCGAGGTGATATCCCTGAGAGTGTGGCGCTCGTCGGGCCATTCTTGAATTGTTCCAAAGGTGACCTAAAGCCACCTTCACGTGGTGTGCTGTGGTGAGTATTAGGAATAATTCCCCAGCTGGGTAGTAATCGATTTGAATCTCCATCTCTCCTAGATAGTGAGAACTTGGTGGAATGGTTCCAATGCAGCAAACTATAATAATAACCAATGTTGACTTGAGATGATGATGACGACGATCACCCTGATGGTGATGTTTGGACTTGATCCAATAGCATAGGGATGATTGTTTCATTTTAACACTTGTTTTAGACTAGGTGCAAATTTAGTCTCTAATGAAGGTTATTAATTTGATGCAAGTTATATTAGTAAATTTTTATATTTAAGCTTTTATGCAAATGTGTCAAGCTAGCCCCACTTATAAAGCCTTGCATGATTCTTGGTGTCTATTTATTTTTGGTTTATGACGGGTAAGTCTAGCTGAGTACAACCTCGTACTCAGGGTTTATTCCCTCTTGTTGCATACGATCATCTCTATAATGGTTGTTAAGTCACTGCCTCCTCCCGGCGGGAGATGAGGACTAGGCCGTTGGGGCATGGCCTCTGTAGCATCCTTCTCTTATGCTTTGGTGATATATGAGCAAGACACTGGCTATGTATAATATACGTTATGTACTTTGTTTCTAAACTTTATGCTTCCGCTACTTCAAACATGGTTTGTAATAATATGGTAATCCGATGGATGGTAAGTTGTGCGAATTCTGGTTATGGCGAACGATGTGGTTCATTGAATCATTACGATCCTTGTATGTTGCAATGTTGGTTTGAAATCCTTCGAGATTTCGGAAGTTCGCTAGACTTATATGGGTTCAAGTCAGAAATTTGATCGCATTGTCGATTGTTTCAGACTTGTACTCTTATAATTTGGGCGTTCTATCACAATTTGCCGATTGTTATGGTCATTGCACTCGATAAAGAATTGCTGAATTGCTCCTTTGCTGAGTGCAATGACCATAACACTCAGCAAAGGAGCAGGCTTTGCCGAGTGCGACACGTGGCACTTTCGGCAAGGAGCGCTTTGCCGAGTGTCGGGCGATGTGGCACTCGGCAAAGGATCAGACCGTCAGGACACTCGGCAAAGGCTCTGTCACCGTCAAACGGCCGTCACGTTTACTTTTCTTTGCCGATTGCTTTCTTGGCACTCGACAAAGGCTTTACCGAGTGCCCGATAAAAGGCACTCGGCAAAGAACCCTTTGCCATAACTTACTGTGCTGTGTGGCCTTTGCCGAGGGCGGCACTCGGCAAAGTCTTTGCCGAGTGTAATAGTGTCTTTGCTGAGTGCCTCAGTGCCCGAATCCGGTAGTGCCTCAAGGCTTGGATCCATGTGTCACGCCCTACGGCATTCACCTATAGGCTGGACTAGCATGCTAGCTACTTACTCCCTCCGTCCCGCAAAGAGTGTTCCTTTGAGTTTGTCCTAAGTCAAACCATCTTATGTTTGACCACGTTTATATAAAAATATATCAATACTTTTGATGTCTAACAAGTTTCATTAGATTCATTATGAAATATATTTTCATAGCATGCATATTTAGTGTTATAAATATTGATATTAGTCATTGTAAATTTGGTCAAAATTCAAATAGTTTGACGAGAAAGCCAAAGTGGAGCCTCTTTTTGTGCGACGGAGGGAGTAGCTAGAGAGGAGAAGGAGAACCACACAACGTATGAACGTGATAGTGATAGAGATGTGGCAGCATGGTCTCCTATGTGATTGCTTGCCACATATGATCGTTCTCAGTTTTTAATACTTTGTTGATGTTCCTTAGATGTTATTCTTCATCATAGAAACTAATATAGAAAACTATGCATCGGAGGTGCTAGAGTCTAAATTGAATATCCTTGCATTGGAAACTGCTCAAAAAACTCTCCGTTGGGACTGCCCTTACAGCCTGTTATTATACTTGCTCTCTTATGGAGGTAGTAGGAATACTCCTACATGACATGTTAGAGTCGTGTGTAAGACTAAAGGATTGTACATGCCCTATGGGGGCGTTCGTCTTTCGGAGAAATCGAGGGGTTAACAAGCAACTCTATTCGTAAAAAATAATGGCATCCTGTCTTGCAGTAATAGGCAAAGTCGAAGCAGTTATTGTGCACGGGGTCATAGATGCCGAAGTCGGTCATAGCTATGGGTGGGCAGGTCGTTAGCGCCGTGCAAGACCGTCTCGGGTGGGTGTGGGTCTTCAGCTTGCATGGAGCAGGTGTCTTGAACAACAACATTGCTCAGCTTATAGAACGGCTCAGACACTGAGTAGACAAAAGGCAAAAGATCATCATCCCCTTATATGCCTTGACGTGGGCAGCAAGAACACATGACGATATTCAAGCGTGCCAACAAAGGCAGGAACATGACGCAGGGGCCCACAAACCATGGTCACCAACCATCTCCCTCTCCTCGGGCCCTCGACCACTCTGGTGGGGAGTGCCCTTTCTTCTCTCTCTTGTCACCAGGCCCCAAGACTATACTCTCTCCGTCCCATGAAGATTCTAGTTTTTCAGTGCAGTTAGTGGTGGCGTGAAAAGGCTACAATACCTCATTCGTTAGCCACATGCAGTAAGTTTTGACATGCAAATCAGATCTGACCACCTAATTAGGCAAGTATTTATATCTATTTTCTAAGATTGCACTTTTTTGTGGGATTTTTTTTTCAAATGCAAGGATTGCATTTTTCATGAGACGAAGGGAGTATGAGCGAGGAAAGCTAGGCCTCCATTCAAGCAGGCTAGAATCTCTCGCATTCTCAGAGTCACACACTTACGAGCACCCCCATTGTAAGCCTTCAGAGCATTTGAACCGAGAAACACGAACTCGACTGTCTATGAGACTGGATGTAGGGCTACTACCCGAACCAGTATAATTCCCGTGTCTCGAGTGCTATCATCGACTCTCCTAGAGCAGCGCGGCGATAGATCTACTAGTCGTTCTCGAAATACCGACATGTGTGTAGGGATTGATTGATTGATTGATTTTAGAGGATTTTTGGTGGAAGAATAAATGGGTTTGAAGTTGGAATGGAGGAGATATGATTTTTCTAGGGTTTACAGAAAAGGGCGTTTGGGAAGGACTTTGGAAATTATTATTGGAGTTCTGGAAAATGGAACAGATGTGCGAAATTTTGGGTAGGCTCTGGAGTGGCTCTAATATTTCTAGGAATTTTCTGGTAAGGAGAAAGGGCTCATTTAGTCTCCCGGGTGCACCTAGCAGCTCCTTACTCGTCCTTGTAGCTGACGCATGGGCCAGGGCTGGTTGGTTTCCGGCCTGCTCCACTATTCTATGAACCGGATCTTGCACTATGCTACGGACTATGTGCTCCCTTCTCTGGTCTTTGTACACAAACGTCCACGCAAATGAGGGAGAGAGAGGAGGTGGCTTTGTTGTGGCTGCCCACGTGGAGAGTCAGCGAGATGACGTGGCGTTCGGCCACTGGCCTGCGCGACGTGGCCGGGCGCTCAGCAATGCACTTGGGCTTGCGCGGACGGCGTTCGACCGACGAGGCTTCAATTCATTCCCGCCTCGCACGCAGCAGAGAAAGAGAGAGAGAGCAGAGCGAAGGAAGCAATTCGAGGGACGGCACGGCAGTGTCTGTCCTGGTGCCGAGCAGGAGGGCCATGGGCGGCGGCCGGAGCGCTAGTACGTCATCGTCGGTGCAGTGACGCCATGCGTGCAGTGTAGGAGTAGGAGCAGCGCGGCGATGGCTGATGGCCTGCTCGACTTGTGCTCATGGCCGGCAGTAGCGGCGCACCGATCGAGAGAACCATTTGCCGAGCGCATGCATGGGATGGGAGAGGGTTTCTTTTGGTGTGATAACTTATGTATTAGTAGGCGGTTGTGTTCACCGTGTCATTATTATACTGAACAGTACTGCTTGTCGTCTAGAGCTTTATCCACGTGGAGGTTTTGGGTTGAATTCCTCGGTCGCTGAATTAGAAATAAATAAAAAATAGTAGGATTGTGCCATTTTGTGTTTGCTTGTTCAGACCACGATAATGATAGGGTACAGACCATGCATGGTCTATTCATGCAAAATTGAGTCGAGCATTTTCGGTTACGATTATGTATGAAGCTGAGTGTTTATCATATATTATCGTGAGTTGATGTATGTGCTGTCATGTTCCTTTGAGTTTGCAGCAAAATAGTAGCACACAACGATCTTATTTATACTTCATCATAGATGCATGCATGCATGTATACATTAAACAGGTTATAGACAACCAAACACTATTAAACAACCCACTATACAGGGTGCCTGTTTTATTGTCTACTATGTAGGAGTATGTGTGATAAAGGTGCCCGTTTTATTGTCTACGTAGGAGTATATGATATGGCACGTACACATGGACCAAGTGCCCTATATGGCTATAAGATTGTACTTGTCCTTGGGGGGCGTCCCAAGCTAGTCTCGCGGAGAAATCGAGGGCTCAGCCGCAGCCCAGTGAGACTATAAGAAAGCAAGCAAAGGGGCCAATTCCGGCTGCACTAAGAGCAGCGCCGCCACCCCCACCCCTACCATGGCTGTTGTCGTGAGGTTTGGCAGTGGAAGTTCGAATCTGTCCAAATCGGGGAACCTTGGGAGCCTGGGCTCGCGTGGAGGTGGACGTACGACTCGAGCTGGAGGTGCGACTCGAGGTGGAGCCTTGAAGTCTGGCCCATCATCGTCTGATGGCAAGCCAAGTTGGCGCAGCACAGAAGCAACGGCCATAGTGTCCAGTACCAAAGCGACTGGACCAACATATTGGCGTCCTGTCTTGCAGTAAATGGCAAAGTGGAAGCAGTTATTGTGCACAGGGTCGTAGTAGCTGCGGCTGCCGCCCTTGGTGAGCAGGTTGTTGGCGCGCCACAAGACAATCCCGGGGGGGTCTTCAGCATCCATGGAGCAGGTGAGCTGCCGAAGAGGCGCAAGAATGTCTCCCTCCTTAGGAGTATTGCGCGCGACATAGAACCACTCGGGCACTGCGTAGGCGGAAGAGGCAAAGTTTGCCACCCCTTCCCAGGAAGAAGTTAAGGCAGCAGACGACGACGTCGCCCTCGCCTCGACGCTTAGCTCCAGAGCACCTGGGGCAGCTTCCAGGGATGGTGGACGGAAATAAAGTCCAGGCGAGCTGGATGACCTTCTCGTCGCTTTCGTAGATTCCTGTACACTCAAATTACTGTAATATATATATATATATATATATATATATATATATATAATAAATAGCCTAATTGATTGATTAATCGAATGGAAATCAAGTAATAATTAGCCAGCCTTAAAAGATTGGTATCCCTCCATTCAGATATATATACTACTACCTACAGACAAAAAAGAATTAATTAACTTAACTAGGTCAACATTCCTCGGAATTCGTGCGCTCAGGACAAAATTAACTAAACTAACCTCACCTCACCTCACCCTCTTAATAAATGTGCGCTTCTCTTCCATTAATAAGGTGCATGGAACTAATAAAAACGATTGGTCTTACCATGATGGGAGTACAAACGATTTATACCGCCTGCATCCGGGACATTTTTGGCAACGCGCCAGACGTAGATATGATCCCCGGGCCTGAGCTGACTCCGATCTATACGGCTTGAGGCCATCGTCAACCCCCTGTCCATAACTGAAGGCTACTAGGGGAAAATGTGCAAGCTACTAGAGCAAATAACTGAAGGCAAAATGATACAACTTTCAATTCGGATGGACGCTAAATATATAGCCACCATGTCTATTCAGACAATTTATTCGTATTATGCAAATGTCGACTAAGGTCCATCCGAATCTTTCGCTTAGAGAATACGCCATCATGAAAGTTGTATACAGTGATGATATTTATTTTATATATATATATATATATATATAGTATATATATATATATATATATATATATATATATATATATATATATATATATATATATATATATATATATATATATATATATATATATATATATATATATATATAGATAGATAGATAGATAGACATACTAGCAAATATGCCCATACGTTACAACGGGAGAAAAAACTATCAAATATTACAATAAAAAATAACAAGAAGAATGTTAGAATTATATTTTTCGTATATCCTTTCTTTAAAATTTTAAAGTTACATTTTATTGTGATGAACCATGGGTTGATCTAGGTTCTACTATCTCCGTCCAGGAAAAATGTAACTATGGGTTGTATGCCGGTTAAAGTTGTTCATGTTTGACCAAATTTATAATAAATAGTATTCATATTTATCGTTCCAAATCAATTGATTATGAAAGTACATTTTGTAATTAATATAATGGTATTTATTTGATATCATAAATATTAATACTTTTTTATTTATAATTAATCAAACTTAAGATACTAAAATGTAGTATTGTGCTAGAATTGCATTCTTTCTTGGACGGAAGGAGTATTAAAAATAGGTTTAGAAGTACATTTATTTAGATTATATTGGATAAAAAACTGTTTAAAATTTTGAGTTTACAGATCATAAAGTCGGGTCACATACGGGTGGCACACGGAAAAGTGGCCTTTGTTCGGCTTCAACACCTCTCTCGCAAGTCGCACCACGCCCGGTAGCCCTGGGCGTTCGGTTCTAACCCAACCGATCGGTTCAGTTCTTCGATTCTTGTGATAATTCGGTTCCCAAGTTTCAGAGACCGATCGGTTCTTTTTTGTAGCAAGAACCGACAATTTGATTTGTTCTTCGGTTCGGTTCCGATTCTAACCGAAGGAACCGATGGAGTCAACGCAAATCACAGACCAAACAAATCAGGAACAATCCAAAAAATACAAGAAAAAAGAAAAAATCTCGCAGGGGCCATGGCCTGCCGGTGACAGCACGGTGGCATGGCTGCCACTGCTCGCTGTGTTCTCTGCTTTCTTGCTACCCTGGATGCATCAGTAGCTGTACAGTTCAGATTCTTGACACGATGTTCTTTAGGCATTCATTTCAGATAGTTCCGGAGATGATGTTTTTTAGGTTCTAACAATCTAGCAGAGGGCCTTTCTCTTGTGTGAATCTGACCAAAATTAACAATTAAAGGAGTAATCAGAGTAACAATCAGTCTAGGATTTGACAAGAACAAGCCAAGAACAAGATCCCAGCAGCTCCAAGCCACCTGTCAATTGTCACTTTAAAATCATTGCTTGGTTTGCTTGTATGTAAATAGCCGACATATATGTGTTTGTCAATTGTCACTTTGTTGGGCATTTTCTCCATTGAGTGACCTGTTATATTTCAGGGTTTCAAGTACCAAACAATGCATTTTTTTAGATAGTGAAGTACCAACAGTTGCTACCATGTATTTCTTCATTTCTTGGTTGTGTTGATTTCCCAGAATTCAGTGTTCTCTATATAAGTGTGTGGAGATATTTAATCTTCTCGATGGCCAGTACACCAAGTTATGTTCCCTCTTTTGGTAGAGAATTTGTTTTGTTACTCATTTGATGCAATGCGACAGAAACGATGCTACTTTCAGTAGTTGTGTACCTTTTATGAATATTTTGGTATTGATAGACTGATAATTCTTTCAGTAGTTCTGTAGCTTCATTCATGAAACTCCCTTGCTAATACAGGGTCTTGATTTTCAGTAGTATCACTTCTGAAATACCTTTTATGAAAATTTTCAGTAGTGATTTTCAGTAGATGTGTGGTTCCTGTTCCTACATGAACAAATTTCTATTGTTGTTATTTTAGGGAGACCTATTTTGAGATTTGGAGAGGATAAAAAATGCTTTTGCTGGATCTTTGTCGAATCTCGGAGTGAGCTGTTCAGATGATGTCAAGTTGGATGGCCTTGAAGTGCTATTTTGGCTCAATCTTCACTTTTCTTTCTAATCTCAGTCCTAGTAGATTCAGAATTCTGAGTAAACTGTCTTAGTTGCATTTACAGCTTCACCAATTTTATTTGTTGTCAGGTTAACTACTGTTCACTGCTGTGTATTTTGCTCAAGACTTTCCACTATTCTTTCAGATATTTGTTTTGTCCAGAGTGAACCATACCCATGGGAACTTGATGAACCTACTAGGATACTGCACCCAGTGATGAGCCACTCACAAGAATGATTGTATTTGAATATACTCAGTGTGGTTCTATCTTTGAGCATACATAGTGACTGCCCTCTACCCCTCTCGGTGCACAGGTTCAGGATCTTGCTGCTGGAGGTAATCTCCGACGGACTGCCCTTCTCGGAGGACCACGGCCTGATCTTTCTCTGGGGGCTTCCAGCTACCTGGATGGCATGAGACCGCTAAATGCCATGGCCGATCCCATGCTGAGGTCATCGGTGCCTGGCGATGATTTAATTTCTTCTAGTTTGTGATTTCTCTTTCTCCTGGTGTTGGGTGTGCTGTACATGTGCCTTGTATTTTCTCTTAGCTCCCTTTTCCTCTACCAGTGATGGCAAAAAATGCATCGTTCTAATGGTATGATTAAAGTAGTTTCATGTGTATCTGTGATTAGTTTTGATGGTTAAATTCCATCTATTTCGATGGTTCAATTAGTTTGAATATTGAATTTGTGATCAATATGTGATTGGAAAGGTTCCTATCCAACCGAATGCAGTTTTTTATGGTTTGGAATAGTTTCTGGGCAGGATTTGAAGCAGACCAGGATCAAGTGAAGGAAAAGGATCCACTCAATCCTGGTCAGGAACAGTTCCTGGACAGGAACCAATCAAAAGAAAATGAACGAGGCCTTAATTGGATTGTATTGAAAAGAATATTATATCATGTTCGTGAGGGTAGGAAATGTGACGGACCAAAGGGCAAGGGTATTTTCTAGGACGTGTCCTAGTTTGATTTCTGATTTAGTTCCTTCTTTTAATTTGGACTCAATCTTGATTCGGACGTGACCTGATTCATTGTTGCATAGATTTGGTCACTTATACATCCTTTTTCTATTTGGATTATATTAGAAATCCTATTCAGCTTTAGGATCAGACAGAGCTATATAAAATAGGAGGGCTACAAACAAAATAAAGACATTTTCGTATTCAATTAGTTTGGGAAGACGGACCGAAAAATGGGTGGAGATAAATTTTGCCCCTTTATTATTATTATAAAAGGTAGTATAGATATAGATTAATATTAATATAATATAGATTATATATTGTATTATATTATGTATAGATATAGATATAGATGTATGGATTTGGATTCAGCATGCAAGCGTGAAGCGAAGCGCTGGTCTCCTCCACGTGCGCTGGCGACGTGGCCACCCTATTGGAGGTTTCTCATAGTACCCTATTAAGGCTAGCTTGGCTTTTATGCGTTGGGTTATCACAAATGAATTTATTCTTTTTTTTTTAGAATTACACAGTACAACGCAGACGCTCACAACACGCACGCATACTCACCCCTATGAATACACGTCGCAAACCCTACCCCATGAGCACCTCCCAAGGACCGAGCACCGCAGATTCGAGATTCTCCAAGTCACCACTGGTGCCTCGTCGTCGACGGGAATATCGCTTACCACTTAACGCATAACGCCGGAAAATCCCGAAATAAATCCAGGAAAAGGTGCACCAGAATTTGAAGTTTCGAATAGCCCCACCGACTGCCCCATATTCTCAGCGACATAGACATTTATGCATTGGGCTGTCACGAATGAATTCATTCTCAGCGGCCTAAGCTAGGCATTTATGCATTGGGTTGTTACAGATGAATTTATTTTTAGCTAATTTGACAGTTGTACTTATTCTTAGCTAATTTGACAGTTGTACTGCCATTCTTTTATGCTTTTATAGGGATGAAAGTGGTACGGATATTATTCGTCCGACCGACCGACCGACCGAAAAGGTCAGACACTCAAATGGTAAGACCGTATCCGAATTCGGACATTTAATATCCGTAATTATCCGTACGCAATAGTATCCAGAAATTCAAAGTTGAATTTTATGATCGAAATATGATGAATATCACTATTCGACAAAAAATATACTGTCCGTATCCGAATTCGATCCGAGAATTCAGTCCGAGAAAGAAAATTATCTGTATTTGTATCCGCAGTATCCGTTCGTATCCGATCCGTTTTCATCCCTATGCTTTTATGTGGCAGCCTTATATATAATTCCCTTTATATGCCTCAATAGTACATTATGTATTAAGTCTAGCTTGGCCTTTATGCGTTGGGTTATCACAAATGAATTTATTCTCAAAGACATAGACATTTATGCATTGGGCTGTCACAAATGAATTTATTCTTAGCTAATTTGACAGTTGTACTGCCATTCCTTTATGCTTTTATTTGGCAGCCTTATATATAATTCCCTTTATATGCTTGAATAGTACATTATGCTTCCTTGCAGTCGAGCTAGGAATATGCTTTGGTGCCCCTTGATGGCAGAATAAACAGCCATTTTTAGGCGGCATCTACACGCGACGCACTCATGCATTTCCTAGGATCCGAACCTAAGACCTCTTGCTCCGTGCATAGGCTTCTTACCATCACACATACACATCACTTATTCACTAGACAGGGGATATTATTATTTTGTATTCACCTCTCAACTTTGAATTGCGTATTTATTTGATATGCTCTAAGCAACCTCAATGGAAAGAGTCATCAAGTATAAAAGTTGTATATTTCATCGAGCTCTACAACTTTGGTACTAAGTAGTAAAAAATACATGTTGACAATGTGTTGGCGACCAAATTATAGGGACTTCACGTCCCAAGTGCCAAGAAAATTAGTTCTCATCTTTTTGTCCTTTGTGGACGGGCACATGCACTGAAACTAAGTGGCTTCTCTTACCAAGAACCCGACTCCCTGTACCACTGCGATAGTCTCAGAATTAACAGCTATAACATGTATAACTCATCTCAGCATATATCGATAAACACAGTACAATAAGCATCACAAGCGAACCAACGCAACCTTCGGTCGTACCACCCATCATGGATGGACTCGTGTTCCAAGTCTGACCCTTGAAAGCCCTATGTTTGGTTTTGAAAATTAAGACAACTAGTGGACTAACCTCTACTCTAAGTGTTGTGATTGAGATAGGTTAGGTCCACCATGGTTGAGCAAGGATGGCACACAGGGTGATGGTGGTGGCCAAATGGTGATTGAGTGAACAAATCTTGGAAAAGAAGAAAGAGAAAAACAAAATGCATAGGCTTAAGCCAAAGATATAAGCTAGGGTATTTTGTTTGCTGGTCAAGACGCAATAAAGTATAAGGTTGGGTTTGGGATAGATAGCTGTACTATTAAGAGGGGAACCCAAGGTTCAAATGCAGTTATCTAAGTGCCACTAGGTAGATTAACTCTTTGCATGTGCATTAGACATAGTGAGGACGTGAAAAACACTTGGAAAATGATCATGAAAATGCTAACTCGTGTGCACAAATGTTTGGAACACATTTGCAGTTGGCTTGGCTAAAAAAGGGTGTGAAGAAACCGAGCAAGTGGCGGTCTCTATTGATCGTCGGAACAAGAAGGGCAGCATCAGATATTAAATGTATCTTATGTACCTTTTTTCCCAGAGGATGCCTTTGTGTATTGTATTTGTTAAGATGACGTCTTTTGTCTTGTAGTTAGATCTTGAAAGTTGGTGGTGTCAATCAGGGGAAATAATTTGTTACAATTTGATGTGGTGACTTCCACCTCTTCTTTCAGTTTGTTTTGCGGCAAGATCTAGTTTCTTCCACTCTCTGGTTTGGTGGTGAAGGATTGAAAACTTATGCTACTTGGGGTAATCCCCTAGCTGAGTTGATGTTCTTTTGGTTGCTTCTAGATCTCACTGCTCGCAGCGAGTGGTTATTGCGATCTTCAAAGCCTGGATGGCGAGGACATTTGCATATATCCCTTACCACTGTCTCTTTCAGTGCAATCTTTAAGCTCTGGCAAGTGACGAGCAATCAAATGAAGAAGACGACCAGAAGAGTTTTTGGTGCAATTTTATTTTTTTTATGATGTTGTTTTGGGTTAAGTTGTCGTTCCTTTGTACTCTCTCCATCCTAAATACAATTTGTTTTAGTTTTATCTTAAAGCATATTTATCTAGTTTTATTGCAGGGGAAGAGGTGAGTGATGACACAGGGCAGATTTAGGGGAAGAGATCTTACCTTGGAGCTGGATTCGATGCCTGGGCAAGGAGACGCCTCTGCTTAATCTTGGCCTGGCTTTGGCCTAGGGTCTTGAGGACGTACGACGAGTGGGAGAAAGATTGGCGGTCGTTGTGTCACTTGGGCAGTATCTGGAAATTTGTGCTTTCCTTGTAGGCGCCAATATAGGAAAAGTCTAGTTCGTCGCCGGCTGCCTAGCCCAGCCTCTCGACAAAAAGGATGGCTGCAAAGTGGGCTAATTGTACCATGACACATGGGCCAATTATTCTTGTTGGGCCTAGTGTTTGCATAACGACGGTCGCAAAACTTGTCTTTTTAAAGGGGGCCTGCATTGTCTTTTTAAGTCCATCGGCCCAACGCCAGAGCCCAAATGATTCCATCACAGTTTATTTGAATTTGCGGACAACATCAACACAACTGAATACGGATGTTTCAAGTGGTCTTCAAAAGAGCTTGTGAGTTGCCTGGAAAGTAAATAGGCACTAGTTCTGACGAGGTAGCTTCAGATTTACATCACAAGAAGCAATCCTCCGCATCTCTTTACAAAGTCTATACTACAAAGATCAAAAAAAATTAAAAACGTTTCTCACTCGGATCGTCGGGCCGCCTCACGGACCCACCCATCATCTAATTGAAGGACAAAAAAAGTGGAAGACCCATAGAAATCGTAATTTGGAGGTTTCTGCCAAAAAGCTAATTATTTTGTCACCAACACCTTTTCTACCCACCACTTGTACGGTTGTACCCGCCGTTCGTACCCGTGTCCCATCCGTGTCAATCACGCACGTTACCGCGTCTGCCTCAGCGCCCCCCCTCCTTCCTTCCACCACGATCGCGATCACCGCCTCCACCAATGCCGTTCCCTAGCGGAAACCAAGCGCCGCCTTTCCCCACCGCCGCTCGCAAACCGCCCACCATGCCGATCTCCTCCACCCTCGCAGCGCGCCTCGGCACCGGCCCCGCGCCCGCGGCCGCGCGGTGGAGCCCCTACGCTCGGCCCTCTGTGCCTGAGCCCCAGGTCGGCCCCCTACACCCGGCCCTCTGTGCCTGAGCCCCAGGTTGGCCGCGGCGGCACCAAGGCCTCCCCTCGCCTGGCCCTACACCTCAATCCCGCGACGGCGATCGAGGCTCCTCGGCTCGGAGCAGAAGGCGGCGCTGTCCGGATCGAGTCACCGTGCCAAGCCCACCGCGGTCGACGCTGCTCCTACCGCACCTGCACGACAGAGCCGTGGAGGCGAGACTGGAAGCCCGGAGCCTGATCCGAAGCCGGAGCCGGAGGATGGAGACAGCACACCAACACTAGAGAAGTGCCCCGCCAGCGGCGGGGGTGGCTTCGTCTTCCTCTGCGCTCTCGCTGGACATACGGAGGTGCGTGCTTCATCTCCCTCTCTGAAAATTCACGCTATTACGACGCGATCGCTGCGGGTCGATTTGGATGCAATTTCGGTCGAGCGGTTGTGAATTGTGATGGGTTCTTACTGTGATCGCTAATTCGACAGGCTATCAGCGGGTTCTCTGTGCCGCGCGGTTCCGACAAACTCAGTTCCGGCAGTGTCAACAGATCTGTTCGCGTCTAGGACTGCAACTCTAGCAAGGTAGCTTGGCTCTTGGTTTCCGGCAATCTCATCTGACTAGCTATACATGTTGTTCAACTTTGGGTTCCGTCCCTCCATTTGGTCATGGTGGATTGGTGGTTGATGTGCTACTTGGCAATTTGTGGCGGTTGCCTGAACCATCGATTGGGGATTCAGGATGGATTTCTGATGATTACTGACTGGCGATCAAAGCGCTAATCCTGATTGCTGATGGCGATTAATGTGCTGAATGTGTCACAATTTCCGGTGGATATCTCCTGATTAGTTGTGGTGGTACATGCATATGTCAGTTCAGATTGGATTGTTCTCTGCACAGTGACAGTTCAGTGGGTGTTCTCTGCATAGATGGCACCCCGTCCTCGGCTGGCACTCGGGATCTATGGTGGCCTGGCATGATTAGACCCAGGCGCCGGACGGCCGGAGCTGCTGCCCGTGCGGCGCGTCGCTCGGGCGCGAGCTTGTCTTCCCTGTGAGTGCCATCGCCGGTGCCGGCTTGACCTCCAGTCTCCCGTTCGACCGTACGTTTTCCTTGGTGCATGTGCGTTGATCGAGTGCTACCAGCAGTCTACAGTTGCAAGGACGCCACAGCACCCAGCAGCCTGGAGGTGCCATGAGCAGCATGCTGTCCATGAACTTGGGCGGGCAGTTCGCCGAAGATCGTAAGATTTCGATGTAATATTCAGTATGTTTGATTGATTGATTTGCAGCTGTAATCATCATGTTTCCCGAGTAAGATTATTCTTCTGCCCTGCACGCAGGTCCCATTCGAAATCAAACATCGGTGTGATTGTAAAATTAAAAGTTGTTTGTTCCCTTTGGCCTCTATTTATCTAGCAATGCATTGCTCTTCGGTATTCATGGGTGACAAAAACAAAACTCATGAGTGTAAAAACTAAAACATGTAAATATGCCATGTATTAAACGGCAAGTTCGTATAGAATCGTTCCTTTTTTTTTATGTGTTACTCCATTAAGGTACTGCCAACTGAGAAGATGTACTTCCGTTTTGTTGACATAGAAGGTTGGCAAGCTGAGAATGATATGCTTAGCAAGGAGGTTAAGCATGACCACCTGGTTGCTTTCGTTGGAGCTTAGGATGTCCTGGTGGTCAGTGGCGGACAGAAATCTTTTTGACCCCTAGGGCCACTTGCCAAAGCGACCAAACTACCAAAACCCTCCCACATGACAATATAACGATAATACGGTACGATAGCGCACAAAGACAACTAAAATCATGATTTTGAGTATATCTCAATTCAAAGTTGAAGCATACAATGAAATTTATTAAAAATTACAGAAAAGTAATGCATTACTGTAAGGAATCGTATGCTCGTAGCCTAAGAGGGGGAGGGGGTGAATTAGGATTCTAAAAACCTTAATCTATGGCTTCACTATTTTTGCATAAAGGTAAACTAGAACATACTATCTAGATGTGCAACTAAGGTTGTTCTAGTGTGAAACTCCCATCCCAAAACAAGGTTTGCAACCTATAGCCAATCCTAACAAGATACTACTCTAGGAAAGTAAAGGCAAGCAAAGATTGCAATAGAGTAAATGCGGAAACGTAAAGGGGATGAGAGGAAGTAAACTCTTGACACTCGATTTATCCCGTGGTATCGGTAGGCACTAAGCCACCCCTAGTCCACGTTGTTGAAGCACTCACACAAGAGTATTGCTTCCTGGTCACCAAGTCTCTCCCAAGAGCACCACTTGACTCGCCACAAATGCTCGCCACTTAGGCACTCGCCAAGCTCCCTTGGTCACCTTGATGCCGCCTCCACTAAGGAGCTTCTCCACCAAGGAAGGGGTTTCACGTCCCCGCACAAAGTGTCCTCGCCACTCCACACCAAGCCGGAGGGTCGATGGCGATTGCCGATGAGCCACTTAGGCTCCAAGGCTTCCGAACCTGTACAACTTGATTCACTCAAGAATCACCTCACAAGGTTGGCACAACCTTGCACTCACTCAGCTCTAAGCTAAGCCTAGCACTAAGCACATACACTAAGCATATGCAAGTCTATGGATGAGCAAATAAGCACTTGGATGGATTGGATATGATCTTCTAGGTGTCTTGCACTCCTGCAATTCCACACAATCTAGCAACCTCAAATGGGTGAGTGGAGGGGTATAAATAGCCCAAGGCATCCAAAGAGCCTGGCTATTAACGGCCATCGAAAAAGGTAGCGTCGGATGAACCGATGCTATGCTTTTTCTAGGCGTCGTGCTCATCCGTGCCCTCCGTGTCACTTAGCCGTTGAAGATGCGACACAACAGCTCCGATGCTATACACCGACGGTGCGTCGGATCATCCGGTGCTGAAGACCCCGCGACCAAAACGTCTCTGGTAGCTTCCACGCGACCGTCGGATAGACCGACGCTTCCCTTGACCAAGGCGTTTCATCCGGTCAAGACTTCGTCTTGGCGCTCTGCCTTGATTCAAACCGAGCGTCGGATAGACCGACGGTGTCCTCACTCGCACTCGTCGGATCATCCGTGCTACTCGTCTTCACGCTCTTCCTCTCGCAATTCATCCGGTGCATCTAGAAACTGGGCCGTCGGATCATCCGATGGTGTCAACTTCGTTTGGCATGTTGCGCAGTGTACCAACTACACCGACGCTATGCACCGATGGTACCGCTTGCTCATCCGACGGTTTTCTTTTCCTTTCTTTGCTCGGTTTTGACCCTAGAAAAATAGACTATCTTCTCAATTTGGTATGTGATATTTTTGCATCCTTGGGACCTAGAAATGTCTACAAAGACATGCTAAACAATGTGCTTAGTCTCATTGATCATGTTGTCATGAATCACCAAAATCATACTCGAACTAATGGCTTATGAGGCCATGTTCGCTACAATCTCCCCATTTTTGGTGATTTATGACAACACAAGCAAAGCAAGCATAAATTTACAAAAATTGACAAAATTAGAACTACTTACACTTGCTTGGATGTTTACCATCATCCAAACTCCCCCTAGATCAAACTTCCCCCTTTTTGATCTTCTCTTCCTATGTTCACACATAGCTTGCCTCTTTCCATTTTGGAACTCTAGCTTGCTTTGGTCCCACATTCTCCCCATTTGGGATAAAATCTCCAAAAAGTGACTAAAACAAAAGGTGTCCAAGGAAACTAGCAAGTCCTCGCAAACATAGCTCAAAGAGAAATGTTAAATACAAGGGAGAAAGCCGCATGAACCATGATCCATATGTATGATATCAATGAAGATACCACATGTAAGAATAACTAAGGTGGATCACAAGCTCATGAGACTAGCATGATACAAACTAAGCTCCCCCTAAGTGTGTGCACAAAATGATAGTGTGAAAATCAAGTGCACAACTACAAACACTTGTAAGACTAGGAAGCTTAGAGCATATCATGCAAGTAGGTAGCTTAAAGAACAAGAGATAAGACAAATGGGTTCTTGTTACATTACCACTTGTAGATATCACTTGTAGTCTTTTGATCATTGCATACCTCCGGGGGTCTTGTTCCTCTCTACCTTGTTGGCACCACATTGAGATGAGCCACTTGGAAATGATATCACTATATGACACCACTTGAAAGAAGCTTGCATAGAAGACACTTGGGGTACCACAAGGATTTGGAATGTATGAGTACATTGCCTTTGAACTTATATAGAAACATAAGATCGCAAGGACATGACTCAATAGCATGAAGCTCATATTGCTATATTCACTCTTTTAGAGATGTTAGATCACATTGAGAGTGAAATAGCATTCTCTTAGAATGAAGTACCGCACCGGAACGCGTCGCCAAGGGACTACATAAGATAAGCTTGAAACAAAGTTAGTCCCATAACCAAACCATAGGATGAGCTCCCCCTAAATGTGTGCATTTAGTGTTTGAATCGCCAACCAAATGTATGCACATTGTTTATGACAGCAAAAGGGAAGCTAACCCTATAGCTTGCTCATGATGCAAAGAGATATATATGAAAACATGCACTATGAAAGAACAAGTGTAGCTTTCCTACACACTAATCAAACCATGTAGGTTGCTCATGGGTTAGTACATGACACAAGCAACCTACCATATGTAAACAACTAGGCATAGCAACAAATGCAAACCTAGACAAGGCAATGGAGCTACAATGATACATGAGATAGGTTCTAGTTTCCATTACCTCAACCGGGGAACTTGGGCAACACATGTCCAACTTGTAAGCTAGGCTTCTAGGCTTGAATCTTCTCATCTTTTTTTGTACCAAGCCTCCCAAGTCCCCGATCTCATGGCCTTCAAGTGGCCTTTGGAACCCAAACCATTTGAGGTCCCTTCATGTTGGTGATGACTTTCTTGGGCACCCAAATGGGTTGGTTCCAACCCCGCTCCTCCTTCATCTTCCCAACCTTATGTGCAACTACCTTGCCATTAGCCTTCTTCTTGATGATGTAGGTGTTGCTCTTGATCTTGTTCTTGCAGTTGGGCTTGGTGTAGATGAGGGAGCTCTTGATGGTGGGGTTCAACTTCTTCTTTGCGCCCTTGTCCATCTTCTTGACAAATTGAGGGCATTTGTAGAACTTGTGCCCTTCTCCATGACACTTGTAGCAAGTCACAGTTGCACCCTTCCCAAGCTTCTTCACCATGGGCTCACGGTTATCTTGAGAAGGTTGGACTTTGCTCTTCACGTCTTGAGAGATGTCCACTTGTTCCTCATTGTTCTTGCCCTTGCCCATCAAGCTTGCCAATCTCTCTTGGAGCCATTTCACTTCTTGCTTAAGCTCATCATTCTTCTTGCCTATGAGGGAATCATATGTTTCTACAACAACATTCTCATTGCAAGATGGTGAGCAAGATTCATCAATTAAATCAATGCAAGAAGTTGAAGCATCTACCTTGGAGATAGGAATTGCACAAGGGATAGATGATTCATCAAGCTCAAAGAAATCACTTGCTTTAGTCTCATTGCTCTCAAGCTTGGATTTTAACTCATCACACTCCTTGCTAAGCAATTTGAATTTGCCCAACCAATGTTCATAATTTGTAGCAAGGGTTGCACTAAGATCATTGAGAGCATTGAGTTCTTTAATTTCATTAGCTTGTTTCTTAAGTATTCCTTTTTGCTCATGGACAAGCTCAACAAGATCATCAAGAGAGGTGGTGTCGGATTCATCATCACTTACATTGCTCTCCATACCTTTGGCCATAAGGCACATGTGTGGTGATGATGAAGGACCTTGCATGAAGCGGGTGGTAAAGTTCTTTCTTGATTCATCACTTGAGCTACAAGAACTTGATTCTCCACCACTTGTCCACTCACGGACGTCGATAGTTGCTTCTTGCTTTGGCCTCCTCTCCTTGACCACCTTCTTCTTGGGCTTGTGCTCGATCTTGGTGAACTTTGTGTTGATGATGACGCCCTTCTCTCAAGTGGACGTTGTAGCCGTACATGTTGACTTTCTTCACATACTTGAAGATCTTCTTCACGTACATGGCCACCATGGATTCAACCTCTTCATCACTTGAGGAATCTTCATCATCACCATCATCTTCGCTTGAGCTTCCATGAGTAGCCATCCTACTCATCACCCTCTCTTGTTGGCTTGAGAGGGCATGGCTTGTAGTTGGAGAAGATGGTTCTTGGGGCTTTTCTTGGGGCACCTTCTTGAACTTGGGCATGATTTGAAGCTCATGTGCCATGATCTTGCTCAAGATATGAGATGGCTTCAATTCTTCGATCTTCTTCTCATAGATGATAGCTTTCACCAAGTCATAATCGGGCTTC
The DNA here is from genome assembly GCA_022644695.1 of Cenchrus purpureus. Lineage (NCBI taxonomy): Eukaryota > Viridiplantae > Streptophyta > Magnoliopsida > Poales > Poaceae > Cenchrus > Cenchrus purpureus. Next base: position 98,107,216 of record CP053458.1, read on the forward strand.
CGAAGACTTTGTAGGATCTTGCGGTTGATGTTCAAATCTGTGATGTTCTTCACACCTAAAACATTGATCTTATTGACAAGCACATTTAGACGTGAGTACATTGATTCGACATTTTCATTTGCAAGTTGCTTAAAGCTATTGAATTCCTCAAGGAGACAATGCGTTCATTAGCAACTTCTTTTGAACCCTCATTTTGCTCCTTGATGGTTTTCCATAGCTCATGAGCATTTTCACAATTAAAAACTCTATTGAAAACGCCTACATCTAGTGAGGACAAAATGATACTCTTAGCAATCACATCAAATTGCTTTTCCTTCTTAGTACCATTTCTCATGCCCTCATCGGTGACTCTCCAAACATCAAGGTCCTTTGCTTGGAGATAGGCCTCCATGAGAACCTTCCACCGAGGATAGCCCGTGCCATCGAAATGTGGAGCCAAACCTAAGGTATCCACCCCTTTCATACCTCTATAGAGCAACTCACTAGGCGGTGAAGCCTAACTGTTCCAATGAGCCGGTTTTCTGACAATTTACCAATCGAATTGGTGTTTCCTTGTGAAGGAAGTGAGTCCCGGCTCTGATACCACTTGTAAGGAATCGTATGCTCGTAGCCTAAGAGGGGGAGGGGGTAAATTAGGCTTCTAAAAACCTTAATCTATGGCTTCACTATTTTTGCATAAAGGTAAACTAGAACATACTATCTAGATGTGCAACTAAGGTTGTTCTAGTGTGAAACTCCCATCCCAAAACAAGGTTTGCAACCTATAGCCAATCCTAGCAAGATACTACTCTAGGAAAGTAAAGGCAAGCAAAGATTGCAATAGAGTAAATGCGGAAACGTAAAGGGGATGAGAGGAAGCAAACTCTTGACACTCGATTTATCCGTGGTATCGGTGACTAAGCCACCCCTAGTCCACGTTGTTGAAGCACTCACACAAGAGTATTGCTTCCTAGTCACCAAGTCTCTCCCAAGAGCACCACTTGACTCGCCACAAAGGCTCGCCACTTAGGCACTCGCCAAGCTCCCTTGGTCACCTTGATGCCGCCTCCACTAAGGAGCTTCTCCACCAAGGAAGGGGTCTCCACGCCCCAGCACAAAGTGTCCTCGCCACTCCACACCAAGCCGGAGGGTCGATGACGATTGCCGGTGAGCCACTTAGGCTCCAAGGCTTCCGGCGAACCTTGTACAACTTGATTCACTCAAGAATCACCTCACAAGGTTGGCACAACCTTGCACTCACTCAGCTCTAAGCTAAGCCTAGCACTAAGCACATACACTAAGCATATGCAAGTCTATGGATGAGCAAATAAGCACTTGGATGGATTGGATATGATCTTCTAGGTGTCTTGCACTCCTCTGCACTTCCACACAATCCGGAACCTCAAATGGGTGAGTGGAGGGTATAAATAGCCCAAGGCATCCAAAGAGCATTGGCTAACGACCACGAAAAGGTAGCGTCGGATGAACCGATGCTATGCTTTTTCTAGGCGTCGGTTCATCCGGTGCCCTCCACGTCACTTAGCCGTTGAAGATCCGCTGACACAACTGCTCCGATGCTATACACCGACGGTGCGTCAGATCATCCGGTGCTGAAGACCCCGTGACCAAAACGTCTCTGGTAGCTTCCACGCGACCGTCGGATAGACCGACGCTTCCCCTTGACCAAGCGTCGGTTCATCCGGTCGAAGACTTCGTCTTGGCGGCGTCTGTCTTGATTCAAAGCGGCGTCGGATAGACCGATGGTGTCCTCACTCAGACCATCGGATCATCCGGTGCTCTTGTCTTCATTGCTCTTCCTCGCAATTCATCGGCGCATCTAAACTGGACCGTCGGATAACCGACGGTACCATCGGTGCATAGCGTCGGTGTAGCACCGGATGATCCGACGGTGTCAACTTCGTTTGGCATGTTGCGCAGTGTACCAACTACACCGACGTTATGCACCGATGGTACCGTCGGTTCATCCGACGGTGTGTTTTCTTTTCCTTTCTTTGCTCGGTTTTGACCCTAGAAAAATAGACTATCTTCTCAATTTGGCATGTGATATTGTTGCATCCTTGGGACCTAGAAATGTCTACAAAGACATGCTAAACAATGTGCTTAGTCTCATTGATCATGTTGTCATGAATCACCAAAATCATACTCGAACTAATGGCTTATGAGGCCATGTTCGCTACAATTACCTAACTAGTGCCAATTTGGTTAATCCTCGTCCTCGTGTACCATTTCTTCATCAATAGTAGGAAACAAAATTGAGCCTACACAAGTAGAAAAGAAATTAGTTAAGAAATATAAAATATAAATTAGTAAACAAATGATAAATGGTAATGCAACATACCACTAGCAGAACAATTATTCCGAGGCCTTGGAAGCAGTTTTTCTTGACTCTTTAGTTCTTGATAATACTCTAGGATCTTTTCATTTTCAATGCTTGCAAAAATCTCTCTTTCAATATAGCATATCATCCGATGATTTAACCAAATATTACCCATCTTATTTCTTGGGTCTGTCTTGACAAATTTCATAGTTGAGAAGGCTCTTTCAACTGTAGCAGTTGCAACCGGCAAAATCAAGACTAACCGAATGAGGCGATAAACCAATGCAAAATTGGTGTTCATATTAGCTTTAACCATCTTGATAGCTAGATCACCAATGTCATTACAATTTGCAAACGATGAGTCATTTCTCACCTCATTCATAAACACTCTAAGTTGTTCTGTAAGGCTGATAACTTCATACCCATCAAAATCAGCACCATAAAGCTTAGCCAATTCTACTACTTGTTGTAAGTCATAGTTGGCAAAAGAATTCTTTGGATCCAAACAGGCCATAGCGGGCGCACTTGTGCGGCGGCGGCGGCCGGCGGTGGCGCGGTGCTATGCTAGACTGCTAGGGTTAGGCTGGGCGAAGCCACGCAGGGAGCTCGGGACGGGGTCACGGGGAGTCAGTCGGGCGGCAAGGCGAGTGCGGCTCCCAACAGCCAAATATGTGAGGGAGAGTTAGAGTTGGGCCGCTGGCTGCTGGGCTGATTCAATTTGGCCTGACTGAGGACTAGGACCAATTCATATATTACATAGTTGGGCCATCTGATTTTCACTAAACTATAAAGGGCTTTTTGGGCCACGCCTAGGGCCACGGCCCTAGTGGCCCTAGGCCCGGGTCCGCCCCTGCTGGTGGTGAATCTATCGAAGGCATCTCTTCGGCGAGGTCCATGCGGAGGTGGTGAGTTGGGACAGAAAGTGTAGTTTATATGAATATTAAATATTTGAACTTTGAAGTGATGTAGCAACAAAAATTATAAGCATGAGGGAAGGTTCATATCAGAATGACGTAGGTCAGCTGCACCAATATTACAGCTTAGGCTGCCCGCACCGCAGTGCGCTACCCCGCACGGTACGCCTCGTGCTCCGTCCCGGTTACGCCAAAGCTGGTGAGGTAGTGGCCGTTCGCTACCGACGGACGTGGTGTGGGGCTTGCGCCCACGCCCTCTGCACGCCATCCCAACGCCCTCTGCCACCGCCTTTTATTAGAGGTCAGGTGTGGGAATTGTCTAGGCAAGGAGCAGAGTTTCATTGGTATTTTTGTGATTTGAGATTTGCTATGTGAATATAAAATTTCTATTTACAAAAATTTTTAAAGACACGTACTTGTCGCACGTGCATCTATGCTAGTCTCCATAATAAAATGATGAAGGTTCTGCTACCATGAACAAATTAATGTAGTTGGTGGATTTACCTTCTCCTGAGGCTTCCTTTGGCAGCTTGGGGCAGCTCAGCCCGGGAACAGCAGCCCCTAGGAGGATTTTTGTGGACACTCGAATCCCCCTCCACGCCAGGGGAGATGAACCCTGTTCCCTGGTGCTGTTTGGAAGCAAGCACGGGTGAGACGTGGAGTGGCTGTTCGAATAGTTAGCCTAATGCTGCTGTTTCCAGTTTTGCTACATCCTCGAATTTATAAAAATCATATCGTTTGCCGTTCAGATTTCAATTGGAAAAAAAAAACAAAAAAGGGAAGAGATCGTAAGGGGGCAAGGTAAAAACCCAAAAAAATTATTTTAGATAAGAAAATTTGAGAAAAACCAACGGAATTCAGTACAAATTCAAAATTCAATACCATAATAAAGTCAAAAATGGACAAAGATGCAGTTATATCAGGAAAAAAAATCTTCCAGAACCTGGCGCCAAGTACCTACAACTTAGCATAAATGTATCTTAACAACCAAACTAAATGGCAGTACACAAGGGAACATCCAGATAGCAGCTTGTAATTGTCTTGAAATTGTCATTGCACCTTATGTCCAAAATGGCAGCACTAAATAACATAAGATATTCCTCTTTTTTATTAGCATCTAGAGAATAAACTCTACTTGTAATGGCGACTATTACATTGGATCATTCATGAATCATCAACTGAAACAGATAATTTTGGTTGCAATTGGTGCATAAACGGAGATGAACTAATACTTCTGCAACAGTTATGTTCCCTAAGACATATCCAGTTAAGATGAAACATGCATCAAGTTAGTTTCAGTATACAAAGTTCATATGCTCATTTCTTTGATTATTTTTTTCCTCTTTTACATCTGTCCAGTATGTCTATAGGACTAGAAAACTACATTTCCTTCACCAAATATCTATTACAGTAACTGAATACTGTCAATGGAAATTCCATCACAAGTGAGTCAATTTGTATATATACAGCAACAAAACCATTTTTTTTTTGGAAAAGCAACAAAACCAGTCAATGGAAATTGGTCGAAAGCACGCCAAGATGCAAACTTTGAATAAATAGGAAGCAAAATTTCTCAAGTTAACTACTACAACAAAATTCTCTGAATATCATTAACTAGGATATAATATAACTACCTGGGCCGGTATTAAGATATCCACAGTACTACTGCTTTTCCCTTCTATATTCCACTATGAAAAAGGTTACTAGCACTAGCAGTAATCCCATTGTTGCATAATTTATTTATTCTTTCTGTTCATTGAAAGAAACAGCCTATGCACAGCCAAGCTGAAAAAATCACCTCGCCCTGCTCATAACCAAGGCAAATCATCTCGCCCTCTTCAAGCCGCCTCTTGAGAGACTTAAGATCAACACTGATTGCATAACTGTTAGAAACACGCCTGAGGAACGACTCTCAGGTCGCCGGCGTGTTCCTGGCCAAAACAGAGACACACACACGCAGGAGACAAATGATTTTGGTGCTGTCAAAACTTGGCAGCTTTTCCACTGACTACTGCTGTGCTTATTTTGAAAATTACAAGGAAAGTAATCGGCCCTCACAATCAGGCCGGCTGTGTAATCACACAGATTTCTACATACCAAAATAAGCTACTGACTAAGAATGGAAAGGCACAAATCAAGGATTACCTACCTAACAATCTCCTCCTAAGCCTTGTGGTGCGTACTACATACATCTATCAGCCCCATCTTAGAGCGTAGCTCATAGAACTTGGTCTTGCCAAGCGGCTTCGTAAGAATGTCGCCTAGCTGTTCCTCACTCCTGATGAACTCCACCTTGATTAGGCCCTTTTCTGCAGACTCCCGAACCTTGTGATACTTCAACTCAATGTGCTTGCTTTGTCCGTGGAGCACTGGATTCTTGATCAAAGATATGACAGACTTGTTGTCCACCCTTAGCATTGGAGATCTTGGTGCAGTCCCTTGCACCTCAGCTAGCACTCGGGCCAGCCACAATGCCTGACAAGCAGCATTAGCAGCTGCTATATACTCTGCCTCACAGCTTGACTGTGCCACCACCTTCTACTTCATGGAAGTCCAAGTGATTGGGCTGCTGCTGAGGATGAAAATCACTGCTGTGGGCCAGGTCGAACGCGCCAATGGCATGGTCCTCCAGGCTCTCAAGGATCACTTCTTTGATGATGCATCGGTCTACACCACGCGCTAACTTGCCGAACTCCCTCTCGTGATCTGGGGTCTCTGGACTCATGTCAGCTCTGCCACGGGCTTCTCTCCCTTCTTCCTAGTCTACGGGTCGGAGGCCATCCTCCCCACCGACGTCACGTTCGGAGCTCCTAGGATTCAACACTACGACGAAGGAGAGGTACAGAAGACCTGACAAGTCGACCTCGACAGTCTAGAAGAGCATAGGGTAGCTGCCCTCATGCGGCACGCCCTTCATGAACAGCAGCTCCGGCGCTATCATGACTGCAACGTGAAGGAATGCTCCTTCAACATTGGCGACTTGGTCCTGCGATGGATACAGAAGACCGACGGGATGCACAAGCTCTCACCTCCTTGGGAGGGCCCCTTCATCATCACGGAGGTCATTGGACCTACTACCTATCGGCTCAAGTGGGGAGATGGCTCCGGCACCCCGAACCCATGGAATATAGAGCACATTCGCCGCTTCTACCCTTAGGAGCTTATAATAAAAAGCTATGTACTTCTTCCTCGTGCTTTAGTAATCGAATAAAGAACTTTTCCCTCGGCAGGCCTCGTGCCGACCCCACCTTTTTTCATGTGTTGTGTTCGTCTCTCCCCTCCTCCTCGACATGCTCGAGGGCTTGGCCATGCCAACCCTAAGGTTGCTAGACCTGAAGGGATCTAATTTACCTTCTTTGTGTTCTCCCATAAATGTCTATTACTCGTTATGAGCATTCGATGTTTTTTGGTTGCAAGACCTTACCCCCACGTGCCACCTACACCTAAGCCTCCCTGTTGAGCTGTGTAGCATGGTAAGCCATCCTCTCCATAAGCAGTGGTTAGCGGGGTTGACACATTACAACTGCAAAGCTTTCGAGTCTGCATAATGTGTGCCTGGCATGATAAGGGAAACGCTTTTTTGCAAAAAAATAAAATAAGAAACATCTAGCCTAGGCTATGGTTCAACTACATTATTTACAGCTTGATACACCAAGTGTCTTGATGTCTTCACAGGTCCAGGTGCTCTACGACCTTGGCAGCAGCAGCCTTTACTTCGGCCTCACGGGCCTCGAGGTCGGTGTCCTCGTTGGGGCCCGCCTCGGCTTCGTGATGTACGCCCACGGTCTCCAATCAATCACGTGGGTACCCCGTGGATCATCCATCTCACCATCGACATCGACCTTGTGGAAGCAGAGTGGATCATCCTCGTTGTGGTAGGCGTCCAGGTAGTCATCGATCTCACCGACGGGCGGCGAGGCAAACTCCACTGCCTACGCCCCGCCGAATCCTCCTTGCGCCTCTAGCGATGGCGCGCGGCGATGGAGGCGACGTTAGTTCGCCGGCTGATGCTGCGTCTCCAGGTGCCTCAACGGCACCCTCGTCCGAAGGGACCTTGCCCGATGAAGTACTCCACCGTGAACACGTCATCATCGATGCCGCCCATCTCGCCAGAGTTGTCGCCTGAGCCCCAGTCCCACTAGGCCTGCTCATCGAACATGACGTCTTGTGTCACATGGACGCTCTTGGCAACGGGGTTGTAAGCACGGTACACCTTCGTTCCGCACTCGTCGCCAATAAAGATCATCTTCCGGCCGCGGTCCTCTAGCTTCTTCACGTGGGGCTTCGTGTTCTGGACGTACATGATGCACTCAAAGGTCTTTAGGTGGTGCACGGCTGGCTTCTTCTCATGCCACACCCTGAACGGCATCATGCTGTCCACGCTCTTCGTCGGGCAGCGGTTCAACATGTGCATCGCCGTGCTCACCGCTTCCCCCAGAACCAGCCGGGTAGCCCCTTTGCCTTGAGCATGCTCCTCACTGCTGCCACCACAGTCCTGTTCTGTCATTCCACCACGCCATCCGCTGCACAGTACACGGCGAACTCGATGAAGGTGAATTCGCCACCTCAATCAGTTCACAGTGCCTTCAGCTTGCACCCAGACTTGCCTTCCACCCACGCCTGGACCTCTGAAGGACTGGATTGGCGACCAGAGAGGGAGGGGGGAGTGAATGGGAGTCGATAACAATTCTTCTCACACGGAGTAAGAACTCGGCCTATGGTCCCAAACCAACTCCAAAGCCTCAAGCACCTCGCTTGCCAAATCCACGTAGGCAACCGGAGTACTCGACCTAGGAACAAGCGACCCGAATTGAGCACACACACGTAAACTACATGAAGAAAACTCGAAACCAACACCACCACCGGGGTTGGGCGGGGGGTCAGGTGATCGACCGCCTCACCACCTGAACCAAAACTCAAGGGAAACGAAGCAAACAGCACCAAAACAACCCAAGATTTCACTTGGAGAATCCTCTGATCAAGGCAAACTTGCTCCCAGAAGAAAACCACCGAAAACCAAACTTTCTTCGGTGAAACCCTAGCGGTGGTCTGACCGTCCTCCCCACGCGGTTAGACCGCCTGGCCCAGAAACAAGAACCGCGGGTCAACCCTCAACTTCCCATCGATCGATCTCCCGACTCACCCAACGGATTGCTGCAAAACTTTGGGGGAAATAGGGATGCCTCGTGGGCAAGCCATGCCTGAAAGATCAAGCCCCCAAATGCTCCCAATCATGAGTAATCGCGAATCTTGCACCTCAACCTCAAGAACTCGGGCAACTCCAAAAACCACCAAAATCGAAGGGCTTTCCACGGGTTTGGAGGGGCAAGATCACCAAGAAAAGAGGCACAAGGTCCTCATGTGTGATTCCCACTACGAATCCCACAAAGAAACGCCTCCATAACTTCTCCACAAAAATCTCAAGAAAATGCTTTGAAAATAATAAAAAAGAAAAATGCTCGGGAACACAAGAATAGAACGCCGAATCATCTATAGATCATAGGGATGATTCTCTACAAGCCATAGCTAGCAACCTCCCTTCATCCTTCCCACTAAAAGTGGAGAACAAGAAGTGGAGTGCTCTCTACCTCTCTCTCCTCATGAAGCACAAGCTAGCCTATGGAAGGGGAAAATGAATTAGGGTTCAGAAGATGGCTGCCATCCAGCCCAAGGGAGACAATATATAGGCGGAGACAAAAGTCTAAACTACCCCTAAGGCATAAAAGGAAGATACACGCCCTCAAGGGTACTTTGGGAATTTCATCGGTATCTCCATCGGACGGGCACGCATCCACCGCAAACCTGCTTAGCCTCGACGCAAGCCTTGCGATCACGCCGCGTGTCCTCCGCTTCAAAGCTTCCCGACGCACCGTGGCCCACGCCACGACCGCCCCACTGGCCGACCGGGTTCACCCCCGGCCGATCGCTCGACGCCGACGCTGCCTCGGCCGTTTGAGGCCCAAACCGAGAAACCTCCTCGATGGTTTTGTGGCCAAACCACCAAACCCCGCATGCAAGGCACAGCCTCACCACACCAAGCTTCAAGCACGTCAAGCCTTTCACCTCCGATGCCCGGACGGTCTACTCGGTCTTGCCTCGTTCCTTGACTTGACTGCCACTATTGCACCGGCTCCATTGTCCACGACTTCATCTTGCTCTTCTTGCACCATGCGGCCCGCACTTGATCCCGTCGGTCACCGGGTCCCTTGAACCAAGCCTACTTGTCTCTCCATCACCCGGAGGCCACCTCAGCATAGACTTTTCACGCTTGTTCTTCACCTGCATCAATGCAAACTAAGTCGCATCCAACACCTGCAATACTAGGTCAATAGTCAGTCCACACAACGTTGTCAATCACTCATCACTAAGGAGCGACCATCCATCGGTCCTCGGACACACATGGTCCTCAATCTCCCCCTTGATGAGTGCATTGACAACAAACATAGACACCAATTGAAGAAAATGATAAAATAAGAAGAAAGAAAAAAAGAAACTCAAACAAGTGATCAAAAGCCAAGGAAAAGCAAAAACAAGATCACTTGGGATAGAAAACTCACAATTTGCCAACTCCTCGAGTGGAAGCAAAAGGGTTCAATACCATCGGCAAAAAGGAGCAAAACTACCAAAGCATAAACTCGGACGAGACAAGGGAGCTCCCCCTGCAATCATGCAAACTCCCCCTGAGCAAATACAAACTCCCCCTGAACAAATGCATGCAAAGATACCACTTGCAAATGCATGACAAAGGGCAAAACCTGCTCTGCACAGACCAGGGCAGTTAGACCGCCATCCTAGGGCGGTTAGACCACCTACCCTAGTCAGATTCCCATGCAGGGCGGTTATACCGCTTGGTTAGACCGCCCCACTAAAACATGCTCTGAAAATTGCCGAAACAGTTTGAAAACCTTCTAAACATGCCCAGATGCACATTCCATGCACAAACTTCTCCCCCTTGTTGACAATGCATGAATCAAGGCAAAATGTGGAAAAATTCAACTACGGGTTTCTCAAATAGACAATGAACAAAATAAAATGCTACAAATGAGATAATGACCAAGCAAGATAGTCCACAGTTCCGTAAAAGCATTGCCATCAAGATAGTAAAGCTATATAAGCATATGACAAAGCTATGGTGAAGTTAGGCAATTTTGCGAAAAATTTCCCTCTCATGAGCAAAAACCTAAACATGACCAATTCATGCCAAAATGTGCTAAACCACACTAAATTCACACATGGTCACAAGTTCTCATCAAAAGGTCATCACAAACACCCACAAGCTATCTCATGTCATGTCAAAGCCACCGAGCCATGTGTCTACTTCTAATTTGAGACTTCTTATGGTAGACATCATGCAACGGTTTAGCACCCAAATTTAATATACATGAGGTATAAAAGACATGAGAGCATATTTTTCAAACATAGACATTTCATTTTCAGATTTAAGCATGGTACATGAAATGCCTTTGCGCAAAAAGAAGCACATGCTCCTCCACAAGGTAAAACATGGGCTAAACATTCATGATGACAAAAAGGTCTTTGACCTCAAGTGAAAAGAACATGCTTCCAAGCATAAATTTAGCATGACAAACCCATTAAAGCACAAAAAGAGCATGAGAAGGCTTCTACTCATAAGAGAGCCTATATCTAACATTTTCAAAATGTACCTATCTCACATGAATATATAGCAAAACTATCAAGAGCATAGCTACACATCACCAAAGCATATCAACCATGTCCAAAAGCTCATATATAGCATGCCATATTGATCAATGTATATGAGAGAAGCTCATCCTATCAAATGCATATGATACAAATGCAACATGATCATGATACAAAGATGGCTACTCTACTATGGTATATACATCAAGGAAAATGCATGTATGATACATATGTCACATATAGTACATGAGAGCCCCAAGATCCAACTCAAAAAGGAAAACACACACCAAGCTCACCTCGCAAGCGGGTAAAAGTGACTTGGTCAAGTGGTTTTGTGAAAATATCAGCTAGTTGGTCTTGGGTAGGGACATGGATTAAAACTATCTTTCCCTTCTCGACATTATCTCTCAGAAAGTGGTACCTCACTTCTATGTGCTTTGTACGGGAATGCAAGACAGGGTTCTTGGCTACACTTACGGCACTAGTGCTATCACAAAGGAGTGGGACATGTTTACACTGCTCACCAAAATCACTCATAGTGTATGTGATCCACAAGAGCTGGGAACAACAACTAGCTGCGGCTACATACTCAGCTTCTGTGGTTGATTGGGCTACACTAGATTGCTTACGAGATGACCAAGAAACCAAAGAAGACTTGAGAAACTGGCAAGTCCCAGAAGTGGAGTTCCGATCCATCCGACACCTAGCAAAATCTGCATTGGAATAACCATGAAGGTTGAGGGTAGAAGAGGCGGAAAACCAAAGACCCATCTCAAGAGTGTAATTCAAGTACCTGAAGATCCTCTTGACAACTTGCCGATGTGAACTCCTTGGTGAAGCCTGAAAACGAGCGCACAGACACACACTGAACTGTATGTCCGACCTCATCGCTGTCAAGTAGAGGAGAGAGCCGATCATGCTCCGGTACTCCTTCTGGTCCACGGGCTCACCATCTTCATCCGCATCCAATGCCGTAGTGGTACTCATCGGAGTCATCATCGGCTTGGAGTCACTCATGTCAAACTTCCTCACTATGTCCTTGGTGTTCTTGCCTTGATGCACAAATGTCCCATCCTTGTGCTGCTTGATCTGAAGCCCGAGGAAGAATTGCAGCTCGCCCATCATCGACATCTCGAACTCCCTGCTCATATCATCTGCAAACTTCCCTATAAGATCATGAGAGGAGCCACCAAAGATAATATCATCCACGTAAATCTGAACAATTAGGATATCATCGCCCTGCCTGAGGAGGAAGAGAGTTTTATCAACCGTGCCCATCACAAACCCCTTACTCAGCAGAAAGTCTCTTAATCTAGCATACCATGCCCTCGGTGCTTGCTTTAGGCCATATAGTGCTTTCTGGAGTTTGTACACTCGGTGTGGGTATTTTTCACTCTCAAAGCCCAAGGGTTGCCTCGCATACACTTCTTCTTCAATTACCCCATTCAAAAAGGCACTCTTCACATCCATTTGGTACAACTTGAACCCTTTAGCAATAGCAAATGCTAGAAGGATTCGAATTGCTTCCAAACAAGCCACAGGAGCAAATGTCTCCTCATAATCTATTCCCTCTTTCTGTGTGTACCCCTGTGCTACTAGCCTAGCCTTGTTACTCACCACCTCACCATTTTCACCCTCTTTATGTTTCCACACCCATTTGGTACCTATACGATGGCAATTTGGCGGTGGTTCAACTAACACCCACACTTGGTTCCTCTCAAAGTTTTCAAGCTCCTCATGCATACCATTGACCCAATTTGAATAAGAAAGTGCGTGTCCAATATCCTTGGGCTCAAAAGACACAACAAAAGCAGAATAAGCAAAATGAGAGAGTTCTTTGGGCCTAGACCGTGTGGTACGTTCATCAATGCCTCCTATGATCTTGGATGGTGGGTGATCAGCTTGTACCCGTCGAGGTGCCTCTCTCCGGGAGACTACCTCCCTCTCATCTGCAGCTTCCACTTGTTCTTGACATGTCATAGTAGGAGTGGGGGAAGGACCATCAACACACGTAGTCATAGTAGTGGAAGTAGAGGGTACACGAGCTGCAAGAGGTGCACCATCCTCATCATCATTATCATTTCCTTCACCTTCCTCATCCTCAAAGATCGTCTGTCCAAGCTCATCATCACCTGCACACTCAAAGACAATAGAGCTACATGGCTGTGTCTCGTCGAAAGTCACCTCGCAAGTCTCCATTATTTGGTTAGTCTCAAGATTGAGCACACGATATGCTCGAGAATGATTAGCATAACTAAGAAAAATCCCATCAGAAGACCGAGCCTCAAACTTATCGAGCTTCTCTTTCTTAAGAATAAAACATTTGCAACCAAAAACTCGAAAGTGACTCACTTTGGGAGAACGACCATGCAAAAGTTCATAGCAAGTTTTCTTCTTAAATGCACGAAGGAAGATCCGGTTAGGCACATGGCAAGCGATGTTCACCGCCTCAGCCCAATACTTCCTAGGAGTCCTATGCTCATCGAGCATCGTCCTTGCCATTTCGCAAAGTGTCCGATTCTTCCTTTCCACAACACCGTTCTAAGGAGGAACATATGGTGTAGAAAACTGATGCTCAAGACCAAGGTCACAGCAAAAGGTATCAAACCGAGAGTTCTTGAATTCCGTACCATTGTCACTGCGTATAGCTCGAATGGCATTACCATGTCTCTCGTTTTTCAACCTCAAGATCATGTCTTGAACAAAACCAAACATCTCACCCTTATCAGCCCAAAATAACACCCAAGCATAGCGAGAGTAATCATCCACCACAACTAGGACATACCACTTCTTACCCACCGAGCGAATGTGAGCTGGACCAACGAAGTCCATATGTAAAAGCTCCCTTGGACGCTCAGTCATGACATCGGTCAAGGGTGGATGAGAGGTGGTTACCATCTTGCCATGTCGACACGGAGCACAAACCAAATCCTTCTCAAACTTCAACCTCAGCAATCCTCGGACAAGATCAAGACCACTCAAGCAGGAAAGCAAATCAAAGCTCAAGTGTCCCAACCGCCTATGCCATCACCACAACTCAACAGAAGGACCAGCGACCAAACACCGAGAAGGGCCAAAAGACTGAGAAAAATCTGCACGAAAGATCTGACCCTCGGGAATGACCATGCAAACAAGATCACCTCAAGAATCAAGAATCCGAGTAGCGCCCAACTTAAATCGAAGCTCAAACCCCTCGTCAAACAACTGACAAACCGAGAGCAAATTAAAGCCAAGTACTTAACGAGAGCAACACGCTTCAACACAAAGTTTTCGCTCACCTGTATAGAACCTTCTGACAACACTCTACCCTTACCGTTATCCCCAAATGTGATGTACTCCCTAGTCACCACCAGGGTGAGCCTTGAGAACCACCGTCGATCTCCGGTCATGTGTCGAGACGAACTGGAGTCAATCAACCAAACCTTCTCCATGCTTCCCACCTGCAAAATCAAAAGAGAGAACGAGAG
>CP053458.1:98126572-98176572 GCA_022644695.1 Cenchrus purpureus
CCTGATCTTCTGTGAAGGGTTCGAGTTGGAGCACTGCCGGGACCCGAAAGATGGTGAACTATGCCAGAAGCGGGCGGCCGAGGAGGAAACTCGTGGAGGCTCAAAGCGACAAGTGCAAATCGCTTGTCCGACTTGGGTATAGGGGCGAAGACTAATCGAACCATCTAGTAGCTGATTCCTCCGAAGTTTCCTCGTGATAGCCGGAGCCCATTACGAGTTCTATCGTAAAGCCAATGATTAGAGGCATCGGGCGCAACGCCTCGACCTATTCTCAAACTTTAAATAGGTAGGATGGGCTGGTGAGCCATGCCATGGAATCGGAGCTCCAAGTGGGCCATTTTGGTAAGCAGAATCTGGCGATGTGGATGAACCGAAGCCGGGTTACGGTGCCGAATCGGCCTAACCTAGAACCCACAAAGGGTGTTGGTCGATTAAGACAGCAGGATGGTGGTCATGGAAGTCGAAATCCGCTAAGGAGTGTGTAACAACTCACCTGCCGAATCTACTAGCCCCGAAAATGGATGGCGCTTAAGCGCGCGACCCACACCCGGCCATCTGGGCGAGCGACATGCCCCGATGAGTAGGAGGCGCGGCGCGCCGCCAAAAACCCGGGCGCGAGCCCGGCGAGCGCCGCTTGCAGATCTTGGTGGTAGTAGCAAATATTCAAATGAGAACTTTGAAGGCCGAAGAGGAGAAAGGTTCCATGTGAACGGCACTTGCACATGGGTAAGCCGATCCTAAGGACGGGTAACCCCGCAGGCGATCACGCTGTCAAAGGAATCGGGTTAAGATTTCCCGAGCCGGGACGTGGTGGTTGACGGTAACGTTAGGAAGTCCGGAGACGCCGCGGGGCCTGAAGAGTTATCTTTTCGCCCGCCAACCGGAAACGGTTCAGGGAGGTAGGGTCCAGCGGTAAGAGCACCGACGTCCGGGTGTCCGCAGCCGCGCCCATGAAAACTGGAGGACCGAGTACCATCCACGCCATCGCATCATAACCGCATCAGTCTCCAAGGTGAACAACCCGCCAATGGAACAATGTAGGCAAGGGAAGTCGGCAAACGGATCCGTAATGGAAAAGGATTGGCTCGAGGGTTGCTCGGGGTCCTGCCAACCCGCGGCCGCCGGCGGATCGCCGAGCGCCATGGCGAGAGCGGCCGGCGGGAGGACTGAACGGTTGTTCGTTCTTCCCGAAGGCCGAACAACCGACTAACTGTGACAAGGGGAATCAACCGCTTAATTAAAACAAAGCATTGCGATGGTCCACTATGATTTTACAATGTGATCGCTCAATGTCAAAGTGAAGAAATTCAACCAAGCGCGTAAACGAGTGGGAGTTATGACAGCACATCTAAAAGATAACACATGAATGTGATGAGCTCAACGAGCAGAAATCTTAATCCACACGACTCCAATGGATATCTCGGCTCTGATCGATGAAGAACGAGCAAAATGCGATACCGTGGAATTGCGAATCCCATGAACCATCAAGTTTTTGAACGCTTGCGCCCGAGGCCTTCGCCGAGGGCAGGATAAGGCCACGCCAAAAGACACTCCCAACCCATCCATGGGGAAGGACGTTTTGGCTCCGTCGAAGGTGCGGGGCCAAAGTTGGGGCTACCGAACATGCCGAGCACCGCACGGCGGGCATACGCTTGTTCTCGCAAAGTCTCTAGTAGCTCGGTGTTGGCCTAAATGACCCATGACGCAGTAGTGCTTTGTCGCCAACACACCCTGTGTCGACGACTACCCGGAAGCACATATAAATAAGCGGGAGAAGAAACTTACAAGGATTCCCTAGTAACGCGAACCGAACGCGCTTTGAGAATCGAGTAGCTACTCAATTAGTCCGGAGAGGCCAGACGGACTGACCCAAGTTCCCCGGAAAGGGACGCCTGGAGGGTGAGAGCCGTCTGGGACCGCCTCACCATGACCAACGAGTCGGGTTGTTTGGGAATGCAGCCCACCCGGTAACCCGTCACAAACAGAGACCGAGACCGCGAAGAAAAGGACTTTGAAAAGAGAGTCAAAGAGTGCTTCAAATTGCCGTGAGGGAAGCGGATGGGGTTTCACCCCTATCGATGAACGGTTTTACTGGTCCGCCATCGGCCGTGGTGTGGATCGTTGGCCGCGGCGACTAAGCCCGGGACCTTAGGTGCCCCGGCAGCCGCCGCCGCACGGGGTTTCCGCTGCCGCAATGCGCATCCCTGATGCCTGCAACGGCTCGCTCATCCGACCCGCCTTGAAACACGTATCAAGGAGTCTAACATGCATGTCGACGGTTCTTAAACTTGGGATGCGCAAGCCGACGAGCTGAGGTTTCACGCCGCACTACCGGCCGACTCGATCTTCTGTGAAGGCTTCGAGTTGGAGCACGTCGACCCGAAGATGGTGAACCCCGAAGCGGGCGGCCGCAGGAAACTGGTGGCTCGCGATACCGACATGCAAATCGCTCATTCGACGGGTATAGGGCGAAGACTAATCGAACCATCTAGTAGCTGGTTCCTCCAAGTTTCGTGATAGCCGGAGCCCATTACGAGTTCTATGTAAAGCCAATGATTAGAGGCATCGGGCGCAACGCCTCGACCTATTCTCAAACTTTAACAGGTAGGACACGGGTGGAGCCATGCCATGGAATCGGAGCACCAAGGGCCATTTTGGTAAGGAATCATGGGGGTGAACTGAAGCCGGGTTACGGTGCCGAATCACAAGGCTAACCTAGAACCCACAAAGGGTGTTGGTCGACAAGATAGGACGGTGGTCATGGAAGTCGAACCGCTAAGGTGTGTGTAACAACTCACCGCCGAATCAACTAGCCCCGAAATGGATGGCGCTGCCGCGACCCACACCCATCCGGGCGAGCGACATGCCCCGGAGTAGGAGGGCGTGGCGTCAAAACCTCGCGAGCGCGAGCGACCCCGGCAGATCTTGGTGGTAGTAGCAAATATTCAAATGAGAACTTTGAAGGTCAAGAGGAGAAAGGTTCCATGAACGGCACTTGCACATGGGTAAGCCGATCCTAAGGGACGGTAAGGCAGATGTGATCACGCGGTTGCCAAAGGGAATCGGTTAAGATTTTAGTCGGGACGTGGCGGTTGTGAACGTTAGGAAGTCGGACGCCACGGGGCCTCGAAGAGTTATCTTTTCGCTTAACGCCCGCCAACCTCGAAACGGTTCAGAGGTAGGGTCCAGAAGCAAGAGCACCGCACGGCGGTGCGCCCGAGGCCATGAAATGCGAGGACCGTACCACCCTACGTACAACCGCATCAGTCTCCAAGGTGAACACCGCCAATGGAACAATGTAGGCGGGAAGTCGGCAAACGGATCCGTAACTCGAAAAGGATTGGCTCGAGGGTTGGGTCGGGGTCCCAACCCGCCGCCGGGGATCGCCGAGCTCACGCGAAACGCGTCGGGGATGACGGAACGGTTGTAGCCTTCCAGGCCGAACAACCGACTGTATGGTACGACAAGGGAATCCAACGCTTAATTAAAACAAAGCATTGCGATGGTCCTGCGATGCCGACGCAATGTGATTTCGCCCAACAATGTCAAAGTGAAGAAATTCAACCAAGCCGTAAACGGAGTAACTATGACTCTCTTAAGAGCCAAATGCCTCGCCATCTAATTTGTGACGCGATGAATGGATTAACGAGATTCCACCCTCGCCTACTATCCAATAAACAAATGCCAAGGAATGCCAGGAATCCGGGAAAGAAGACCTGTTGAGCTTGACTCTAGTCCGAGTTTGTGAAATGACTTGAGAGGTGTAGGATAAGTGAGCTGCAAGTGAAATACCACTACTTTTAACGTTATTTTACTTATTCCGTGAGTCGGCGGGGCATCGCCTCCTTTTGCTCCAAGGCATACTGTACAATCCCGGAAGACATTCTCGTGTGGAGTTTAGCGGCATCGTTAAAAGATAACAGTGTCCTAAGATGAGCTCAACGAGAATGTAACTGGAACAAAGGGTAAAAGCTCGCTTGATTCGATTTCCGACGAATACAAACCGTGAAAGCGTGGGCCTATCGATCCTTTAGATCTTCGAGTTTGAAGCTAGAGGTGTCGTCCACTGTGGATAACTAGCTTGTGGCAGCCAAGCCGCTCATAGCGACGCTGTTTTTGATCCTTCGATGTCGGCTCTTCCTATCATTGTGAAGCAATTCACCAAGTGTTGGATTGTTCACCCACCAATAGGGAACGTGAGCTGGGTTTAGACCGCCGTGAGAGGTTAGTTTTACCTCACCACAACCGTGCCGCGATAGTAATTGAACCTAGTACGAGAGGAACCGCTCATTCACACAATTGGTCATCGCTTAGTTGAAAAGCCACGCCGGGTGCTATGTGCCTGATGACCCTAAGTCGAATCCGCTAGCAACCGCGCCCGCCGCCGCCCACCCAATTTAGGGCGCTCACGCCCAAGGGCCCGATTGCTGGCTCGCCACATGAGCCGGCAGCCACTAAGCTCCTTCCTCACGTGGGTCAATTTTGCGACGACTTAAATACGCTGGCTGGGGCATTGGAGTGGCCTTGCTGCCACGATCCATCGAGATCCAGCCCACGCCGCACGGATTCGCCCTTCCCCTTAACACCCGACCACGGCGTGCTCACCGTCAGAACCGACTAGTTAACATACCATTCGGCCAAGTCTAATCAAGTTCCAACGAAACTCCACTTCTCAAATGTCGATATTGGTTAGTTCTTGTCTCAAGTTTACTTATGACTCGAGAAAATGGTCACACAGACTTTAACCAAGGATAATATTGATGAGGATGTCCAGGCAAAAGAACATGGCATATAAGTTACGAGTTCCCAACAACATCAACAATGACCAATACTTCAAATATGACATGTGGCACAAGTCTTCAAACATGAAACGGGATAGATGTTAGGTCAAAACGGCCTCACCGGGGCCGAAAACGTGAGGGATGGACCGACGATGTGAAAATGGCCTCCGGGCACGTGTTCGCCCATGGAAACATGTGCTATAGGTCACTAGAGGTCAAAAAGGTCACACCGACCGAAGATGTGAAAATGGCCTCCGAGATGTATTGGCCGCTATAGGTCACTAGAGGTCAAAAAAGGTCACACCGACCGAAGATGTGAAAATGGCCTCCGGGCACGTGTTAGCTCACGGAAACATGTGCTATAAGTCACCGGAGGAGGTCAAAAACGGTCACACCGGGCACCCGGGACGAAAATGTGAGGGACGGACCGAAGATGTGAAAATGGCCTCCGAGCACGTGTTCGCCCATGGAAACATGTGCTATAGGTCACGGGATGTCAATAACAGCCACACCGGGTACTGTGGGCGAAAACGTGAGGGATGGACCAAAGACGTGAAAATGGCCTTCAATATACGTGTTGGTCGACGGAAACGGGTGTAATAGGTCACAGGAACCTGAAAACGGTGTTGTCGGTCTCCGGGTACGGAAACGTCGTGGTCGGACCAAAGTCACCATTTCAGAACGTACAACGACGGCTAACGAACGAGTGAAGATGGACTCCGAATGGGGCGGGACGGACTCCGGGTGATAGACCAAAGACGTGAAAATGGCCTTCAATATACGTGTTGGTCGATGGAAACGGGTGTAATAGGTCACGGGAACCTGAAAACGGTGTTGCCGGTCTCCGGGTACGGAAACGTCGTGGTCGGACCAAAGTCGCCATTTCAGAACGTACAACGACGGCTAACGAACGAGTGAAGATGGACTCCGAAGGGGGCGGGACGGACTCCGGGTGATGGTTCCATGCCCCCTACGTGCCTGGCACACGTAAAAAGCCTATCACATGAGTTTCGGGTACCACCCCAAAACTGTGCGCTCTGTGAGCAGAAAATTCCCGGAACTTTTGGTTGGGAGGGGTGCGTCTACGGTATAGTAGGGAGAGCTGGTACGTCTTCCGGGTGCCTGAGAAAATGATGTTCGGCCGTACGAATAACGTTGGTTTAGACCCATTTTCGAGGTATTCGGGCGTGCGACCCTAGGCCATGGAGCGGCCGGACTGTGGCCACTCAGTCGGCTGCGGCCGGCTGGACCATGGTCGCAGCTACGTGGGCATTTGTTGGTGCTGGCTGCGGCCGGCCAATGCTGGCAGTGGCTGGCCGTTGGAGGCCGTTGGTTGGTTGTGGTTGCCTGGGCAATGTGGCTTGCTGTTGGCAGGCCGTGGCCGCCCTAGGCATTCCCGGACCGGCCGGTGGCTGGCCGCGGCTAGCTGCTGCCTACCTCTGGCTGGCTGTGGTGTGCTGTGACTGCTTGGTGCTTGGCTATGGCCTGTGTATGCGGGCTGCAGCTGCTTGTGATTGAATTGGTTGCCAAATTGTTTGTTCTCACGCGATAGTGGTCCCTCGGCCGCCACCCTCACAAGTAGACTCTCCATGCTAAGCGTGGTGGGATGCTTTGGATGGCTTGACCGTCGTGCTACGCTGGCGTATGAGTTGTATTGGACCTGTGACTGCTTGGAGTCCCCCCGCCCTAGTGCGGCCGACTCCCGGCGCCAGATCCCATCAGTTGTGCGAGCATCATGCTCGTTCGTCTGACGAGTGCTTGCGTGTTGCTACCCGTTCTACGGGAAGTTGAATTCGCTATGTGCTGCCTTCACAGCCCACCTTCCGGCCGTGCACTTCGCCATAGAGCACTTGCGTCATCACCTCGTGGTACTGGCCATATCGGTCGGCACTGCCAAGGTCACCTCGTTTGTGCTCTTGGTCTCGGATGGAGCAGACAATATAGGACGAGGTTGCCTCGGCTCCTCGCCTCCTTGTCAAGGACCGATTAGGCGAACCGAGAGGGGAGTGAATGGAGCCGATAAAATTCTTCTCGAAGGAGATGAGAACTCCAACAAGACGAATACGGCTTTCCAAATCGCGTCTCCGACTCAACTATCCAAGTTGGCCAAGACCACGCAGCCACTGGAGTGCTACAGGTCCTAGGAGCTAACACACAACCCTCCGAGCCGTAACTCACCAAAACACAGCCGGAAACTTGCACGGCTTGTGCCTGCTACATGGGTCGACTGACCGATGGCTCATGCCGGCCGACCGGTGGACAGCCGTCAGCCGGTGGCTACACAGCCGCACAACAAACGCTCCAAGAATCCTCGTGACTCCTTTAGGCCCTGAACAAAACCACCTCCAAACACAACCTGGAAGGAAGAAGAACCCCTCACAAAACCTAGCAAACAACTCCAACACGCCAAGAACTGACCAGCGGCACACGGACAAAACCACACGGACAAGGCTATTCCCCCGAGACAAAACCCACCAAGGGCTAGCACTGGTCGAGACCGGTCAAGAGCACCGTCGACCGTCACCGGTCGCGCTGAAAGCGATGAACAGGAGTCAACTCCCCAAATCCAACACCCGATCTCCGATTCGCTCCACGGTTTTGCACAAGACTTTGGGGATAGTAGGAACACCTCATGGTACTCCATAGCCAAGATTTGGTCCACCAAACCTTGTCAAATCAAGAGGAATCAAGAAATCCCACCAAGAACGCCTCTAACCCTAGAGCCACGAAAACCCCAAAATCGAGCCCCTTTGCTCACGGATTTGGGAGGGAATCAAAGGAAAAGAACCACGAAGGGTTCATGCATACATCCCCACCAAATCCCAAAGAGAAAGGCCTCGAAATCGCTCCAAGAAAATCGCCAAGAAAGGGCTCAAAATCACCAAAAGGAGAAACGGAAAGACACATCCAAGCCTTGAGGAACCACGCGAATCATCTATGCATACCAAAGAGGTTCATACAAGGTCTAGCTTGCCACCCGATCATCCTTCCCTCTCACAAGATCTCACCATGAAGCTCTCAAGCTAGTCCTACGAAAAACATAAGAAAATAGGAAGGAAAATAGGAAAACCAAATGAGCTAGGGTTCCAAGAGATGGCTGCCATCCTCTCACCACTTGGGTTATATGGAGGCAACCAAAGACTAAAATACCCTTACTAGCTAACTAGGGATACATGCCCCTCAAGGCGAATTCGAAATCTTTGTCTTCGCTCCATCGGACGGATGCCCGGACCGCAAACTTGCTTAGCCTCGACGCAAGCCTTGCGATCCCGACGCGTGTCCTCCGCTCAAGATTCCGAATCGTCGTCGCACCGGTCAGACCGGTGCTCCTCACCGCCGGGGCCGGTACCCACCCCGGCCGACCTTGTGGATCAACAAAGGAACCCAGTGGTTTTCGTGAACCACCGGAAACCCGCCTGAACCCGCCAATCACCACTCATGACTCGGCTCCCACGTAGTCCCGGCTCGACCTTGGTTTTGAGGCTCAACCAAGAAACCGTCCATGACTTCATCTTGCCGTTCTTGCCACCATGCGGCCCGTGACTTGACCTCACTGCCACCGGGTCCCTCGAACCAAGCCTACTTGTCTTCTCCACACCAGGCCTCACCAAGAATGACCTTTCGCGCTTGTTCTTCATCTGCACCTGCACCAGTCAAGCCGCAACCTGCACCTGCAATACTTAGCCAAGAAGCAGTCCACACCACGTTGTCAATCACTCATCACACCAGGAAGCGACCATCCACCGGTCCTCGAACCACACCGCTCTCAATCTCCCCTTGATGAGTGCATTGACAACACACACGTTTTGGTAACCAAGAGAAAAGAAAAAGAAAAGAAACGACTAAAAGAAACTCTAACAAGCGATCGAAAGCCAAAGAAAAGGCAAAGAGCAAGATCACTTGAAGAAGACAAGTCTCGGACCCCTTAGGCAAGGGCAACGGCTCGACACATCCGAGACAAAAACATGCTCAAGCAAAGAGCACAAGCCAACTATCCAAAGCTCGAAAATCACAAAGAGCTCCCCCTGCACACATGCAAGCTCCCCCTAAACCAATGCAACTCCCCCTGGACGAATGCATGCGAGCCACTTCACGAAATAGAGCAGCTGTAACAGCTCAGCTCGACCGTCGACTGGTCGACACCACCGTCGGACCGGTGCTCAACATGTGAACAGACCAGCACTGACCGGGTCACCGGTGACCTCAACCGGTCGACCGTGCACAACAGAGCCCAAAAGACTCAAACCACCGAAAATCTTCTAGATGCTTTGAGGCCAAAACATGCTCAAACTTCTCCCCTTGTTGACAATGCATGAATCAAGCCAAAATGCAAAAATGCAACCTAGAGCTTCTCAAATAGACAAAATTCAACATAGGATGCTACACATGTCCAAATGAGCAAGTTAGATACTCTATAGCTTCAGAACGACATAAACTTCATGATCACCAAGTTTCACAACCATTGGGCGAAGCTAAGATAGAATTGAGCAATTTTGAAAATCACCCTCTCATGAGCAAAGTCCTAAACATGAGCAAAACATGTCAAAATGGCAAAGCCACACAAACTTCATGCTAGGACAACCATTCTAAGCATAAGACCATCATAAACACCCACAAGCACCTCATGTCATGTCAAAGCCACCGAGCCATGTGCCTACTTCTATATGAGACTTCTCATTGGTAGGCATCATGCAACGATTTAGCACCCAAAGCAAATTAAAATTAGCACATATGACATGGGAGCACATTTTCCAAGCAATTTACATTTCATTTTCAGATTTATAATTGGTACATAAAATGTCTTTGCGACAAAATGAACTTATGCCCTCCACAAGATGAAGCATGGGGCTAAACATTCATGATGGCAAATGAGCCTTTGGCCCCATATGATCAAAATAAGCTATCCAACCACAAATTAAGCATAGCTAGCCACAAAAACATGTCAAGATCATGTAAAGGCATTTACTCACAAGAGAGCATACAAGTGACATTTTTCAAAAGCATAGCCATCAACCATGGATATAAATCAAGATTATCAAGAGCTAAGCCAAACTAACCATAGCTTACCAAATTAGCTCACAAAGACATATATATCATTCCATGGTGAACAAGGTATATAGGAGAAGCCTTCCTAAACAATGCAGATGATACAAAATGCATGCAACCTAAGATACAAAGATGCCTATACATCATGTTACATATGCCATGCCAAATGTAAGAAATGCACAAAAAAGCTATACATATACTACAAAGGAGCTCCCACAAGCCAACTCAAGAAATCAAACAAACACCAAGCTCCCCGCAAACGAGTGAAAGTTGCTTGATCTAGGGTTTGGTGAAAATATCGCTAGTTGGTCATGCGGGTACATGGATCAAAGCGATTTTTCCTTTCACGTTGTCTCTCGAAAATGATACCTCACTTCTATGTGCTTGGTTTTGGAATGGAGCACCGGGTTCTTTGCAACGCTTATGGCACTGTGCTATCACATTGAAGTGGGATATGGGTATACCTCATCAAAGTCACTCATGGTGTATGTGATCCAAAGGAGCCGAGAGCAACAACTAGTCCGCGCCACATACTCGCCTTTGGTGGATTGAGCAACACTGATCGCTTATGGAAGACCAAGACACCAAAGAAGAACCCAAGAACTGCAAGTCCCGGATGGACTTCCTATCCAACCGACACCGCAAGAACCGTGATCTCGAAAATCCATGGAGCACCAAAGAAGAAGACGCAGTACCAAAGGCGTCAAGTCGGGAGTGTGTCGCAAATACCGAAAATGCGCTTGACCGCTGGCGAAGTCCCTGAGACGCTTGAAAACGAGCGCAGACACACCGAGAATTGATGTCCTACGCTCAAGTAGAGCAGAGGAGTGACCCGATCATGCTCCGCATTCTTCCGTCCACGTGTTCACCTTCCTCGTCCGCATCAAGAGTCAGTCGACTCATAGGCGCCGCCATGGCCTTGGAGTCCTCCATCTTGAACTTCCTCACAATGTCCTTGGTGTACTTAGCTTGGTGCACAAATGTTCCTTCCTTTGATTGCTTGATTTGTAGCCCGAGGAAGAACGCAACTCGCCCATCATGCTCATCTCAAATTCCCTCGCTCATGTCTTCTCGCAAACCTTGCAACAAGAGAGTTAGACGAGCCACCAAAGACAATATCATCCACGATACCGCACAATCAGATATCTCTCGCTCGCCGAGGAGAAACAAGGTCCGATCGACCTTCCCATCTCAAACCCTCTCTCAAACAGAACCCCTCAACCTACCATACCAATCTAGGCGCCTGCTTCAACCCATACAACACTTTTCCTCAACTTGTACACGGGGTACTTCACTCTCAAACCCCGGTGGTTGCCTCACAAACACCTCTTCCTCCAACACACCATTCAAAAGCACTCTTCACATCCATCCGTACAACTTGAACCCTTTAGCCACTAAAAGGCTAGAAGGATCCTCGATCGCTTCCAAACGAGCTACATGAGCGAAAGTCTCCTCGTAGTCGATCCCTCTTTCGATCTTCGAGCAACAAGTCTCGACTTGTTCCTCACCACTTCTCCTTTCTCTCCTCTTTATTTTTCCACACCCATTTTGTCCCAATCGGCTTACACCTGGGAGGGTCAACCAACACCCAAACTTGGTTCCTCTCAAAATTCTCCAACTCCTCATGCATCGAAAGTTAACCCAATTATGATCGATAACGCATGTCCAATGTCTTTGGGCTCAAAGGTGGCAACAAAAGCAGATGAGCGAAATGAGAATTGTTCAACCCTCGACCGTAGTACGCTCATTCATGTCGCCGATGATTCTCAAGCCGGGTGATCCACTTGCACTCGCCGGGAGGTTCTCGCCTTGATGCTACCTCCTCAACAGCAGCTTCGCCTTGATCCGGGTTTGTCGCTGTAGGTGTGGGAGAGGTCCATTCTCGATCGCCGTCAAGTAGTAGGTACATGTTCACCGTGGCACCACACCGCCATCTTCATCATCTCCATGTTCATGCTCCTCCTCCCGAAAGATCTCCTCGCCAAGTTCGTCACCGCACACTCAAAACAAGTCGACTACGTGGTCGTGTCTCGTCAAGGTTACCTCGCAAGTCTCCACGATTTGGTTAGTTTCAAGATTGAGCACACGAAATGCTCTAGAATGAGATGCATAACCAAAGAAAATGCCATCGATCTAGCCTCGAACTTGTCCAACTTCTTCCCTTTCTTCGTAATGAAGCATTTACAACCAAAGACATGGAAGTGACTCACCTTGGGTGTGCGACTGCATCAACTCGTAATGTGTTTTCTTCTTGTGAACCCCGAGGTAGATCCTGCTCGACACATAGCACGCGGTATTGACCGCCTCAGCCCCGTAACCTTCTCGAGTCCTATGCTCGCGAGCATCGTCCGAGCCATCTCGACAAGGTCCTGTTTTTCCTTTCCACCACGCCATTCGGGAGGCGATACGACTCGAAAACTGATGTTCAAGACCCAAGTCATGGCAAAAGGTTTCAAGCAGAGTTTTGAATTCGAGCCATTGTCATCATGGATCGCCTGTATGGCATCTCCGTGCTCTCGCTTAACCTCAAGACAAGATCTCGAACAAAACCAAACGCCTCCCTTTCTCCTCAAGAAAGAACACCCACGCATACCGAGAGTAGTCCACCACAACAAGGACATACCACTTCCCACCCGCAGATCGCACACGAGCCGGGCCAACAAGGTCCATATGGAGCAGCTCACATGGACGCCACCATCACATCGGTGAGAGGCGGGTGAGAAGAGGCTACCATCTTGGCATGCCTACATAGCGCACAAACCAACTCTTTCTCAAACCTCAACCGTGGCAATCCTCGGACCAAATTGAGTTTACTCAAGCGAGACAAAAGGTCAAAGCTCAAGTGACCCAACTTCCTATGCCACTTCCACAACTCACTCAAGAACCAGCCAAGAAGCAACGCCCACACCGTAAGATCGAAAAATCAGTGAACACTTGACCCTGAACGACCATGCAAACAAGATCCCCCGAGAATCTAAAATCCGAGAACCACCAGCAAAACAACACCTCAAAACCCTCATCCAACAACTGGGACACGTAGCAAATTGTATCCAAGCGATTGAACAAGAGCAACACGCGAGAGTGATCTTGTCACTTACCTTAATCTCACCTTCTCGACAAAGACACGCCCGCCCATTGTCCCCAAAGGTGATGTACTTCTTTGTCACCACCGGACGACGAGACTTGAGAACCACCCTTGTCTCCTGGCCATATGCCTCGAGCAACCGGAGTCAATCAACCAAATGTTCTTCAAGTCTCCCACCGAAATTCAAAAGCGAAGCACGTGAGTGAACAAACGACTCAAAGACCGGGTTAGTACCAAAAGAGTAAAACCAAGTGAGCCATTTGCTCCAAAGTGGGGTTAGCACAAACCAAATCATCACGCCTATCAAAGCTACCACCACGAACACCACCACGGTAACCACCACGAGGTAACCAACCTTCTAGCCGGAGGAGGACGAAGCCAATAAAGGGAAACCGTGGATCGCTCCTCCTCCATCTCAAAGCTACGACTCCTCCCACCCTCGTATTGAGCACGAGGTGAGAACGCCTAGCAACCGACCACCGCAAACTTTCCGCATCAACCACCGTAACCACGACCTCCAACCAAACCGAGCATCCTCACGAGCACGAAACCCACTCATTGCTCGCTGCAGACTGCACCGCCTCGACGTGTAGTACACCGGCCCCGACTGTGTAGCTCGCCAAGCCAAGAAGACTTGCCGCTCTTCCGGCCTCCCCAAGCCGGAACCGCCCTCACACTTGCCTTGGCCCCGGCATCTCAGATACGAGGCTCGTGTACACCATTAGAGGGGTGGTACTGCCCTGTTAGCCCACTCTCTAGCCATTCTCTCACGCTTCCTCTTGAAGCAAAACTCATCCTTGTGACCATCTCTCCCACAATACCCACAATGGAACTTTATGGGTCTGTGGCTTAGGCTTAGGCTTGGGTTGCTGCCCACTGCTTCTCACCCTTCTTCTCTCCTTCCTCACCTCCCTTTGGGCTCACAAACTTCACCGGTTTCTCGGAAATCATTTGTTGGGTGAGGGAATATGGGTGGATCCGAGTAGTGTCAAGTTTGTTTCGAGATGGTTAGGCTTGGGCTCAAACTTGTTCTTGTGTCTGCTTGGTGGTGGATAGGAATCTCTCCAACTCTCTCAACTCCTCACCACTGTTCTCTCCAAGCTTGTCACCCCAAGTGCTCGACCATCATAGCGCTTTGAAAGCCGCTATCATGATACCAAGTCGAGGCTCCCACCCGACAACCAGCTCATACATTTTCTCACCATCATTCTCATCCCGCAAGCGTTTATCAACATAATGTGCAAGCTCCAAATTCTTAACCGCATGCAATTCACAAGTAGAGCAAGAAGTGGAATAGGCTCTTTCAACTTAGCCTCAAGTTTAAACAAAGGTAAGCATGCATCTCATCAATCTTTCCATGCAAAATGTGGCAAGAAGTGCAAGCACCTAGCAAAGGTGTCTAGACTTAAGCTCACCCACTTCAACCCTAAGCATATCTAGTTCATCACAAGTAGAAGCATGCTTATCCTTAAGAGCAAGAAGATCAGCTAGGTACACGTAGCAATCACAAAGAATCAATCTCATCGAAACCACAGAGAAGCCTTGCTTAATCAATCTCAAGCTTAGCATCTAGGTTCGGGTTTCTAGCTCACCCACACGGCTCCTAGCATCTTCTAGTGAGGCCCCAAGCTCTTTCCTCATCTTCTTGGCCTCTAAGCATGTGATCGCTTATCAAGCAAGTCAACCAACTCATCATTCTCCTTGCGCAAAGAAGAGAGCTCATCACATACCTCATCCCTGAGTCGTAAGTCCGAGTCACCGGTGGCTCTTCTTGTGCACGAGCTACGGGCCATGCCGCAGGCCATCTCCGCCAAGCAGCTCAACCCGCCAAGTTCCCGGATGACTTCTTGTTCTTGCGCCGATCACCTTCATCTTCACCGCTACTCGAGCTCGAGGAAGAGTAGGCGGAGCCGGAGTCGACGCCGCCGCCCGACCATTGCCGGGCCTTCCGCCGCGCCATCCTTCTTCCTCGACCGCCGCCGCCCTTGTGCTTGTTCTTGTGCTTGTGATCGCTACCGACGGTACTTTCTGCCATCCTTGCTCGACGGTGCATGTAGCCGCCCTTGTAGCCGCCCTTGTTCTCCGCCTTCTCCGGCAGCCGGCAAGTGTCCCGCTTGCCGCGACCGAAAGCACGTCCGTGCGTCCTCCTCGTGTTCACCCTGCTCGTGGCACCTCTCGAACCGCTCGGTCAAGAACGCCACCGTCCTCTCCAAGCACGCCGAACTCCTCGTCCGCAAAGACATCAAAGAAGACAGAGAGTACATCCTCGGAGGATGCGTTAGCGTTAGACTTAGCTCCTTTGCCACCAACGAGAGCGAGACTATGAGAATCACTGCCTCGATCTTGGCTGTCATACCACGGTCCAACTCACCGACTTGAGCTCGAGAATGCCTGCTCACCGTCAAGGTGTCATACTTCTGACTCAACAATAGCCTCAAACTTCCCGTCCCATACCAGACGATCCAACGAGTGCA
Source organism: Cenchrus purpureus (assembly GCA_022644695.1). Taxonomy (NCBI): domain Eukaryota; kingdom Viridiplantae; phylum Streptophyta; class Magnoliopsida; order Poales; family Poaceae; genus Cenchrus; species Cenchrus purpureus. The sequence goes on from CP053458.1 coordinate 98,141,959, forward strand.
AGAGCTTCACGGCTCTATCATGATCATTGTATGGGAGGACGCCCACATTGGCTCTCATGTTGTTCACAACGACCATCAGAATCGCTGGAAAAGGGCATCGACGGACTCACGGGAGATGAGTGAAGTTCTCGCACTCTCCCAGAAGTCGCGACATCCGAGCCTCGAACTCGAAAGCATTCCCAAAGATGAGCATCCTTCAACCGCCCCCAAATCCTACAAGCTAAGTCCTCTGTCTCAACCCGATCGAATTCAGCCGACACAGAGCACGAAACAAGTAGTCGATGCTTTGTTGTTGGCTTCAACATATCCTCGATCCTCGAGCAAGGAAGTTCATCGATGAACATAAGTTGTGTTCACCGTGACATCCCAAAGGATCTGACCTTTCCGCTGAGGAACGCCGCCATCCGCCTTTGCCACATCTCGGTAGTTCTTCCCATCGGCGCGTGAGGACCCAACCCCGCTCCTCGCACGCCATCTTTGGATCTTAGACTGTAAGAGTCAATAAAGACCGAACCGGCTCGATACCAATTGAAGGACCGATTAGGCGAACTGAGAGGGGGAGGAATGGGGAGCCGATAAAAATTCTTCTCGAAGGAGATGAGAACTCCAACAAGGCGAACACGGCTTCCAAACTCACGTCTCGACTCAACTACCCAAGTTGGCCAAGACCACGCACACTAGAGTGCTACCGTCCTAGGAACCAACACACAACCTTCCGAGCCAAAACTCACCAAAACACACAGCGGAAACTTGCACACGGCTTGCTGCACTACTGCGGTCAGACCGATGGCTGCTCGGTCGATCGGGCCGGTGACACCGGTGGAGCCGGTCAGGCCGGTGGCCTGACAAGACAAACGTTCCAAGAAGCCTCAATGACTCCTCTAGGCCTGGAACAAAAACCACCCGAAACACAACTCGAAGGAAGAAGAACCCCTCACAAAACCTAGCAAAACAACTCCAAACACGCCAAGAACTGAGCAGCGGACCACGGGACAAAACCACACGGACAAGGCTGTTCCCGAGACAAAACCCACCAAGGGCTAGCGGTCAGACCGGTCAAGAGCACTCGACGGTCGTGCTACCAGCGCTTCGGGATGACATACCATGAGTCAACTCCCCAAATCCAACTCCCGATCTCCGTGCTCCACGGTTTCACAAGACTTTGGGGATAGTAGGAACACCTCATGGGTACTCCATAGCCAAGATTTGGTCCACCAAAACTTGTCAAATCAAGAGGAATCGAAGAAATCCCACCAAGAACCTCTAACCCTAGAGCCACGAAAACCCCAAAATCGAGCCCTTTGCTCACGGATTTGGAAGGGAATCAAAGGAAAAGAACCACGAAGGGTTCATGCATACATCCCCACCAAATCCCAAAGAGAAAGGCCTCGAAATCGCTCAAGAAAATCGCCAAGAAAGGGCTCGAAAATCACCAAAAGGAGAAAGCAGGAAAGACACATCAAGCCTTGAGGAACCATGAATCATCTATACATACCAAAGAGGTTCATACAAGGTCTAGCTTGGCGATCATCCTTCCCTCTCACAAGATCTCACCATGAAGCTCTCAAGCTAGTCCTACGAAAATCCATAAGAAAATAGGAAGGAAAATAGGAAAACCAAATGAGCTAGGGTTCCAAGAGATGGCTGCCATCCTCTCACCACTTGGGTTATATGGAGGCAACCGAAAGACTAAAATACCCTTACTAGCTAACTAGGGATACATGCCCCTCAAGGCGAAATTGAAATCTTTGTCTTCGCACCATCGGACGGATGCCCGGCCGATCGCAAACTTGCTTAGCCTCGGCCAAGCCTTGCGATCCCGACGCGTGTCCTCCGCTTCGAAGATTCCGGACTGTTGTCGTCGCTGCCGGTCGACGGTGCTCACTCACCGGCCGACCATTACCGCACCGCCTGAGACCACCGCCTTCGAGGCCGGTCTTGGCTTTGTGGATCAACCAAGGAACCCGGTGGTTTTGGTGAACCACCCGAAACCCATGAACTCGGTGTAGCCTCCGCCAATCACCACTCATGACTCGGCTCCCACGTAGTCCGGCTCGACCTTGGTTTTGAGGCTCAACCAAGAAACCGTCCATGACTTCATCTTGCCGTTCTTGCCACCATGCGGCCCGTTGACCGCGCTTGACCCGTGAACCAAGCCTACTTGTCTTCTCCACACACGAGGCCTCACCGCAACGACCTTTCACGCTTGTTCTTCACCGCACCGCACTGTCAAGCGCAACCCACCGCAATACTTAGCCAAGAATCAGTCCACCACGTTGTCAATCACTCATCACACCGAGAAGCGACCATCCACCGGTCCTCGAACCACACCGCTCTCACTTGCAAAATCGTTACCTTCTAATAACGACATCGCGCACCTAACGCCTCGTGACGTTAGTTGCGCTTGTTTGTCGAGGAGGACGTGCTACCCGGTTGATCCCGCCAAGAGTCATATGCTTGTCTCAAAGATTAAGCCATGCATGTGCAAGTATGAACTAATTCGAATCGTGAAACCGTGAATGGCTCATTAAATCGCTTATAGTTTGTTTGATGGTACGTGCTACTTGATAACCGTAGTAATTCTAGAGCTAATACGCAACAAACCCCGACTTCCGGAGGGGCGATTTATTAGATAAAGGCTGACGCGGGCTCTCGCCACCGATCCGATGATTCATGATAACTCGACGGATTGCACGGCCTTGTGCCGGCGACGATCATTCAAATTTCTGCCCTATCAACTTTCGATGGTAGGATAGGGGCCTACCATGGTGGTGACGGGTGACGAAAATTAGGGTTCGATTCGAGAGGGAGCCCGAGAAACGGCTACCACATCCAAGGAAGGCAGCAGCGCCAAATTACCCAACTCGACACGGGAGGTAGTGACAATAAATAACAATACCGCGCAAGTAGTGTCTCGTAATTGGAATGAGTACAATCTAAATCCTTAACGAGGATCCATTGAGGGCAAGTCCGGTGCCAAGCAGCATGTAATTCCAGCTCAATAGCATATATTTAAGTTGTTGCAGCTAAAAGCTCAGAGTTGGACCTTGGGTCGGTCGGTCCGCTCCCGCGAAAGCACCGACCTCACTCGACCTTCTCACGGCGATGCGCCCTAGCCTTAATTGTCGTGCCTCCTTACTTTGAAGAAATTAGAGTGCTCAAAGCAAGCCATCGCTCTGGATACATTAGCATGGGATAACATCATAGGATTCCGGTCCTATTGTGTTGGCCTTGGATCGGAGTAATGATTAATAGGGATAGTCTGGGGCATTCGTATTTCATAGTCGAGGTGAAATTCTTGGATTTATGAAAGGCGAACAACTGCGAAAGCATTTGCCAAGGATGTTTTCATTAATCAAGAACGAAAGTTGGGGGCTCGAAGACGATCACATACCGTCCTAGTCTCAACTATAAACGATGCCACTGTGGATCGGGGATGTTGCTTATAGGACTCCACCCGCACCTTATGAGAAATCAAAGTCTTTGGGTTCCGGGGAGTATGGTCGCAAGGTGAAACTTAAAGGAATTGATGTATGGGCACAACCAGCGTGGAGCTCAGGCTTAATTTGACTCAACACGGAAACTTACCAGTCCGTACATAGCAAGGATTGACAAACTAAGAGCTCTTTCTTGATTCTATGGGTGGTGGTGCATGGCCGTTCTTAGTTGGTGGAGCGATTTGTCCGGGTTAATTCTAACGAACGAGACCTCACCGCTAATTGGCTATGCGGAGCCATCCCTCCGCAGCTAGCTTCTTAGAGGGACTATGGCCGTTTAGGCCACGGAAGTTTGAGGCAATAACAGTTTGTGATGCCCTTAGATGTTCGCCGCACGCGCCATACATCGATGTATTCAACGAGTATATAGCCTTGGCCGATGTGCCCGGTAATCTTGGGAAATTTCATCGTGATGGGGATAGATCATTGCAATTGTTGGTCTTCAACGAGGAATGCCTAGTAAGCGTGAGTCATCAGCTCGCGTTGACTACGTCCATGCCCTTTGTACACACCGCCCGTGGCTCCTACCGATTGAATGGTCCGGTGAAGTGTTCGGATCAAGGTGACGATATGTTCGCCGCCCGATGTCGCGAGAAGTCCATTGAACCTTATCATTTAGAGGAAGGAGAAGTCGTAACAAGGTTTCCGTAGGTGAACCTGCGGAAGGATCATTGTCGTGACCCTTAAACAAAACAGACCGTGAACATGTCACCCATGCTGCTCAGGCTTCTGCCCGGGCTAGGCCTCGACCTTCTTTTAGAGGGAAGGGGCCGCAAAAGAACCCACGGCGCCGAAGGCGTCATGGAACACTTATATTGCCTTGCTCGGGGTTGCGGTCATCCTGCCGAACGAACCTCGTGCAGCGATGCTATCTTAATCCACACGACTCTTGGCAACGGATATCTCGGCTCTCGCATCGATGAAGAACTTAGCAAAATGCGATACCTAGTGTGAATTGCAGAATCCCATGAACCATCGAGTTTTTGAACGCAAGTTGCGCCCGAGGCCTTCTGGCTGAGGGCACGTCTGCCTGGGCGTCACGCCAAAAGACACTCCCAACCCATCCATGGGGAAGGACGTGGTGTTTGGCTCCCATGCCGCAAGGTGCGTGGGTCAAGTTGGGGCCGCCGGGCGTAAATGCCGAGAGCACCGCACGTGGTGGGCGACATACGCTTGTTCTCGCGCTAGTAGTCTCCGGCGTGTTGGCCTAAATGACCCATGACGACTATAGCGCTTTGTCTCTGACCATGACCCTAGGTCGACGGACTACCCGCGAGTTTAAGCATATAAATAAGCGGAGGAGAAGAAACTTACAAGGATTCCCTAGTAACCATGAGCGAGCTTAACCGGAACAGCCGCTTGAGAATCGAGTAGCTCACTACTCCAATTGTAGTCCGAGAGGCGCCCTCGTGAGACGGACCGGACCCAAGTTCCTGGAAAGGGACGCCTGGGAGGGTGAGACCCCGTCCGCCCGGACTGCCTCACCATGAGGCGCCGTCAACGAGTCGGGTTGTTTGGGAATGCAGCCCAAATCGGGCGGTAAACTCCGTCCAAGGCTAAATACAGGCGAGAGACCGATAGCGAATAAGATGAAAAGGACTTTGAAAAGAGAGTCAAAGAGTGCTTGAAATTGCCGGGAGGGAAGCGGATGGGGGCCGGCGATGCACCCCGGTCGTATGCGGAACGGTTTTTGCTGGTCCGCCTATCGGCTCGGGGTGTGGACTGTTGTCGGCCGTGCCGACGGCCTAAGCCCGGGGACCTTAGGTGCCCCGGCGCCGCCGGCACGGGCCGATTTCCGCTGGCCGCAAGGCGCCCCCTCGACGCTGCGCTGCAACGGCCTATGGGCTCCCCGTCCGACCCATCTTGAAACACGGACCAAGGAGTCTAACATGCGTGCGAGTCGACGGGTTCTTAAACCTGGGATGCGCAAGGAAGCTGACGAGCGGGAGGCCTTTACGGGCCGCACTCAGGCCGACCCGATCTTCCGTGAAGGGTTCGAGTTGGAGCACGCCCTCGGGACCCGAAGATGGTGAACTATGCCAGCAGGCGGCCGAGGAAACTCGTGGAGGCTCGGCGACATCGACGCAAATCGCTCGTCTGACTTGGGTATAGGGGCGAATACTAATCGAACCATCTAGTAGCTGGTTCCTCCAAGTTTCCTCAGATAGCCGGAGCCCATTACGAGTTCTATCGTAAAGCTAATGATTAGAGGCATCGAGCACGCCCTCGACCTATTCTCAAACTTTAAATTGGTAGGACGATCGCTCGGTGAGCCATGCCATGGAATCGGAGCTCCAAGTGGGCCATTTTTGGTAAGCAGAATCATGGCGTGGAGTGAACCGGAAGCCGGGTTACGGTGTCGAACTAGCTAACCTAGAACCCACAAAGGGTGTTGGTCGATTAAGATGCAGATCGGTGGTCATGGAAGCTCGAAATCCGCTAAGGAGTGTGTAACAACTCACATGCCGAATCAACTAGCCCCAAAATGGATGGCGCTTAAGCGCGACCCACACCGCGCCATCCGGGCGAGCGACATGCCCCAATGAGTAGGAGGCGCGGCACCGCAGAAACTGAGGCGCCCAGCGGAGCGCCGTGCAGATCTTGGTGGTAGTAGCAAATATTCAAATGAGAACTTTGAAGGTCAAGAGGAGGAAGGTTCCATGAACAGCACTTGCACTTGGGTAAGCCGATCCTATGGGACGGGTAACGGCAGACAGCTGATCACGCTGTGCTGCCCGAAAGGGAATCGGGTTAAGATTTCGACATGGCGGTTGACGGTAACGTTAGGAAGTCCGGAGACGCCGGGGCCTCGGAAGAGTTATCTTTCGCTTAACGGCCCGCCAACCCCGGAAACGGTTCAGCCGAGGTAGGGTCCAGCGGTCGGAAGAGCACCGCACGTCCGCGCGTGTCCGCAGCCTACGCCCATGAAAATCCGGAGGACCGAGTAGCCCGCCCACGCCGTACTCATAACCGCATCAGTCTCCAAGTTGAACAACCTCGCCAATGGAACAATGTAGGCAAGGGAAGTCGGCAAAAGGATCCATAACTTCTGAAAAGAATTGGCTCGAGGGTTGGGCTCGGTGGTCCCGCCCAACCCGCCGGGCCGGCGGATCGCTCGAGCTGCTCACGCGGCGAGAGCGGGCGGCCGGCGGCCGGGACGGACCGAACGGTTGTTCAGCCTTCCCCGAGGCCGAACAACCGACTCTAACCGGTACGACAAGGGGAATCCAACTGCTTAATTAAAACAAAGCATTGCGATGGTCCTCGGGATGTCGACGCAATGTGATTTCTGCCCAAAGTGCTCAATGTCAAAGTGAAGAAATTCAACCAAGCGCTGGTAAACGGGCGGAGTAACTATGACTCTCTTACAGGTAGCCAAATGCCTCGCCATCTAATTAGTGACGCGCATGAATGGATTAACGAGATTCCCACGTCCCCTCGCTACTATCCAACAAACCACACCAAGGAACGGGCTTGGCGGAATGGGAAAGAAGACCCTGTTGAGCTTGACTCTAGTCCGAGTTTGTGAAATGACTTGAGAGGTGTAGGATAAGGGAGCTGCGCAAGTGAAATACCACTACTTTTAACGTTATTTTACTTATTCCGTGAGTCGGAAGCGGCATCGCCTCTCCTTTGGCTCCAAGGCGCAGCCACTGCCAATCCGCAAGACATTCTCGTGGGGAGTTTGGTGGGCGGCACATCTGCTCCTAAGATGAGCTCAACGAGAATGAAACTCGTGGAACAAAAGGGTAAAAGCTCGCTTGATTCTGATTTCCGACGAATACGAACCGTGAAAGCGTGGCCTATCGATCCTTTAGATCTTCGGAGTTTGAAGCCAGAGGTGTCGAAAAGTTACCACAGGGATAACCGGCTTGTGGCAGCCTAGCTCATAGCGACGCTGCTTTTTGATCCTTCGATGTCGGCTCTTCCTATCATTTGTGAAGCGAATTCACCAAGTGTTGGATTGTTCACCCACCAATAGGGAACGTGAGCTGGGTTTAGACCGTGAGACAGGTTAGTTTTACCCTACGATGACCGTGCGCGATAGTAATTCAACCTAGTACGAGAGGAACCGTTGATTCACACAATTGGTCATCGCTTGGTTGAAAAGCCGCGCTGGTTACCGCGTGTCGGATTATGACAACGCCTAAGTCGAATCCGCTAGCAACCGTGCCCGCCCGCCGCCCGACCACATTAGGGTGTTCACCCCAAGGGCTGCGTTACAAGCCCGCCGCCGATGAGCCGTGCACCGCTCCTTCCTCACGGCGGCTGAATCTTTGCGATTTACTTAAATACACGACGGCGTGGCGGCAGAGTGGCCTTGCTGCCACGATCCACCGAGATCCAGCCCCACGCCGCACGGATTCGCCCCTCCCTCAACACCCACACGGCTTCACCTCGAACGATAAGTTAACAACCATAAGTAGGAGGCAAATCAGTTCCATGAAACTCATCGTCGAATTGGTTAGTTCTTGTAAGCAAAGGAACATAAGTTTTAACCAAGGAAAATATTGATGAGGATGTCCACAGAAACATATAGTTACAGTTAAAACATCATAATGACCAATATCAAAAATGACATGTCTTCAAACATGAAACATAGATGTTAGGTCAAACGTCACCGGGAAATGTGAGGGATGGACCAATATTGAAAATGGTCCACGATGCCAAAGTGCTATAGGTCATAGAGGTCAAAAGGTCACACCATCAAGATGTGAAATGGCCTCCAGATGGAAAATGGTCATGAAGGTCACACCGACAAGATGAAATGGCCTCACCATTAGCAAAACATGTGCTAAGTCACAGGAGGTCAAACGGTACTCACCGGAGAAATGTGAGGGACGGACAAGATGTGAAATGGCTCAACACTGTTCGCCATGAAAATGTGCAGGTCACGAGTCAAAACACACCGCACTTAAAACGTGAGGATGGACCAGACGAAAATGAAAAAAAGGGCCAAAAATGGAATGTCACGAACCTGAAACGTGGTGCGGCTGAAAACTGAAAGTGCACCATCGAACGCATAACGACGAATGAAAGTGAAGATGGACTCAACAACGTGTGATGACCAAAGACGTGAAATGCTTAAAAACGGTTGGTCGGCAAACGTGTCAGTCACGGAACTCAAACGTGTTACGGTCATGGAAACGTGAGGGACCAAAGTGCTTTAACGAACATTTGAACGAACGGTGAAGATGGACTGAGTGACACGGAGGTCATGCACGTGGGCACGAAAAAGCTATCACATGAGTTTGGCCACAAACGCGCTATGTGACAAAACCGAACGGTTAACGTCACGATATTAGACCACGAACCGATTAGGCGAAAAAGTGAATGGATAAAAACTTCTGGGAGATGAGAACCCAACAACACGAACCTGAACTCACGCTAAAACGTGGCCAAGACCACGTGAGTGAGTCCTAGGAACCAACACTCAACCTTGCCAAAACTCACCAAACCACAACGGAAACTTGCACGTTTGTGCGTGACACGGGTCACTGAAGACGGCTACGGACACCGTTATTGATGAGCTGGTCAGCCGGTGACAGTGTGACTCTAGGCCCCGGAACAAAACCACCACGCACAAACGTGGGGAAGAAGCTCACAAACCTAGCAAAACAACCCAAACACGCAAGAACCGATCACAGACCACGGTCCACAGACAAGGCTATTAGACAAAACCCACCATGTGGGCCGAGGCCGGAGCACCCCATGCCGGGTGGGGCAGTGTGATGCGCTCAAGTCAACTCCTCCAAATCCAACCCCGATCTCCGATTCGCCCACGGTGCAAGACTGGGGTGTAGGCATCAGGTATTCCATGCCAAGATGGTCACCAAAACTTGTCAAATCAAGAGGTCGCCCACCAAGAAAGCCTCACTGGCCACGCTTGAGCTTGCTCATTGGATGGGTCGGGGCCACGGGTTCATGGCTACATCCCCCACCTCCCGAGAAAGGTCTCGCTCGTCGGGGGGTCACCGGGCGGGCCATCCAAGCCTGAGGCCACAATCATCTATACATACCGAGGTTCTGGTCTAGCTTGCCCGCTCCTTCCTCTCACAAGATCTCACCATGGCTTGCTAGTCCTTTCCTGGAGGAAGGTGATGAGCTAGGTTTGAGATGGCTGCCATCCTCTCACCACTATTATTGGAGGCCCTGAGTCTTCTGCTCTGTTGCCTCAGGGCGTTGGCTTGCTCGCACCAGACGGATGCCCACCGACCGCAAACTTGCTTAGCCTCAACGAGCCTGGATCCCACGCTGTCCTCCGTCAAGATTGGATCGCTTGGCCGCCGCCGGGTGCTGGCCGACGGCCGTTGAGGCCGACCGGCCCGAGCTGCTGCATGCCTTCTTGTTCGGTCTTGGCTTTGTGGATCCCGGAACTGATTTTCGCCACCGGCATCGTGTAGCCTCCGCCAATCACCACTCATGACTCGGCCCCACGTAGTGGTCGCTTTTTGAGGCTCAACGCCGCCATGCTTCTTAGTTTGCCACCATGTGACCGATGAGGTTGCGGGTCTCGGCTTGTCTTCCTGGAGGTCGTTTCACGCTTCTTCACCGCACCGCATCGCCGCACCCATCGCACACGGCTGTGCCAACAGTTGTCAATCACCATCACATGCCTAGCCGCAGCTGTACGCTTGCTTGATGTTCGGCCGCATAATAACGCTGGTTTAGACCCATGAGGGTTTGCTGCTTGTGGCATGGAGCGGCCGTGCTCTCACCGGCTCGGCTGGACCATGGTCGCAGCTATGGGCATTTGTTGCTGCGGCCGCCAATGCTGGGCTCGTTGGAGGTCTGGTTGGTCGGCCGCAATGGATTGCTGGCAGGCTGCGGGCCGCAGGCTCGACCGCCGTGCCTGCTGCCTACCTGGCTGTGTGGCCACTGCTGGCCTTGGCTATGGCTTGGATTGAGTGCGATTGAATTTGGTTGTTGTTTGTTCCCACGCGATAGTGGTCCTCGCCGCCACCCTCACAAGTAGACTCTCCATGCTTAGCGGGATGCTTTGGATGGCTTGACCGGGTTACGCTGAGTTGAGTTGAGCTGGATCGCTTGGAGGCCCCCGCCTAGTGCGCCGACGCCGCATCCCATCACCAGCGAGCATCATGCTCTCGTCGACGAGTGCTGCGCCCCGCTCTACGGAAGTTGAATTCGCTATGTGTGCCTTTGTGCCCACCTTCCGGGCACTTTTATAGAGCACTGGCCATCACGTGGTAATCGGGCCGACCGCCAAGGTCACCTCATTTGTGCTCTTGGTCTCGGATGGAGCATAAACAGGATGAGGGTGCCTCGCCTCGCCTCCTTGCAAAATCGACCTTCAAACAACGATCGCCGCCTAACGCCTCGCGCTGTTGCCGCCGGTTTGTCGAGGAGGACGTGCTACCGGTTGATCCCGCCAAGAGTCATATGCTTGTCTCAAAGATTAAGCCATGCATGTGCAAGTATGAACTAATCGTGAAACCGAATGGCTCATTAAATCGCTTATAGTTTGTTTGATGGTACGCTACCGGATAACCGTAGTAATTCTAGAGCTAATACGCAACAAACCCCGACTTCCGGAGGGGCGATTTATTAGATAAAGGTCGACGCGGCTCGCCGCTGATCCGATGATTCATGATAACTCGACGGATCGCACGGCCTTTGTGCCGCGACGATCATTCAAATTTCTGCCCTATCAACTTCGATGGTAGGATAGGGGCCTACCATGGTGGTGACGGGTGACGGAGAATTAGGGTTCGATTCCGAGAGGGAGCCCGAGAAACGCTACCACATCCAAGGAAGGCAGAAAGGCAAATTATAATCCCGACACGGAGGTAGTGACAATAAATAACAAGCGTAGTGTCCGTAATTGGAATGAGTACAATCTAAATCCCTTTAACGAGGATCCATTGAGGGCAAGTCCGGTGCCGCAGTCATGTAATTCCAGCCCAATAGCGATATTTAAGTTGTTGCGCTTAAAAGCTCGAGTTGACCTTGGCCGTCGGTCGCCCGCCCGAGCACCGACCTACGACTTCCACGATGCGCCCTGCCTTAATTGGCCGGGTCGGCCTCCTGCTGTTGTTTTGAAGAAATTAGAGTGCTCAAAGCAAGCCATCGCCCGATACATTAGCATGGGATAACATCATAGGATTCCGGTCCTATTGTGTTGGCCTTCGGATCGGAGTAATGATTAATAGGACTGGGGCATTCAGATTTCAGTCGAGGTGAAATTCTTGGATTTATGAAAGACGAACAACTGCGAAAGCATTTGCCAAGGATGTTTTCATTAATCAAGAACGAAAGTTGGGGCTCAAGACGATCGACACCGCCCTAGTCTCAACTATAAACGATGCCGACTGTGATCGCGGATGTTGCTTATAGGACTCACCGGACCTTATGAGAAATCAAAGTCTTTGGGTTCCGGGGAGTATGGCGAAACTTAAAGGAATTGACGGAAGGGCACCACCAGCGGAGCTCGCTTAATTTGACTCAACACGGGAAACTTACCAGGTCCATAGCAAGGATTGATGACAAGAGCTCTTTCTTGATTCTATGGGTGGTGGTGCATGGCCGCTCTAGTTGGTGGAGCGATTTGTCCGTTAATTCGCTAATCTAACGAGACCTCACCGCTAACTAGCTATATGGAGCCATCCCTCCGCAGCTAGCTTTAGAGGGACTATGGCCGCTTAGGCCAAGTTTGAGGCAAACAGTCCGTGATGCCCTTAGATGTTCGCCGCACGCGCCATAATCGATGTATTCAACGAGTATATAGCCTGGCTGTGCCCGTAATCTTGGGAAATTTCATCGTGATGGGGATAGATCATTGCAATTGTTGGTCTTCAACGAGGAATGCCTAGTAAGCGCGAGTCATCAGCTCGCTGACTACGCCCCGCCTTTGTACACACCGCCCTACCGATTGAATGGTCCGGAGTTCGATGGGCGAAAGGCGCCGCCCGACGTCGCGAGAAGTCCATTGAACCTTATCATTTAGAGGAAGGAGAAGTCGAATAAGGTTTCCGTGAGGTGAACCCGCGAAGGATCATTGTCGTGACCCTTAAACAAAAGACCGTGAACATGTCACCCATGCCGCCGCCGCTCGGCTAGGCCTCGACCTTCTTTAGAGGGAAGGGCAAAGAACCCACGGCCACGGCCAAGGAACACTTATATTGCCTTGCCGGGTTGCGGCCGCCGAACGCACTCGGCAGCGATGCTATCTTAATCCACACTCGCAACGGATATCTCGCTCGATCGATGAAGAACGAGCAAAATGCGATACCGTGTGAATTGCGTAATCCCGAACCATCGAAGTTTTTGAACGCAAGTTGCGCCCGAGGCCTTCCGCCGAGGGCATCGGCCACGCCAAAAGACACTCCCAACCCATCCGTGGGGAAGGATGTGTTTGGCTCCCGCAAGGTGGGTGGGCCGGGTCGCGAATATGCCGAGCACCGCACGGTGGGCGACATACGCTTGTTCGGCAAGGTCTCGCTAGTAGTCGGTTGGCCTAAATGACCCATGACCAGCGCTTTGTCGCCGGACCACACCCCGTGTCGACGGGACTACCCACGAGTTTAAGCATATAAATAAGCGGAGGAGAAGAAACTTACAAGGATTCCCCTAGTAACGGAGCGAACCGAACAGCTTGAGAATCGAGTAGCTCACTACTCAATTAGTCTGGAGAGGCGCCCCTCGAGATGACGACCCAAGTTCCTGGAAAGGGACGCCTGAGGGTGAGAGCCCGGCCCGCCCGGACTGCCTCACCACGAGGCGCCAACGAGTCGGGTTGTTTGGGAATGCAGCCCAAATCGGTAAACTCCAAGGCTAAATAAAGAGACCGATAGCGAACAAGTACCGCGAGGGAAAGATGAAAAGGACTTTGAAAAGAGAGTCAAAGAGTGCTTGAAATTGCCGGAGGGAAGCGGATGGGGCCGGCACGGCCGATGGAACGGTTTTGCTGGTCCGCCATCGACTGGGGTGTGTGGATCGCCGCGCGCCCAAGCCCGGGACCTAGGTGCCCCGCAGCCGCCGCCGACGCCGCTCACCGCAAGGCCCCTCGACGCCGCGCTGCACCACGGCTCATCCGACCCGCCTTGAAACACCAAGGAGTCAACATGCGGAAGTCGACGTTCTTAAACCCGGGATGCGCAAGGAAGCCGAGAGCGAGGTTTACGGCCGCATCACCGGGCCGACCCCGATCTGTGAAGGGTTCGAGTTGAGCACGCCCGTCGGACCAAAGATGGTGAACTATGCCCGAAGGGGCGGCTGAGGAAACTCGTGGAGGCTCAAGCGACATCGACGCAAATCGCTCGTCTGACGGGTATAGGGGCGAAGACTAATCGAACCATCTAGTAGCCGGTTCCTCCAAGTTTCGTGATAGCCGGAGCCCATTACGTTCTATCAAAGCTAGAGGTGAGGCATCAACGCGACCTATTCTCAAACTTTAAATAGGTAGGACCACGGCTGCCGTGAGCCATGCCATGGAATCGAGCTCCAAGTGGGCCATTTTGGTAAGAATCGATGGGGATGAACCGAAGCGGTTACGTGCCGAATCACGCTAACCTAGAACCCACAAAGGGTGTTGGTCGATTAAGAGCAGGACGGTGGTCATGGAAGTCGAACCGCTAAGGAGTGTGTAACAACTCACCGCCAAATCAACTAGCCCCGAAATGGATGGCGCTTAAGCGACCCACACCCGCCATCCGGGCGAGCGACATGCCCCGATGAGGAGGCGGCGCCGGAAACTCGGGCGCGAGCCCGTGGAGCACCGTGCAGATCTTGGTGGTAGTAGCAAATATTCAAATGAGAACTTTGAAGGTCATCCTAAGGGACGGCACCCCCGGCAGACATGGTCATCAAGCCCGAAAGGAATCGGGTTAAGATTTCCGAGCCGACGTGGCGTTGACGAGAACGTTAGGAAGTCGAGACGCCGGGCGGGGCCTCGGAAGAGTTATCTTTCGCTTAACGGCCCGCCAACCCGAAACGGTTCTGAGGTAGGGTCCAGCTCGGAAGAGCACGCCGCACGGTGTCCGGCAGCCCGCGCCCATGAAAACTGGAGGACCGAGTACCATCCACCGCTCATAACCGCATCAGTCTCCAAGGTGAACACGCCAATGGAACAATGTAGGCAAGGGAAGTCGGCAAACGGATCCGTAATTTCGAAAAGGATTGGCTCGAGGGTTGGGCTCGGGGTCCCGCCCCAACCCGCCGCCGCGATCGTCGAGCCGCTCACGTGAAAGCACCGCGCGCCGGGACACCGAACGGTTTTCGCCTTCCCCGAGCGCCGAACACTCGAGAACGACAAGGGAATCAACGCTTAATTAAAACAAAGCATTGCGATGGTCCTGCGGATGCCGACGCAATGTGATTTCGCCCTGCTCAATGTCAAAGTGAAGAAATTCAACCAAGCGGTAAACGGCGGAGTAACTATGACTCTCTAAGGTAGCCAAATGCCTCGCCATCTAATTAGTGACGCGATGAATGGATTAACGAGATTCCCACGCCCCTGCCTACTATCCAATAAACCACAACCAAGGAACGCTTACGGAACTGAAGACCATTGAGCTTGACTCTAGTCCGAGTTTGTGAAATGACTTGAGAGGTGTAGGATAAGTGGAGCTGCCAAGTGAAATACCACTACTTTTAACGTTATTTTACTTATTCCGTGAGTCGGCGGCATCCTTTTCCAAAGTAATCCAAGACATTCTCGTGGGAGTATCATGCACATCTGTTAAAAGATAACAGTGTGTCCTAAGATGAGCTCAACGAGAATGTAAATCTCGTGGAACAAAAGGGTAAAAGCTCGCTTGATTCTGATTTCCAAGACGAATACGAACCGTGAAAGCGTGGGCCTATCGATCCTTTAGATCTTCGGAGTTTGAAGCTAGAGGTGTGAAAGTTACCACAGGATAATGGTGGCAGCTGCCGCTCATAGCGACGCTTGCTTTTTGATCCTTCGATGTCGGCTCTCCTATCATTGTGAAGCAGACCAGTGTGGATTGTTCACCCACCAATAGGGAACGTGAGTCGGGTTTAGACCCGTGAGACGTTAGTTTTACCCAACCGATGTCCATGCCGAATAGTAATTCAACCTAGTACGAGAGGAACCATTGATTCACAATTGGTCATCGCGCTTTGGTTGAAAAGCCGCGCGGTTACCGTGGTGTCGGATTATGACAACGCCTAAGTCGAATCCGCTAGCAACCGGCTACGCCGCCGCCGACCCACATTAGGTTCACCCCAAGGGCCTGCATTGGCTAAGCCTGCCCGCCGATGAGCCGTGGCAGCCACCGCTCCTTCCTCACGCGGGTCAACTTTGCGACGATTTAAATACGACGGCATGTGAGTGGCTGCCACGATCCACGAGATCCAAAACGCCGCACGGATTCGCCCTCCCCTCACGGCTTCAGGCTCACCGAAGTCAGAACGACTAGTTAACAAACCATTCAAAAGTCTAAGGCAAGAAAATCTAAGTTCCAACAAACCCACAAATGTCGATGTTCTTGTCTCATGTTTACTTATGGCTCGACAAAATGGTCACACAAAACTTAACCAAGGATAATATTGATGAGGATGTCCAGCAAAAGAACATGGCATATAAGTTACACCCAACAAGATCAACATTAATGACCAATACTTCAAATATGACATGTGGCACAAGTCTTCAAACATGAAACGGATAGATGTTAGGTCAAACGGCCTCACACAAAAACGTGAGGATGGACCGAATGTGAAAATGGCTCGGCACCGCCACGGAAACATGTGCTATAGGTCACAGAGGTCGGTCACACCGATCTGTGAAATGGCCGGTTATGGCGGTCAGAGGTCAAAAGGTCACACCGTCAAGATGTGAAAATGGCCCGGCACGTGTTAGCTCACCCATGTGCTATAAGTCACGGAGGAGGTCAAAACGGTCACACCGCACCGGACGAAATGTGAGGGACGGATCAAGAAAAAATGGCCCGCACGGTTCGCCATGGAAACATGTGCTAGGTCACGGATGTCAAAACGCCACACCGGTGTGGGCAAACGTGAGGGATGGACCAAAGACGAAATGGCCTTCAATATACGTGTTGGTCACTAAACGGGTGTAATAGGTCACGAACAAACGGTGTTGTCGGTCTCCGCACGGAACGTGCGGTCGACCAAAGTCACCATTTTAATGCCAACCCAGAACGGTGAAGATGGACTCAATGGGACGGATCGTGATAGACCAAAGACGGAAATGGCCTTCAATATACGGTTGGTCGATGGAAACGGGTGTAATAGGTCACGGAACTGAAAAGGTGTTGCTGGTTCCTGCACGAAACGCTGTGGTGGACCAAAGTCGCCATTTCGAACGCATAACGACGGCCAACGAACGAGTGAAGATGGACCAAGGGGGCGGACGGACTGTGATGGTTCCATGCCCTACATGCCCGGCATATGAAAGCCTATCACATGAGTTTTTACCAAATGCGCCTGTGGAGCAGTTGGAACTTTTGCTGGGAGGGGTGCCTATAGTAGGGAGAGCTGTACGCCTTCCGGTGTTGAGGTGATGTTCGGCCGCATAATAACGCTGGTTTAGACCCATTTTCGAGGTATTCGGGCGCTGCCCAGGCCATGGAGCGGGCCGCCGATCGGCCACTAGTCGGCTGCGCTGCCGACCATGGTCGCAGCTACGGGCATTTGTTGGTGCTGGCTGCGGCCGGCCATTGCTGGCAGTGGCTGGCCGTTGGAGGCCGCTGGTTCGTGGTCGCAATGTGTTGCTGTTGGCAGGCGCGGGCACCCCTAGGCATCGACCGGGCTGGTGGCTGGCCGCTGCTGCCTACCTCGGCTGGCTGTGGTGTGCTGTGCTGCTTGGTGCCGGCTATGGCTGTATGGGATTGAGGTTGTGATTGAATTTGGTTGCCAAAATTGTTTGTTCTCACGCCGATAGTGGTCCTCGCCGCCACCTCACAAGTAGACTCCATGCTTAGCGGGATGCTTTGGATGGCTTGACCGCCGTCGGGCGATGAGTTGTGTTGACCTGGATCGCTGGAGGCCCCCGCCTTAGTGCGGCCGACTCCCGCCGCCGATCCCATCGCCAGCGAGCATCATGCTCGCTCCGACGAGTGCTTGCTTGCTACCCGCTCTACGGAAGTTGAATTCGCTATGGTTGTTTGTTGTGCCCACCTTCGTGGTGAGGCACTTCGTACAGAGCACTTGCGCCATCACGTGGTACCGCATCGGCGCACCGCCAAGGTCACCTCATTTGTGCTCTTGGTCTCGGATGGAGGACAAACAGATGAGGGTGCGCCTCGCCTCCTTGCAAAATCGGACCTTCAAACAACGACCGCTGCACCTAACGCCGTGCGTTGTGCCGCTTTGTCGAGGAGGACGTACCTGGTTGATCCTGCCAAGAGTCATATGCTTGTCTCAAAGATTAAGCCATGCATGTGCAAGTATGAACTAATTCGAACCGTGAAACCGCGAATGGCTCATTAAATCGCTTATAGTTTGTTTGATGGTACGTGCTACCGGATAACCGTAGTAATTCTAGAGCTAATACGCAACAAACCCCGACTTCCGGAGGGGCGATTTATTAGATAAAGGTCGACGCGGCTCGCCGCTGATCCGATGATTCATGATAACTGACGGATCGCACGGCCTTTGTGCCGCGACGCATCATTCAAATTTCTGCCCTATCAACTTCGATGGTAGGATAGGGGCCTACCATGGTGGTGACGGTGACGGAGAATTAGGGTTCGATTCCGAGAGGGAGCTCGAGAAACGGCTACCACATCCAAGGAAGGCAGCAGGCGCGCAAATTACCCAATCCTGACACGGGGAGGTAGTGACAATAAATAACAACACCGCTAAGTGTCCGTAATTGGAATGAGTACAATCTAAATCCCTTTAACGAGGATCCATTGAGGGCAAGTCCGGTGCCAGAGTCGTAATTCCAGCTCCAATAGCGATATTTAAGTTGTTGCGCTTAAAAGCTCAGAGTTGACCTTGGGTCGGTCGGCCCACCTTCGCGAGCACCGACCTACTCGACCCTTCCGCCGGCGCGCCCTGGCCTTAATTGGTCGGGTCGTGCTCCTGCTCAAGTTGAAGAAATTAGAGTGCTCAAAGCAAGCCATCGGATACATTAGCATGGGATAACATCATAGGATTCCGTCCTATTGTGTTGGCCTTGGATCGGAGTAATGATTAATAGGACAACAGTATTTATTTATAGTCGAGGTGAAATTCTTGGATTTATGAAAGACAACAATCGAAAGCATTTGCCAAGGATGTTTTCATTAATCAAGAACGAAAGTTGGGGGCTCAAGACGATCGATACCGCCCTAGTCTCAACTATAAACGATGCCGACTGTGGATCCGGATGTTGCTTATAGGACTCCGCAAGACCTTATGAGAAATCAAAGTCTTTGGGTTCCGGGAGTATGGTCGCAAGGCTGAAACTTAAAGGAATTGACAAGGGCACCACCAGCGTGGAGCGCTTAATTTGACTCAACACGGGAAACTTACCAGTGTCCGTATATAGCAAGGATTGATGACTAAGAGCTCTTTCTTGATTCTATGGGTGGTGGTGCCGCTCTTAGTTGGTGGAGCGATTTGTCCGTTAATTCCTAATCTAACGAGACCTCACCGCTAACTAGCTATGCGAGCCATCCTCCGCAGCTAGCTTTAGAGGGACTATGGCCGCTTAGGCCACGGAAGTTTGAGGCAATAACAGTCCGTGATGCCCTTAGATGTTCTCGCACGCGCTACCGATGTATTCAACGAGTATATAGCCTGGCCGACAGTGCCCGGTAATCTTGGGAAATTTCATCGTGATGGGGATAGATCATTGCAATTGTTGGTCTTCAACGAGGAATGCCTAGTAAGCGAGTCATCACCGCTGACTACGCCCCCGCCTTTGTACACACCGCTGCCGCCTCCCACCGATTGAATGGTCCTATGAAGTGTCTTGATCGCCGACGGCGGTTCGCCCGCCGCCGGCGTCGCGAGAAGTCCATTGAACCTTATCATTTAGAGGAAGGAGAAGTCGAATAAGGTTTCCGTAGGTGAACTCAAAGGATCATTGTCGTGACTCCTAAACAAAACCTACGCTCTTCATCAACGAGGAATGCGCCAAAGCGCATCTAGAACACTTATATTGCCTTGCCCGGGTTGCGGCCGAACGCACTCGCAGCGATGCTATCTTAATCCACACGACTCGCAACGGATATCTCGCTCTGATCGATGAAGAACGAGCAAAATGCGATACCTGTGAATTGCGTAATCCCGAACCATCGAAGTTTTTGAACGCAAGTTGCGCCCGAGGCCTTCGCCGAGGGCACGCTCCGTCGGCCACGCCAAAAGACACTCCCAACCCATCCGTGGGGAAGGACGTGGTGTTTGGCTCGCGCCGCAAGGTGGGTGGGCCGGTTGGGCCGCCGGCGAATACATGCCGAGCACCGCACGTGGTGGGCGACATACGCTTGTTCTCGGCAAAGGTCTTAGTAGTCGGTTGGCCTAAATGACCCATGACGATCATAGCGCTTTGTCGCCGGACCGCGACACCCCTGTGTCGACGGACTACCCGCTGAGTTTAAGCATATAAATAAGCGAGGAGAAGAAACTTACAAGGATTCCCTAGTAACGGCGAGCGAACCGAACAGCCTCAGCTTGAGAATCGAGTAGCTCACTACTCGAATTGTAGTCTGGAGAGGCGCCCTGAGACGGACCGACCCAAGTTCCCCGGAAAGGGACGCCTGAGGGTGAGAGCCCTGCCCGGACCCCGCCTCACCACGAGGCGCCACAACGAGTCGGGTTGTTTGGGAATGCAGCCCAAATCGGGCGGTAAACTCCGGCTAAATACAAAGCGAGACCGATAGAACAAGTACCGCGAGGGAAAGATGAAAAGGACTTTGAAAAGAGAGTCAAAGAGTGCTTGAAATTGCCGGAGGGAAGCGGATGGGGTCGATGCACCCCGGTCAGCGGAACGGGCTGGTCCGCCTATCGACTCGGGTGTGGATCGTTGTCGGCCGCACGGCCTAAGCCCGGGACCTTAGGTGCCCCAGCCGCCGACGCCGGGTTTCCGCTCGCCGCAAGGCGCGCCCTCGACGCTGCGCAACGGCTCGCGGGTTTCATCCGACCCGCCTTGAAACACGGACCAAGGAGTCCGACATGCGGCGAGTCGACGGGTTCTTAAACCTGGGATGCGCAAGGAAGCCGACGAGCGGAGGCCTTTCACGGCCGCACTACCGGCCGACCCGATCTTTTGTGAAGGGTTCGAGTTGGAGCACGCCGGGACCCAAAGATGGTGAACTATGCCCGAAGGGGCGGCCAGGAAACTCGTGGAGGCTCAAGCGATACCGACGCAAATCGCTCGTCTGACGGGTATAGGGCGAAGACTAATCGAACCATCTAGTAGCCGGTTCCTCAAGTTTCGTGATAGCCGGAGCCCATTACGAGTTCTATCGTAAAGCCAATGATTAGAGGCATCGGGCGCAACGACCTATTCTCAAACTTTAAATAGGTAGGACGGCACGGTTTCGGTGAGCCATGCCATGGAATCGGAGCTCCAAGTGGGCCATTTTTGGTGTAATGGCGATGTGGGATGAACCGAAGTCGTTACGGTGTCAAGGCTAACCTAGAACCCACAAAGGGTGTTGGTCGATTAAGAGCAGGACGGTGGTCATGGAAGTCGAACCGCTAAGGAGTGTGTAACAACTCACCGCCGAATCAACTAGCCCCAAAATGGATGGCGCGACCCACACCCGCCATCCGGGCGAGCGCCATGCCCCGATGAGTAGGAGGCGCGCGCCGCTGCAAAACCTGGGCGCGAGCCCGCGGAGCCGCTGCAGATCTTGGTGGTAGTAGCAAATATTCAAATGAGAACTTTGAAGGTCAAGAGGAGAAAGGTTCCATGTGAACGGCACTTGCACATGGGTAAGCCGATCCTAAGGGACGGGTAACCCCGCAGACAGCGATCACGCTGTTGCCCGAAAGGGAATCGGTTAAGATTTCCAGCCGGACGTGGTGGTTGACGGTAACGTTAGGAAGTCCGAGACGCCGGCGGGGCCTCGGAAGAGTTATCTTTTCGCTTAACACCGCCAACCCCGGAAACGGTTCACCGAGGTAGGGTCCAGCGGTGAAGAGCACCGCACGCGCTGTCCGGCCCGCGCCCATGAAAACCGGAGGACCGAAACCATACCGCCCATTTATATCAGTTCTGGCGCCAATGGAACAGCCTTCGAATGGCTCTCGAGGGTTGGCTGGGGTCTCCAACCTGCCGCTGCCGGCGGATCGCTCGAGCCGCTCACGGCGAGAGCGGCCACCGCGGGCCGGGGACGGACCGAACGGTTGTTCGGCCTTCCCCGAGGCCGAACAACCGACTCGAACTGGTACGGACAAGGGAATCCAATCGCTTAATTAAAACAAAGCATTGCGATGGTCCTGCGATGCCGACGCAATGTGATTTCGCCCAGTGCTCAATGTCAAAGTGAAGAAATTCAACCAAGCGCCGGTAAACGGCGGAGTAACTATGACTCTCTTAAGGTAGCCAAATGCCTCGTCATCTAATTAGTGACGCGATGAATGGATTAACGAGATTCCCACGTCCCTGCCTACTATCCAACAAACCACGCCCAAGGGAACGGCTTACGGAATGGGGAAAGAAGACCGTTGAGCTTGACTCTAGTCCGAGTTTGTGAAATGACTTGAGAGGTGTAGGATAAGTGGGAGCTGCCAAGTGAAATACCACTACTTTTAACGTTATTTTACTTATTCCGTGAGTCGGAAGCGGGCATCGCCTCCTTTTGGCTCCAAGGCGCAGTCACGAATCCGGCGGAAGACATTCTCGTGGGAGTTTGGTCGGCACATCCGTTAAAAGATAACGCAGTGTCCTAAGATGAGCTCAACGAGAATGTAAATCGTGGTGGAACAAAAGGGTAAAAGCTCGCTTGATTCTGATTTCCATTTAACACGAACCGTGAAAGCGTGGCCTATCGATCCTTTAGATCTTCGGAGTTTGAAGCCAGAGGTGTCGTAAAAGTTACACAGTGATAATCGCTTGTGGCAGCCAAGCCGCTCATAGCGACGCTTGCTTTTGATCCTTCGATGTCGGCTCTTCCTATCATTGTGAAGCAGAATTCACCAAGTGTTGGATTGTTCACCCACCAATAGGGAACGTGAGTCGGGTTTAGACCGTGAGACAAAGTTAGTTTTACCCTACCGATGACCGTGCGATAGTAATTCAACCTAGTACGAGAGGAACCGCTGATTCACACAATTGGTCATCGCGCTTGGTTGAAAAGCCGCGGCTGGTTACCGGTGTCGGATTATGACCGAACGCCTAAGTCGAATCCAAGCTAACTGCACCGATGAGCCGGGCCGCCTGACCCTTCCTCACGGGCGTTCACGCCTGACGGCGGTGGCAGAGTGGCCTTGCTGCCACGATCCACTGAGATCCAGCCCCACGTCGCACGGATTCGTCCCTCCCCCCTCAACACCCGACTACGGCTTCAGGCTCACCGAAGCTGTAACCGACTAGTTAACATACCATTCGGCCAAGTCTAAGGCAAGGCAAATCTGTTAAGTTCCAACGAAACTCCACTTCTCAAATGTCGATATTGGTTAGTTCTTGTCTCAAGTTTACTTATGGCTCGACAAAATGGTCACACAGACTTTAACCAAGGATAATATTGATGAGGATGTCCAGGCAAAAGAACATGGCATATAAGTTACGAGTTCCCAACAACATCAACAATGACCAATACTTCAAATATGACATGTGGCACAAGTCTTCAAACATGAAACGGGATAGATGTTAGGTCAAAACGGCCTCACCGGGGCCGAAAACGTGAGGAATGGACCGACGATGTGAAAATTGCCTCCGGGCACGTGTTCGCCCATGGAAACATGTGCTATAGGTCACTAGAGGTCAAAAAAGGTCACACCGACCGAAGATGTGAAAATGGCCTCCGAGATGTATTGGCCGCTATAGGTCACTAGAGGTCAAAAAAGGTGACACCGACCGAAGATGTGAAAATGGCCTCCGGGCACGGGTTAGCTCACGGAAACATGTGCTATAAGTCACCGGAGGAGGTCAAAAACGGTCACACCGGGCACCCGGGACGAAAATGTGAGGGACGGACCGAAGATCTGAAAATGGCCTCCGAGCACGTGTTCGCCCATGGAAACATGTGCTATAGGTCACGGGATGTCAATAACAGCCACACCGGGTACTGTGGGCGAAAACGTGAGGGATGGACCAAAGACGTGAAAATGGCCTTCAATATACGTGTTGGTCGACGGAAACGGGTGTAATAGGTCACGGGAACCTGAAAACGGTGTTGCCGGTCTCCGGGTACGGAAACGTCGTGGTCGGACCAAAGTCACCATTTCAGAACGTACAACGACGGCTAACGAACGAGTGAAGATGGACTCCGAATGGGGCGGGACGGACTCCGGGTGATAGACCAAAGACGTGAAAATGGCCTTCAATATACGTGTTGGTCGATGGAAACGGGTGTAATAGGTCACGGGAACCTGAAAACGGTGTTGCCGGTCTCCGGGTACGGAAACGTCGTGGTCGGACCAAAGTCGCCATTTCAGAACGTACAACGACGGCTAACGAACGAGTGAAGATGGACTCCGAAGGGGGCGGGACGGACTCCGGGTGATGGTTCCATGCCCCCCGTGCATGGCACACATAAAAAGCCTATCACATGAGTTTCGGGTACCACCCCAAAACTGTGCGCTCTGTGAGCAGAAAATTCCCGGAACTTTTGGTTGGGAGGGGTGCGTCTACGGTATAGTAGGGAGAGCTGGTACATTTTCCGGGTGCCTGAGAAAATGATGTTCGGCCGTACGAATAACGTTGGTTTAGACCCATTTTTGAGGTATTCGGGCGTGTGACCCTAGGCCATGGAGCGGCTGGACTGTGGCCACTCGGTCATGCGGCTGGACCATGGTCGCAGCTACGTGGGCATTTGTTGGTGCTGGCTGCGGCCGACCAATGCTGGCAGTGGCTGGCCGTTGGAGGCCGTTGGTTGGTTGTGGTTGCCTGGGCAATGTGGCTTGCTATTGGCAGTGTCACACCCGATTTTACAAGGAAAACCGAATGCATCTCATATGTGCGCCAGGATCAGATTACACACATACGATAGACAAAAGAGTGTAATACCATAATCAGTAATCAAAACGTACAGGAGTTTAACCGATACAATATTCATTTATTACACTCAGACGGTGGACACGAAGGTCCGAAAACAAACGATAACTAAACGAGCAACTTCAGCTTCATCTTCCACAGGCACATGACTGGGGGATCTGCATGCCTTAGAACTCCTCAAAGTCGCTCCAGTACTCCTCACCGATGTTCTCCTCTGAACAGCGGTAAGCAAGGGTGAGCACTCTTATGGTTGGAGCTCAGCAAGTGGGGGAAACATGCAAGGCTACCAAGGATAGGCTATGGTTTACGGTTAGCATTTTATAAGTTGGTCAAATTTTAGTTAACAGCACCTAGTTACTAGATGTAAGTTTATACCAACCCACTTAAGCTTTAAAAGACATCCCAAGCCCAAAGACCCACAAGATCCACGATTTACATCCATCTTTAAGTTTGATTATCATGTGAGGGTCCAAGCCGCTCTTGACCGTGAGCACGGCTGATCGATCAGTTTTAACTCTGCAGAGGTTGTACACTTTACCCACAGCTCGTGTTCCCCACGTTGCCCGGGTTAGCTAGACCCTTAAACACTTCCAAGGTGAGTGGCTAGGGGTCCACTACGAAGCCTTTACAAAGGAAAGTAGAGAAACCAACAGCCATGACATATACATGGAGCGGACCATAACCCTCCCTAATGGTCAGACCTTAGCAAAGGTCTGCTACCCCAAAAGAACCGGCCATACCCTTCAACTCCGGCCCCTGTGCCCTCTCGAAAAAGGCTATCAGATAAATCCACTCTCCTAATTAATTGGCTAAGCCAGAGCCATATGGACTGTGGTTGTACTGTTATCTTGGGTGGTTCTCCATGTTCCGTTTTAGTTATGTGATCTTGTCTTAAAACACATCCCAAATTTTCATAAACATAACAGATTGCAATACATAACCCACATAACCAGCCCAAGTTTAGCAACTAAGCAATTATCTACCCAAAGCATTTGTTAAACAGGGTTGATCAAGGTAACAGGGTGAAACATCTAGTCAAGTCCTTAAAAAGGTGTTTGCCCATCAATTTAATGCAAAGCAACAAGTAAAGTAAACATTGTAACAAAGATGCGCTTATATAGGTTCAAAAGAGAATATGCGAGAGGGAAAATCCACTTGCCTTCCTCTACGAATTGAGTATTCTCTTCTTCGAAGATAGGCTCTTCTTGATCTTCTCCAACGGGTACTCAAATAAACAGTAACGATATCTACGCACAAGCATATACAAACAAACAATAAATAAACAGTACACCAAACAATAACAAAAGCTAAAAACACGCTGTCTAAAAGATTCTACTCGCTGAGACGATCATTTCGGTATATAGAACGCTAAAAACGGAGTTAAAACAAGAAAGATATGATTAAAACAAGTTACAGGGACCTTTCTATAAGAAAACTAAGCCTATAGGACTGTTATGAATAAAACTAGGGACTAAAATATAATTTTACATAGAAACAGAAGGGCTAACATGTGAAAACAAGTAAAAATGACTCGGTGCTATTTAATGAGAAGGCAGGGCTAAAGCATAAGATTCGTGGACCTGTTTGTGAAGGTTTATATAGGTGGAAGGACCGGCTTGCAAATAGGTAAAAACGCAGGGGCTCTTTAACAAGATTGCCGGCGCTCACCGGTATGAACTGAATTTTACTCGCAGCCCGTCGATCTGAGCCATTGATCGAAGATCCGGCGGCTGAAAAGATGTGCAAGCGAGCGGCGGCGGACGCCGAGTGCGCGATACGGCGAGGGTCACGGCCCTAGATCGTGCTACAGAGCACCAAAACGACCACGGGCGGGCTCTACGTGCAGTTGGAGCATTTGCGCACGCAGCCGAGCCAAAAAGACGGCGGTTCCGACGAACACGACGACCCACACCGGAAGGGGGCGGCGCGAACCTCGCCGGCGTGGGGGCGCCGGTGCTACGGTGCGCGTGAAGGTCAAGGAATGGTGGGGAGGTGATGCTTACCACCCAGAGACGGAGAAAACAAGCTTGCCGGCGAGGAAGAGATGACGGTGACGAAGTTCAGCGACGGCAGCAAGCTCGGGGCGGCGCTCCGGCAGACGGGGTAGGAGCTCCAGGAGACGTCGAGGACGTGAACCTGCGGCAAGAGAAGACTCCCTGAGCCACGGCTGCATCATCCGAGAGGAAAAAGAGAAGAAGAAAGGGACCCTTCACCGGCGGTGAGCTCTTCCAGCGGCGGCGGCGCTGGGTGTATGTGCGGTGCTCGGGCGCAGGAGTGTGTGTGGGCGAGGGCGAAAGGGAAAGATCGAGGGAGTCGCCCGGATTTTATACAGAGAGAGGGGAAGCGGGGAAGGGGCGGCGGTAGCGACTTGCCATTGATGATGGTTGGCAACGCGCAAAGGAGCAAGAGAAGGGGGAAACGGCAAGTAACGGAGGGGATTGATTGAGGGGGAGAATTATTGCCTTAATTGGCTTGCTCGGAGAGAAGGGAGAGGTGGAGGAGGCGGCCTAGCGGGATCCCAAGGCCGGCAAAGGAAAGGAGAGGGGCGCGGGATGGAAGGAAGATCTGACGGGTGGGGTCGGCCTGTCAGCGGTAGAAAGAATAAGAAAAAGGAAGGCGGGGAGGCGGGCCGCTGCGGGAGAAGGAAGGTGGGCCGGTGGGCCGCGAGGTCCTTTTTTTCAAACTCTTTTAAAACAAACCTTTTAAACTCAAAACCATTCAAAACTTTTTCAAACTTTCTCACAAAATTTTATAAACTTTTTAAACCTCACACAAGCAACCAAAAACCATGCATAGCCAAAATAATGATGCACAAACACTTGTTGTCTCTAAATTAATTAAATTAAATTAAATACTTTAGAGCTCAATTTAATTAGCAAATTAATTAAATCCTTAAGACTATAACAACATGTTGCTTAAGTGAATTTTAGTGATGGAATTTTAGGGTGTCACAAATCCTACCCCCTTAAAGAGAATCTCGCCCCGAGATTCAGAAGATTTAGAGAACAGCTGAGGAAAATCTTCCTTGAGTTCATCCTCTCTTTCCCAAGTTGCCTCTTCCTCTGTATGGTGACTCCACTGTACCTTGCACATTCTGATGACCTTACTTCTGGTAACCCTTTCCGAGGTATCCAAGATTTTGATAGGATATTCCTTGTATGTCAAATCTTTCCCCATTTCAATGTCTTCTAGCAGTACTGGTTCTATTCTGACCTCACTTGTACATTTCTTTAACTGTGATACATGAAACACATCATGTACACCTGACAACTGTGCTGGCAACTCCAACTGGTAGGCTACTTCTCCTCTTCTTTCCACGATCTTGAAAGGACCTATGAACCGAGGTGATAACTTCCCTCTGACATTGAACCTTCGTAGACCACGGATAGGTGACACTCTGAGGTATGCATAGTCACCAACTTCCAAAACCACTTCTCTTCTTCGAGGATCAGCATAACTCTTCTGACGTGGCTGTGCGGCTTTGAGATTCTCTCTAATGATCTCAACTTGTCTTTCGCTTCTTATGATGTCCGGTCCAAAGAGTGACTCTCTCGATCCGTTCCAAAACAAGGGTGTTCTGCACTTTCTTCCATACAAAGCTTCAAATGGTGCCATCTTAATGCTAGACTGATAGCTGTTATTATAAGCGAACTATGCATAAGGCAAACTCTTATCCCAGCTGCCACTATTCTTCAACGCACAAGCTCTCAACATGTCCTCAAGGATCTGATTTGTTCTTTCCGTTCGTCCATCCGTTCGAGGATGGTATGTGAATCTGAAGTTTAGCTTTGTATCCATTGATTCATGCAACTTCTGCCAAAACCGTGAAGTGAACTGAGTGCCTCGATCCGACACTATTTTCTTTGGTACCCCATGTAAACACACTATCCTTGAATTATACAATTCGCGCCTTGACTCGTATAAGTTGTCTTCACCGAATAAAGTGTGCTATCTTGGTTAATCTATCCACAATATAGAATCATACCCATCACGAGTACGAGGTAGTCCCACTATGAAGTCCATGCCAATCTCTTCCCACTTCCATTCAGGTATCTTTAAAGGTTGAAGCAATCCTGCTGGTCTTTGATACTTAGCTTTCACTCTTTGACATGTGTCACACAAAGCTACATGAGCTGCTACATCCTTTTTCATCCCATACCACCAATACCTTTGTTTTAGATCTTGATACATCTTAGTACTTCCAGGATGAATAGAGTAAGCTGAATCGTGTGCTTCCCTTAATATAGTTTCTCGCAGCTCCTTGATCTCGTGTACAGATTCTGTTCTTGAACCACACAGTTCCTTGCTCATCTTCCCTGAACTCTGGAACTTTACCCAACTTTATCAGCTTCTTATACTCTGCGATCTTCTCATCAGTCAACTGCCCTCTCCTAATATCCTGCTCAAGTCCAAGGAAACTTCTGATCTCCGGTACATTCTTAGGCGGACTCCAGTTCAACACATCTCGAACCTTGCTTGGATCCACTGCAATTCCTCCATCAGTGATAATGTGTCCGAGAAAGGAGACCTCCTTCAACCAGAAATCACACTTGCTAAACTTGGCATACAGCTGATGTTCATGAAGCTTCTGCAACACAAGCCTCAAGTGTTCTTCATGTTCTTCCTCACTCCGAGAGAATACCAGAATATCATCAATGAATACCACAACAAACTTATCAAGATACTCCATGAACACCTTGTTCATCAAGTACATGAAGTACGCTGGAGCGTTAGTCAAGCCAAAAGACATCACGGTGAACTCATATAACCCATATCTAGATGTGAATGCTGTCTTTGGTATATCCTCCACTCGGATTTTCAACTGATGGTAACCTGATCTAAGATCTATCTTGGAGAATACTTTAGCTCCTCTCATCTGATCGAACAAATCTTCGATCCGGGGTAAAGGGTATTTGTTCTTGATAGTAACCTCATTAAGAGATCGATAATCTATACACAATCTCCTAGATCCATCCTTCTTATCAACGAAGAGTGTGGGGGCTCCCCATGGTGAAGAACTAGGACGGATAAACCCTTTACTAAGTAGTTCCTCTATTTGTTTCTTTAATTCAGCTAAATCTTTAACATCCATTCTATAAGGTCTTTTGATATAGGAGCGCATTGTGTATAAGTTCAATACTGAATTCAATGTCACGATCGGTGGCATACCGCATCTTCCGAAATACATCGTGAATTCATTTACTACTCTTATATCCTCCAAGGCCTTGCCTTCTCATCAATTCACAAGCACCATCGTTGGATGAGGTTGTACCCACATATTCTATTCTCTCTCCTTGTGGACCGTTAACAATATGTACTTCTTTCTATCACAACTCCTTAACCAATCCATTCCTAGGATGACATCTATTCCCCATGACTTTAAGACTACCGATTAGCAAGAAAGTCTACTCCCATGATATTAATCTTTACTTGTGGGCATATATAACCAGTTTTCATTTCTCCTCCCGGGGAGCTAACTATCAATGGATTCTTCATGGAACTCATACGTAAGTTATGTTTTGTCACAAATTGATCAGTTATGAAAGAATGTGATGCTCCTGAATCAAACAATCAGTAGCGGGTATAGAGTTGACGGAAACGCACGACCACGCCGGAGTCATTCCGGGCTTGCTCCACGATACATGATTAACCCGCCACGCACATAGTTCTCAGCCTCTCTTGCTAGGAGCTTGTGGAGTCGAGGCGTGAAGATGACCGCCTGCACCTGTGACTATTATCCTCCGAGGGGTCTGCGCTCTCTTAGGACAGCTTGTTAGCATAGTGTCCCAGCCTCCACACTTGAAACACCCACCGGGCTGAACAGGTAGTGTTCTGACAGTGCCCCCAGGCCATTGTTGGAGCGACTGAGGTGTAGGAGTTCGTGGTGTCTCGAGGGTTGAAACACCGTGGTTGAAAACGAGCGCCGCAGCAAGTTCTGTGGATACTTTCCTCCTTCTCCACCAGTGACGATATCGAGACGAGCTCACTGTGGAATCAGCGAGGACGAGTGTTACCGCTGATCGCCATGTGACTGGAACTTGCGTTTCGCTTGCCTTCCTCTTGCTCTCCTCCAATTGCCTTGTTCACCAAGATCCGGAAATCTGAAAGGTGTGACTCTGCGGTGATAGTTGAGAGGCCCAATCAACCCATCCGTAAACCTTTCCTGCCTCTTAGATCGCGTGTTCACCTCATCGGTGCATAACGAGACAGATGAGTGAACTTGTCCAAGTACTCATGGACATGCTTCGCCTCGTGACAAGAACTCCTTCGCTAAGCTTGATTACCCTCAAGGGATGTGATAAGTACGGAAGTTGTCACGGAACTCTTGCCAAGTAATGTTGTGCCTATTGGGATGTGCAGTTGAATATGCATCCCACCAATCACCAGCCTGTCCAACAAGTCTCCCAGCAGCACACAAGACCATTTCCCAAGACACCGAACAATCTCCAGCTTTAGTAATCTGTCTTCAACCAATCATCTGCATCTAGCGGATCAGTTGAATGAGAGTAAGTAGGAGGGTTGTGGCTCATGAATTCCTTGTGCCTATCCCTGGGTGGCATGGAGCTGGCTATGGTTGCTAGTTCTGCTGAGCTTGCATGTTCTGAACAGTGTTGGTGAGATTCTGGATTAGCTGCATTTGTGCTTCAAAGAACTGCTGCATTGCTTGATTGATCGCGGAGGTGGTGCTTGGTTCTGTTGATTAGCAATATGAGCACGAATCACAGGCGGAACGTCTTGACCTCCTCCAGACCTGGTTTTTACCATCTGATTGTTAGAGAAATCTATTTCAGAGAGGGGTATTGAACTGATGCATAAAAAAGATGAACTCAAAACGATTAAGCAACACAAACTTCCAACTAGGAGAGATTCTGTTGACCTCAATAATTCAGGTGTAACTCTCTGTGCTATTATCTAAAAATCATGAATTTTTACCAGATTGTGAAGTGGAAAATTATGAGACTAATCCAACTGGAATCATCTCAATTGGAGGTCTACAACTCGAGATAAAATTCAAACAGTGCAGCTGTGTCAGCAGAGATTACAGATTCTGATGTGATCAATACTTTATGCATAACTCCCAGAATACATACTGTATGATATTTAATTTTTTACAGAAAATCATCCTCAAAATTTGTGAACTAACCCAACTGGTTTCATATCAAACGGAGCTCTGTAGCTCGAGATAAAATTAAAACATTACTGCTATATCAAATAACTGCGAGAACAGATTTGCATCATTCCAATCTTGCATGAGAGTTAAAATAGAAGACAACCAGATTTGGACCCAAACTAACTTTATTTAACTTAATGGTTTCTTATTGTATTGTGGCCATCACTCCACCATACAACTCACACACAAGCAAAATCCAAATCAAACATGTGTTCAAGCAACAACCATTATTACAAGCATTCGTCCTCACAGGAACGGTCTATCGAAACATATAAAAAGGTAAAGGCAGACATCCTAAGATCCTAGCCCAGACGGGTTGTAGCTTCTGGTGTGCCATAACGGAGCTTCTTGCGTGGAGGAGAGGATGTAGTTTGGTACGGCATTGCTTCCTCAGGTGGCTGCTGACCAGCAAGCTGTGCTTCCAGATAGGCAATCCTAGCCTGAGCAGTCTGCAGTTCTTCATGGTACCTATCCATCTCAGTTGTTGCACCTTCAAGGTCAGTGTTTAGTGCAGCTGTCACCCGAGCTAGGATGTCAATACGGTCATCTCCTCCAGTAGGTACTATGGTATCCTCTGAGCCACTCACACGACGAGGAACGTGGGCGGAACTCACTCATGCGCGATCACGCCCGAGCATTGCAGAGTGACCAGAGAGCCCTCCTAGCTGCATCATTGACCGCAGCCTCATCGGGAGAAGTGAGTTGTGCGTGGTGTGATGAGCGGTTCCTCCACCCATTGGTGTCAATCAAAGGCACACGGATGTAGACTCGGCTGGTGTAGTAATCCCTCATACCAGGCTCACTAAAATGCTTGGTGACATAGAGTGGCTTCATGGTGTACCCCACGTGCTGCAGTACCTCCTCGCAGAGAGGACACGAACGCCATTCTCATCTTCGGAGTGCTTGTGGTACTCAGCCCCACGATGCGAGGATCATCATCCTCTTCCTCCTCGTGATCTTCACCATCATTGTTGTTGTCTTCATCGTCCTCATCTTCACCATCGCCATCCCGAGTCATCTGGATCTCCACCCATAGCATTGGGTGCGGGAGCAATCCGCGAAGGTGGTGCATCTTCTGCTTCGTGTGGCGGAATTACAATGTCACCATCTCGCATCGGCCTGTGACAGCACCATCATACACCGTGGCTGCTCAATGGATCCTCCGCCGCACTTCTTCGTGGTCTTCTTCAACCTCGCCCGCTGCACCTCTTGGGATCCTCTTCAACTTCAACTCGGCTGCGGCTCGCATCGCGCAATCA
This sequence comes from Cenchrus purpureus, assembly GCA_022644695.1. Lineage (NCBI taxonomy): Eukaryota > Viridiplantae > Streptophyta > Magnoliopsida > Poales > Poaceae > Cenchrus > Cenchrus purpureus. Next base: position 98,174,983 of record CP053458.1, read on the forward strand.
GGTAGCGGGTGCCAATCGACCACGGGAACACGACCACCGGTTTTGCGTGTACTTTGTTCTCGCCATCCGACAAAACAAAACTGAACTCGTATGGAATAAATCAAAATGATAGAGTTTTAATAATAAACAAGAATAAATTAGATTTTTATGCGTAAATAAGACAATTTGAAGCATGACATGGCTTTCTAGAACATGAATCCTTAATTTCACCATTTCTAACTAAGGCTGCGACCTACACATTACGGCTCGTACCACTTTGTCACACCCGATTTTACAAGGAAAACTGAATGCATCTCATATGTGCGCCAGATCGATTACACACATACGATAGACAAAAGAGTGTAATACCATAATCGTAATCAAAACGTATGAGTTTAACCGATACAATATTCATTTATTACACTCGAGGTGGACATGAAGGTCCGAAAACAAACGATAACTAAACGAGCAACTTCAGCTTCATCTTCCACGGGCACATGACTGGGGATCCGTATGCCTTAGAACTCCTCAAAGTCGCTTCCAAGATTCTCACCGATGTTCTCCTCTCGAACAGTAAGCAAGGGTGAGCACTCTTATGGTTGGAGCTCAGCAAGTGGGGAAACATGCAAGGCTACCAAGGATAGGCTATGGTTTACAGGTTAGCATTTTATAAGTTGGTCAAATTTTAGTTAAGACACCTAGTTACTAGATGTAAGTTTATACCAACCCACTTAAGCTTTAAAAGACATCCCAAGCCCAAAGACCCACAAGATCCACGATTTACATCCATCTTTAAGTTTGATTATCATGTGAGGGTCCAAGCCGCTCTTTGACCGTGAGCACGGCTGATCGATCGCTTTAACTCTGCAGAGGTTGTACACTTTACCCACAGCTCGTGTTCCCCACGCTGTTGCGTTAGCTAGATCCTTAAACACTTCCAAGGTGAGTGGCTAGGGGTCCACTACGAAGCCTTTACAAAGGAAAGTAGAGAAACCAACAGCCCGCATTCTGAGAGCGGCCATAACCCTCCCTAATGGTCAGCACCTTAGCAAAGGCTGCTACCCCAAAAGAACCCAAGCTATACCCTTCAACTCCGCCCCTGTGCCCCTCTCGAAAAAGGCTATCGATAAATCCACTCTCCTAATTAATTGGCTGCAGCCATATGGATCTGTGGTTGTACGTTATCTTGGGTGGTTCTCCATGTTCCGTTTTAGTTATGTGATCTTGTCTTAAAACACATCCAGCCTTTCATAAACATAACAGATTGCAATACATAACCCACATAACTAGCCCAAGTTTAGCAACTAAGCAATTATCTACCCAAAGCATTTGTTAAACAGGGTTGATCAAGGTAACAGGGTGAAACATCTAGTCAAGTCCTTAAAAAGGTGTTTGCCCATCAATTTAATGCAAAGCAACAAGTAAAGTAAACATTGTAACAAAGATGCGCTATATAGGTTCAAAAGAGAATATTCAGAGGGGGAAAATCCACTTGCCTTCCTCTACGAACTGAGTATTCTCTTCTTCGAAGATAGGCTCTTCTTGATTTTCTCCAACGGGGTACTCAGTCGAAACAGGCACGATATCTACGCACAAGCATATACAAACAAA